>CM045887.1:60122406-60479906 GCA_025169545.1 Anguilla japonica | reverse complement strand
CTCCCAACAAGCTGATTGGTACCTTGCATGGCAACCTTTCACCGTTGGTGGGTGGTGTGAGTGTGAGTGTGAGTGTGAATGGGTGAATGAGAGGCATCAGTTGTAAAGCGCTTTGGATAAAAGCGCTATATAAATATGCAGTCCATTTACCATAAATGTGTTATTAACATACCAGCAGTTATAAAACATGTATAACATGCGTGTTGATAGAGTGTAGTTTGTATGTTCATGAATGTGTGCGAAGTGCTAATGGAGATGCTATGTTGGGCTAATATTTGCTTGAAAGGGTGTAAAAATCACATTTAACTGGGTCCAACTCCCTGTGTAACAAAATTAGTGCTAATTATCAAAATTAGCAGTGTCACACACACACACACACACACACACACAATGTGCTTTACAATGGAGATTTTCTGGAGGGAAAAAACAACCGAGACAGTTTTGGGAAAAACTAGAAGATTATTGCCCAAATAATGTCACGATCAATATGTGCTCTTGGGAAACAGTGGGATAGAAGGTTATGGATGTTCCACTCTGAGACAAATTCTGCATTTTAGTTCTGAATGACGCCTGCGTTTGATCTGTGGTCTCTTTCAATTCTGATCGAATCTGTTCACCTGTGTTGCAGGTAATGGCTACATTGAAGGCAAGGAGCTGGAAAACTTCTTCAAGGAGCTGGAGACTGCCCGAAGAGGGGCTGGTGTGGTAAGCAACACACACACACACACACACACACACACACATGCACATTCACATGCATGTGCACACACACACGCATACACACACACAGACACACATACACACACAAACACACGCACACGCACACACACACACACACACACACACATGCACACACACACACACACACACACACAACATCTATTAGTCATGATCAGGATGTGCCCGAAAATCATAAGCAGAATCCCTTTAGAAATCAATCACTGATCTCAAACCCTCCTGTATTTTGCTTGCTTGACACTCGTGCGACGAATCGACTCGATGGTGAAACGCACAGGTTTGGCCCCTAATGCTCTCCACCCCTACGGGTTCCGTGGGATAGCGTTCTGATTCTGTGCGTCTCCGAATTTACACCACGCAAACGCACCTGTCCCGGCTCCTTCCTCACCAACAGGCACAGTGACAACAACATAAAGGCCAATTAAGCGGGACAATCTCAGAACAGCGCAAATCTTAATGAAAATGCGTTCCTTTCCAGAATAAAAAACTTTATTGCCACTTCGCCATTTAACCACATGCTAGTTGTGCCAATACGGGGCAATGTACCTCTTTAAAAAAGGGGCCTGTCTTGTTCATTATTACTCGGATTTTGGAAGAAGTTATCGTGAAATGTGCTGCATCAAGAGGAAAGGGCATTTCTGCACCTGCCCCAAGGGGTTAATTGGGGGCGACGTGGCTCAGGAGGTAAGAGCGATTGTCTGGCAGTCGGAGGGTTGCCGGTTCAAACCCCGGCCTGGGCGTGTCGAAGTGTCCTTGAGCAAGACACCTAACCCCTAACTGCTCTGGCGAATGAGAGGCATCAATTGTAAAGCGCTTTGGATAAAAGCGCTATATAAATGCAGTCCATTTACCATTTAATTGTTTGGGTAACTGGCGTACAGAAATCGTTAAATATCCTGAACAAATGGGAAGGAACTTGAGAGGCACAGCGTTAAGTTCAAAGGTCAGCCTTCAGCCCCCCATTTTAGACTCGAGCACTGCCACCTCAGATTCAACAGGAAGTGGACTGGAAACAGGAATTTTTTTTTAAAAAGTGAAAGTTTTAAAAAAGTAGGCCAATGTGCGTTCATGTACCTCAAAGATAGACCACCGCCTTGGTTTTGAATTTTTTTTGATTAACAGTTTGAAGCAGAAACTGAATTAAAAAATTTAAAAAATTGCTAAATTCTATTCTGCTCAAGTGCCAACTGCGCTGTTTATAATTGTTTATCAGGGTCAGAGCTGTCGGCTAACAGACTTTAATTGCATGTCATTTGCGATTCGCGGAGGTAAAATATGTGTAAATTAAATATGTGTCTGACCTGTGGTTTAATCTCCGCCAGTTCACATACAATCACAGACATGTTAATATGGGGGAGTGGGCGGTGGGGGGGGGGGACGAGAATATATGTCAGAATACATCAACCATAAAATTATTTTTCACAGCACTCAGAGTTATTCAAATAACGCCCTCCAGTCCAATCAAACAGTACTTCATTATCAAAATTATGTCAAGGCTTGTTTCCCTGGAGAGTTCTACTGAAGCACAAAAACAGAGCTTTTCCCAGACAAACAGGATGTGTTGCCATTTTTTTTTTTTTTTATTTATTTTTTTTTTTACGATTTGTGCTCTGTGAACGGCAAAAGCCATCTGCAAGATGAGGGAAAATTGTGGAAATGCGTTCGATTCTCGGCTCGGATAGCTCTCGTCCTCAGGCCAGCCAATATGGCAACCGGCATGTTAAATCAACCCTACGGCTATTGCATTTGAGTTTAGAAGCGCTCGTATCAGAGTTGATTTTGCAGAAACCATTTTGCTGTGTGGGAATAACCGAAAATGAGGGGTAATGGGCCATAAATTGGGCTTGCTGTAGTGTGTTTTTCTTGTGCCTGTAGGGCTGGCTTTCTCACAAATATTGACATCACTTCGTGGGCAAAGGGGACAAAGTTATGTCGATACTCAATCAAAACTCTCAGAGCGCGAGCTAAAAATTATTGCTGTTTGTTCAATTGGACAGGATCCCACAAACGCTGCCTTCAAAGAGAAGATGAAAGAGTTCATGGCGAAATTCGACAAGAACGCAGATGGGAGATTGAGATGTCCGAGGTAAGATCTCTTTTTCTGATGTTCCCAAACTTGACCCTTTGGGGACTGACTGTATATCCTATTTTGTGACATAGCACAAGTGTCTTGGGTGACAATACATGCTGCAGTGAATATATTTTTAGAAAAATATTAATATAGATATTATTTTTAAAAATATTTATCGAGAGCCCTGTAATGTAGGCTTCGGCATCGTAGAATATATGGTTCCTGAGATTGAGACCAGAGACTCATGTCCCCTACAGAGGACAAATATGAATTGCAGGGTCTTAGGTGGGATAAGGTTTTTCTTGATAAATTATGGCTGTTGATAAGGTACTATTGCTGTGTTGGCGAATTTTGCGCTTAAACAGATTTGTAGGATAGGTGCATCGCCATTTTGCGTTGTCTTAGACCTCTTTTACCAGGTTTACACACATTCAACATTTCAGCTGAGAGAGAGAGAGAGAGAGAGAGACAGAGATCATCATAAGTCTTTTTATTAATGTTGAGGGAGAGAGTGTGTGTGTGTCTGAAAACTTCATTGTGATGTGAATATCTGTTCATATATCTGAATATTCTGACATAATGTGCCATAGAGAGTGTAGATCAGCCCTCCTTACATATTGAAAGTGTCAAATTAAAAACAATTACCAGCCTCTTATGCTTCTGGAGCTGCAATTATGGCTGTGAGGAATCCCAGCATGCACTGGAGTACCCTTAGACCCCCCCCCCCGCTCTGTAGTACACTGTGTAGAATGTACAGCGGACACACAGCCTTCCAGGAATCATATCAAACGCACAAATAACTCTCCCCGTTGTGCTCAAACACCCCAACAGTAATCACCAAACACTCGCTCCACCCCCCCACCCCCCCCCCCCCCCCCCAGTGGGATCGAACTCTCAGCCCCTGTGGCAATTAGAGAGGATTCAGCGGACCAGATGTTACCTGCGTGAGATAAACACCTTGAACCCAACTGCCCCTCCCCCCCCCCCCCCCCCCCCCCCCTTTGGCTTCAGAAGGCTCCCTGGGCCACACAGCGCTGTACTGCCGGTGGCTGTCACAGCAACACACGCACACAAGAGCAGCGCATGTTGCGCCCGCGCAGACGCACAGGCGCTTCACACGCACTGGATTGCGTGCGCACGGGCACACACGCACACACGCACACGCACACGCACACACGCACACACGCACATACGGGTGCGTGGAGGGAGCTCAGAGAGGGCTTTACTCTGCCGATAATCCGACCGGGGGGGACAGCGCTCACATTTGTCCGAATGTTATCGCGACACACACTGTAATGCACCGCGCAGCCGTTATGTAATCTGCGCTTAATCCAATCACGGTCGGCCTTCGCTCCCCATAATTACAAGAGAAACGCGCTTTGATTTGATCGGACCCGTCTGCGCGCTGGCTGTGCTATTTTTGCTCTGTGTCCCACTGTGTTTTGGTGTCAGCAGACGGAATGGTACAGTGGACCACAGCGCAAACGACGCGTCGCACGTTTTAAATATCCAACACTGATTTTCATCGGACTATTTGGTTATTCGCTGTTACGTGACATCATTTGTTGAACTAGAGCAGTGGCAGAGTGATAGAGCATTTAAAAACCTGTGCGCTCTGGTATTTTTCCTTATCTTTTATATGAACGGTAACACTTTGTCATTAACTAATGTGGTTGTTAGCTGCTAACTGCTGAAAAGTTTGCATCTGTACAGCTTTGTTAATGTATTTGTACATCATCAATTCATGTTAACAATTACATTAGTTAAGGCCAACTCATTTTGGGATTAAAATAACACAGTTCATGTATTTGTTAATGGTTAACTAATTATAAGTCCATCCTAATGTAAAAATAATGAAGTAACTAATACATTAGTTAATGTATTTATTAACTACTAACTACATTTCATGGTTAATTAATGTATTTATACACCAATAATTAATGTGTATAATTAATAATTAAATATTCATGTGACCTCATTGTAAAGTCTTGCCATATGAACAACTGATGGAACAGTGAAGTTTCATGAAACACAAAATGGGTGGAGCTACAAGTATTTAAAAAAAAATCTCAGTAACTAATTGGAACCAATCATAATGCTCTGCTGTGGGAAGTGATTGACAGCTCCACCTTCCATTGAATTGTTTACTACGTCCACTGTGTGACGTCTGTGTCCCTCTGTAGTCTTACATCAGTTACTTTACATATACAGTTCACAGCCAAGCATGTGGACGGGGGGTGGACATCAAATATATCAGGATGGGGGTCAGAGGCGACCCTGAGGAGCCAGACCCAGTGAAAATGAGGGTGCTTGTTGTGAGGTTGTGAATAAGAGGGTCCCGGCTCCTACCTTTTTCGGGTTTTGTCCGTCTGTATATGGCCCGTTTGTCCCGAGGTGGCGGGGACACGTGTGAGTCTGCGCAGGGCCGTTCGTCAGTCTGACGGCCGTGTGAAGGACGCCCAGCCCAGAGAGGCGCATCCATCGCCCAAATCGACCTCGTTCCGACGCCGTTCTCCTACGGGACGGCGACTTCTGCCCTGTCAGGGAGAAAGTGGGTCTCTGAGCCCCAACAACCCATGTCACCCGCACTGAGAAAGCCTCGCTTCTCCCTGTCTCCCCCCAGCCCTCTGTCTATACGTTTATTTTCTTTTTCTCTCTCTCTCCTTGTCCCTCTCTCTCTATCTTCGTCACATCATCCCCCATTTTTATTCTTTCTCTGTTTCTGACTGTTCTCACACGCTCTTGTTCCCTCTCGTCCTGCAGCTGGCTCAGATTCTGCCCACAGAGGAGAACTTCCTGCTGTGCTTCAGACAGTTTGTGGGGTCCAGCTCGGAGTTCATGGCGGTAAGCGAAGGAGGAAGAGTGTGTGTGTGTGTGTGTGTGTGTGTGTGTGTGTGTTTGTGCGCATATGTGTGTGTGTGTGTGCGCGTGTTTGAGTGTGTATGTTTGTGTGTATGTGTGTGTGTGTGTGTGTGTGTCAGAGAAAATGTGTACATTTCTGTGTGTATGTGTGTGTTTGTGTGCACCTGTGTGTATGTGTGTGTGTGTGTGTTCGTGTAGGAGCGTGTGCATGTGTGTGCGTGTCCCTAGTCTTCGAAGACATTTCTGAGACCTGAAGAGATTTATGAAAACCCGATCACCTATTTTGACACCGCAGTCTGGAACCGGTGACATTACCCGAAAGTGCACCTATCACACGCAGAAGAGTTTTCGTCTCCACGAATGGCAGCCCGTCCCCTGGAGCGCCCTTTGACCTTTCGGTTCCGCTGTGTGAGCGATGCTCGGCTTCGTGATTGAACACCTGTGCCGTTCGAGAAAAAAAAAAAAAAAAAAAAAAAAAAACACTCCGCAGGTGATTATGAGCTGTCATTCACCGTCTCATTGAGACCAAAAGTGTTATAGGTAGGTGGCAGAGGACAATCCCTCACACCCGGCGTCGGCAGAATGTAATATTTATCTTCCGCACGCAGCATTTGAATGCCAGAACCGCAAGCCAGGCTGGTCGCATTTACATACACAGTGTGTTCATTCTTTCGAGTGCATATCCTGCGACTTTTCATTTTCAGCTTGTGACTGGAAATCTTTTTTTTTTTTTTTTGGGCAGAGCCCATACCAATGATTTTGGACAGGAACGTACTGTCGGCTAACATACTTAGGTTTGAACTACCACCCGCACCCCCCCCCCCCCCACCCCCCCACCCCCATCCCCTCCACATAAACATTCAACCACACACACACACAAAAACACTTGCACACACACACACACAAACACACACACAAGAACACTTGCACATACACATGCACGCACACACACAAACACACATGAACACACAAACACACACACACACACACCACACACAGACAGACAGACACACACACACACACACACACACAGACCACACAGACACACACACACACACACCACACACAGACAGACAGACACACACACACACACAGACCGCACACACAAACACACACACACACACACCACACACAGACAGACACACACACACACACACACACACACAGACCGCACACACACACGCACACAGACACACACACACACTCTCTCTCTCTCCCACACCTTCTCTCGTTTTTCTCCTGTGAAAGAGAGAGCCATTCTCAGTGCCATTTGTTAGCCAGGTTGGCATTTAACGCAGTTTTTTTTTTTTTTTTTTTTTTTTTTTGCTGCCCTTCAAAAGTAGCCACAGCGCTGTGCGGCTGGCCTCCGACGGGCGGAACCGGTTCTGATAAACTGACGGCACATTATTCAGGCGCCATTGTCTCCGCCAGCCCCATCCTCAGCAGAGACAAAAGACACACATCAACTGCCAGACCTGAGAACGAAGGGAAAAAAAGGAAGAATGAAAAAATTGATTTTTACTTCCTCGCCCCCCCCCAACCCCACCCACCCTATTCATTTCTGTGTCAGTTTAAAGGATTTCATACCTTCTGATAATGAGAAGGGTGGGGGTGGGTGGTGGGGGGGGGGGAGAAAAAGAGACAAGAGAGATATAGAAAGAGGGATGGAGAAAGAAAACCAGACGTTGGAAAGAGATGAGGCAGAGAGAGAGAGAGAGAGAGGGGGGGGGAAAGAGAGGTATAGAAAGATGAAGAGAGAAAGTGGAAACAAGAGGGTGAAAGTGATTAAACAACAGAGAGAGAGAGAGGGAAAGTGAGAGAAAGAGAGAAAGAGAAATAGAGAGAGCGGGAGAGAGAGAGAAAGAGAAAGAGAGTGAGGGACAGAGGAGAGAAAGAGAAAAGGGGGAAGATGTACTTTGTTGCCTAATTGTGGAATTATCTCTGGAGGAATAAATGTGTATATATAAAGAAATAAAGCGGCGAAGGGGTACTCTTTAATCACCCAAACCTTTTAAAAAGGAGAGAATGAGAAAGTACAAACTGCTATTTTGAGAGAATCATGTATTATAGATGGGCCTTTCTGAGGCACTGCAAGGCCGAGGGCGGGGGAGCATCCATCTTTGATAAGAGCGCTCGCTGGAATCGGGACAGCCGCCAGATTAAAATATAAATTAAAACGTGTTCCTCCCTCCGCGTTCCGCTCGCGCAAAAAAACTCCGGCGCAAAAAAAGTAATGGAAATGTGAGACTGAAAGCGCTTTAATGAATAACTCGATCTGATAAGGCCAGCTGGCAGAAGGGAAGAAGAAGAAGAGAGAAAAAAAACAAGACAATTACATGCCAAATATATTCGATATCGTGAGATTGTTTTTTTTTTTCTTTTTTTTTTTTTGTCATCCGCTAATTTAGATGTTCGGATATTCAGCATGAGTTGTCATCTCCGCACACAGTACTTTTGCCTTTTCAAACTGTTTTTTTTCCTTTTCTTTTTTTTTCATGAATATAGTTATTTCAGATGAAAGCCGCTGCGGTATCTCCAGGAATGTCATCGCCATGGTGACACGGCCCCACATCATTCGCGGAGGGGAACTCATTCCGTGCGCATGAATCCGGTCAAATTAAAAGAAATTACCTGGATTGTTTACGTACTGAGATTTTACTTCATTATGCAAATACATCCATTTTAGAGATGCAGGGCTATGGGGATTTGCGTGTGTGTGGTTGCGCCTGTGTGTGTGTGAAAGCATTTGTGTGTGTCTGTGTGTGTGTGTGCGCGTATGTGTGCGTGTGTGAGTGTGTGTGTGTGTGAGTGTGCGTATGAGTGCATGTGGGTGTGTGTGAGTGCATGTGTGAGTGTGTGTGTGAGTTTGCATGTGTGTGTGTGTGTGTGTGTGCATGTGTGAGTTCATGTGTGTGTTGGTGTGTGTGTGTGTGTGTGTGTGCGTGTGTATGAGTACTAACCCCGGTGTGTCTGTATGTCTGTTCTGCAGGCATGGCGGAGGTATGACACAGATCGCAGTGGATACATTGAAGCCAATGAGCTGAAGGTAAAAGGGGGCGGAGTCTAGCCTGTGCTGCTCTGTGACCTCACACAGACAGCCTTACAGCACTGATTCTACACAACATGGAAAGCAGGGGTGCCTGTACATGTGCCGTGTGCTTACATAGACACATACATAACCACACACACACACAGACACACACACACACACACGCTCGCACACACACCCACACACGCGCACACACACACACACACACACACACACACACACACGCTGAGGCCTGTCAGTATGTTATTTAGTAAGACTCAGCCCCGTGAGACAGAGAAAGCGAGGCTCCTGATTGCTCCCCTAGAATAGAACATGAGGACGGGATGCACCTCATCCGAAAAATGAACTGCAGCGAACCCCCCGGCCCTTAAAGACCAAAGACAAATGTGCCGCCGTTGTTGTTGTCACTGCTGTTGCTGTTTGTAAATTCTCGGGGAACATTTGAATGTGGCTGTGAAGAGAAACAGCCTGGCAGAATAGCCCGTAAATGGACCGTAACAATTTGAATGCAGGTTTTGCTTTTTTTTTTTTTGCCCGCGGATTTGCCGTGGCGTCTAAAAGCGTTGTTCGGTCTGTCGTGCGAGCAAAGTAAAGCTATGGGGAATCTTCGTGTCGCGCTGCAGGTTAGACTGTACAAGCCCCCACCTCCCCCCCCCCCCCCCCCCCCCAACCTTTTCAGAATATTTATTGTGTGTCAGCCTGTGTTTTCTGGCTGGTTAGGGTAATCCCCTATAGGTCTTCTCCCTCTCTTTACTGATGCAAGAGAGATAGAGAGAGAGAGAGAGAGACAGATGGAAACTAATGCAAAGCATTATGGCTACCAAGCCAGCCACGCAAAAACAATATACAAATTTCACAATCACCAGAAAGGAGGGGAAAAAAAAAACCCCATTCCAGAGGATAATCAAATGCAGGCAGATTTGTGTGGAAAGGGGAGAGGCATTAGAGAGTTCTGATTTACAGGATGGAGTAGATTAAAGGAAGCCAGAAAGCAGGCGCAGTGCTTGGTGTGGTACTGGTGCGTCCCTTTGTCTTCACGGAGGATCTAGTCAAATGAGAAAGTGCACTGTTGATTACATCAATACACTCTCTCGTGTCCATGCATTCATTGATGGTAATGAAAGAATTCAATGTATTACAGGTAAAACATTAAAATGCCTTCAACCTATAAAAGGATGTTAAATCCCTGATATATGCTCTTTATAGCTACAATCTTCTCTTTCAATCTACTAATGCTTTTCTGAACCTTTTGTGCAATTTCCAGAAATCTTAGCCTGGTAGCACCAATGTGTGACTCTGCGACCATGTGACCGAGGTTAACCAATGGCAGAGCCAGAGCCATGTGATCATGTGACTGAGTTTTCATTCACTCCACAGGGGTTCCTGTCAGACCTGCTGAAGAAGGCCAACAGACACTATGATGACCAGAAGCTGCTCGAGTACACACAGACCATTGTGAGCACCCGGGCCTCCCCAGCACACCCACAAGCACCGCAGCTAATGATTGGAGCAGCCATTTCCATAGAATCGCTTGATTGGTTCAAGTCAGACCTGGGTCAAATACGTATTTGTTTTGGATTCAAATACTTTTCTACGCTTTACTGATCTTGTCTGGTGTATTGGAACCAAGGAAATGCTCTCAAAAAGTGCAAACCCTGCCTTCTGGTAATATTGGCAGGCTCAGTTACACCAGGCAAAATCAACAGAGCACAGAAAAGTATTTGAATCCAAAACAAATACATATGTGACCCAGGTCTGGTTCAAGTGAATATGACATGGGGCCCGGTGGTCTTTGAATATTACAATTCAAAATGGCGTTCAAGCATGGCAGAGACACTAAGCTAGGACTGTACAACAGGGGTGTCAAACTCCACAAAATGGCCGCAGTAAATTTTGGAGCAGAGGAGCATAGGAGCTTTTTGGAATTCTGAAGAGGGTGGGTGACCCGAGCAGCCACAGTGAAATATCACTGCCTGACTGATGAAGTTACCCTGGATGAGTGTCAGTGGAAAAAAAAATCACTCGGGGGGGGGGGGGGGGGGGTAGGGGGGAAAGTTGGGGGGGGGGGGGAGCTGCTCAGGCCCGGCACGCTGACGAGGCCAGACGCGTGTAATCGGGTTCAGTCTAACGTGTCAGCTCATCTGGAGAAATTTCGCAGCAAATGAGCCGCGTTATCTCCCGAGCGATCGGCCAGTCCTGTTGGAATTTAAAACAAAACAAAAAAAAAAACAGCTGAAAACAAAAAAACCCAAACATGATAATTGGGCACGGCGTTCCGTTTTTGTCTGCATGAAATTCCTGAACGAGCAAAACCACCAGAGTAAATGAATCAGAGTCATTTGTTGCTTTACACGCTTCGGACTTCGGGCAGTGGACTGTGACCAGCCAGCACAGAGACGCACCACTTTTACAATGCGCTTCTGCAGGAGTGCAGATGTAGACTCTCCCAAGCTTAACCTTCGGTGCATAATCTACACATTACAGGCATTTAGCAGACGCTCATATCCACACGACTTACACAGCTTGTACACAGCAACATAAGCTGAGGGTTACTTATTGCCCCTTATGCTCCTTACTGCCCCTTATTGCCCCTTACTACTCCTTAATGCCCCTTTCGGCTCCTTTTTGCTCCGTAATGCCCCTTGTAGAACCTCCCTACAAGGAACACTTCTACAGAGAAACTGACTGCATGCTTGGAAGCTACTGTCAGTTATAATAATGTCAAATTCCCTTTTTTCCACATTCATTTCCATTGCGTTACATTACATCCGTTTAGCAGATGCTCTTATCAAGAGCGATTTTACAAATTAAGGCCTACAAGCTCATCGAAATGGGTTTACAAGAACAGTAGTGCTACAGTTTAGGCTTTCGGCAGATAATGCAGCAATAACATTTGAACTTATGTGAACTGCAGTGTGATGTTTAGAGGACTCATAACTCAAAGGTTGTGAATTTTCAGCGGGGGGATCTATTGTTGTACTCTTGAGTTTAGGTACTTAACCTGAAGAGCTTCAGCAAAATATCCAGCTCTATAATTGAGTGGTATGTGTAAAAGAAAAAAAAAAGTTATCAGTGTAAGTTGCCCTGGATAAGAGTACCTGTTAAATGCTATAATTTCATGTGGAGTAGCATAATGGTTAGAGATAAAATTAGAACTTGACATTGCCGAATGTACAATTGCCACTGCTACTATAATACTTGAGCCTGGAAATGTTTCCGGCAATATATATTTAAAAAACGACATGTCAGTCTTAAGCTAAACCTGTCTCCTCATGTAGAATAAATCCAAATACCAAAAAAAGAGTTTGATTTTGGGGCTGGCTTTGTAGCACTGACTGTATAGCACTGATTAAACACTTAAAACGCTCACTCAGCAACGCTTGCCCCTCTTCTAAAAGCACTTAAAGCACTTTACTGGGATGAAAGTGACACACATTTCAGCTACTGCCAATATGTACCGTCCACTTGGGTGATGCACGGCAGCCATTTTGTGCCGGAATGCTCACCACCACACACATCAGTGGAGGTACGGAGGGATTTATTTGGCCACTTGAATTGTGGGAAGACTTACTGAATAGCTAACTGAACCCCACTGATCTGTAGATGGCCACGGAGAATCATTACCTGACCCTGGTTCAGGGCATCTGAAAGACTGTGGCCTAATCACTGAACTCTATGAAATGTAATGGACGTAGCTGCCGCAGTTGACTCTACAATGTGTAACAACTTGACTATAACTTCATTACTGAATTGTGTCAAGTAAAACCATGCACTGGATTCTGTCTGATAATTCGTAACTCAGAATGTCTTCCCAGTTCCAATATTTCGTTAAAAACTCTCCCTCTGTCCCTCTGTCTGTCTGTCTGTCTCTCTTTCTCTCTCTCTTTCTCTCCACCTCTCCAGCTGAAGATGTTTGATCTGAATGGAGACGGGAAGCTGGGCCTGTCAGAAATGGCCAGGTGGGTGTCTGACGGCCTTGAGCAATGCATGATGGGAGTTGTAGTCTCCGTATGTGGAATTATGTAGTCCGCTGAGCAGTTCTGAAATGTATCCCACGATAAGTCTCTTTTTTCTGTTATTGCAGGCTACTACCAGTGCAGGAGAATTTCCTACTGAAGTTCCAGGTAAAGAGCAGAAGAACTTTTAACCAGATTCAGATATCACTGGGACACCAATTCATTAAAGGAGTTTGGTCAAATCAATCAATCTGTATATATATATATATATATATATATATATATATATATATATATATAAGTGTATGTGTGTGAGTGTGTACAGTGTGTGTGTGTGTGTGTTATGACCTCACAATCTGACCTCTAAATCTATTTCCTATCTTTGAACAGGGCATCAAGCTGACCTCTGACCAGTTCAATGCCATCTTCACATACTATGACAAGGTAAACAGGGAACACCCGATACCCCTCTCCAAAAATACATATAAATAAACATGCTGCATGTCTGGAGGGAAAACCTGAGTGTCACGATTCGGTGATGATTTGCGTGTCGAGTGCGTGAACGCAACTCCCATGCAAAGCAGGGACCTCTTCCAGGCACCTGGACAGGGAAATCAGCGAGAATGGAACACCTGCGCTGCCGTGCGTGTGTGTGCATGTGTGTGTGTGTGTGTGTGTGTGTGTGTGTGTGTGTGTGCGTATGTGTGTGTGTCTGTGTGTGTGTGCGTGGGTGTCTGTTTGTGTGTGTATGTGTGTGTGTGCGTGCGTGTGTGCGAGCATGCATGTGTGCGTGTGTGTGTGTGTGTGCATGTGCATGTGTGTGCGTGTGTGTGTGAGTGTGTGCATCCATGCCACAGGGGGGGGTGGCCCTGTGGTATGAGGGAGGGACTGACCATGACTGTGATCAAAGGACACCCTAACCCTAATATCTCCTCCCCCACCGCTGACACTAATCCACGTGCTCACGTCCTCCCTGCGTTCCTGAGATTAAACTTCTCTCAGTATGACCGGGAAAAAAAATCCGCGAGTGATATTTGACCTCGCTTCCTCGTGTTTTCGGGGCTTGGGTGTGAAATTACTTTACGGGGCGCAGCTTTGCAGCCGGGGGCTAAATACGAGCCAGGAACGCGGAGATTTGATTTGATATTCTTTTCTTTTCATTCACACTTTCCGTGGATTAAATGTCACATGTCATTAATTCATTCTCTCACCTTCGATGGCATTTGAAGCACAAAGCATAAGCAGTAGCGCCTGCCCGCATTCATATCTTAATCATATTCGCTCCTTAATTCTATATGATTTTGTATTAATAAATGGTCTTATATATCATCATAGCGGGGACCGTTTCGAGAAATGACGATTAGTATTAACGTATAGCCGCAGTCTATTCGTTCATCTGCAGTATGCTTTAATAACATCCATGGAAGAGGTTGAGAAATCGTGACAGGAGCTTTTAGTCAGGTAGTTTTACCTGCAGCTCTTATCCCAGCTCAGAGACGGGCATTATCCGTTACACCTGGCTTGGCAGATGGACGCAAAGTTTTAGATGGACATAACTGCAGTGACGGTGAGGAAAGTTGGTTTGTACCAGTGGTCACCTGACCGCAGTATAGTTTGTTTGTGCCGCTGCTCTGATTGGACCGAAGGGGATTCTACTGCGTGGGGAGGGCGACGTGTTCGATCGGAAGCGATACGCTGGGGTTTTGAGCATGATGTGTGTCGGCAACTCCCATTTTAGGTGCCCCCCACCATCCCCCCTCCCCCCATCGCTCGTCCCCCGTGGCTCGGACGCTTAACAACTGCAATTTAAATAATTAAAAGTAATGAAAAAAAAAGGCGAGAGGAGGACAGAATGAAAAATCACTTCAGGTCAACCGGACGCTAATGTGGGCTGCACTCTGGCATAAATAAATTGTGCAGTCGGATGCAAAAAGCGAACAGATGAACAGCACGCTATCTTTCCTTCTAATGAGCCAAAACTATCCAAACAAATAACACAGTTGCTGTGCCGTTAGTGCTGTGTACCCCCCCCCCCCCCCCCCCCCCCACAACCACCCCATAATTTCCTTCACTTTTTGTCAGAAATGTTGTTTCATCCCATACATAATTAAACAGCAGTATGCCACACAAATCATTCCTCTTTTGCCCTGTACCTCAGTTTCAACCATGCAAAAGATATTCTGCATGCTCAAGATGCAAGCTCAGTCCTGTGAGACACTGGTCACTGTAATTTCTTTAGGGGATCCCAGAATAACTGATAAAAGGACATTACAGAACAGAGAATATGCAGTCTTTTTAAACTTTAGAATAAGAATTTGATTTGAGATTTAAAAAGACTACTCTCTCATTTCTAATTTCTGAAAAGATTTTTAAATAGTGTCTTGTAAGTGAGCATGGTTTGGATGATTAATGACCCCAGTGACGCACAAAAAAAATGTAACTGACAATAAGAAAGAAAATATGATTCTTAATGAGAATGATATATTAATAATAAAACTTAAGAAATGAGGCTAATGTATGTTTGGTTGGCTTCCTCCTCTGCTCCACATTGCTATGCCTGAATAACGGTCTCAGCCCAGCAGGAGTTTCCGGGGCAACGGCTGTTTGAGCTGATGTTCAGCTTTTGTTTGCTTTAATTGGAGTCAGAAAAGATCGCCTTTCATGTTTACAAAGGAAACTAAACAAAACAGAAAAACAAAAAAGCAAAAAAAAAAACTAAACTGAAATGTATCTGAAATTTTTACCTGTGTTCTTTATCTCTCTCTCTCTCTCTCTCTCTTCAAAGGATGGAAACGGATACATCGACGAGCAAGAACTGGAAGCTCTGCTCAAAGACCTCTATGAGAAGAACAACAAGGTGAGTGGCCAACACAGTGGGAAAGAGCTGCAGCCTTTCAGAATGCAAACT
Organism: Anguilla japonica; assembly: GCA_025169545.1. Classification (NCBI taxonomy): domain Eukaryota; kingdom Metazoa; phylum Chordata; class Actinopteri; order Anguilliformes; family Anguillidae; genus Anguilla; species Anguilla japonica. The sequence continues at coordinate 60,464,322 of CM045887.1, read as the reverse complement.
GTGTGTCAGCTTGGCTGGGTACTCAGCATGAAATATGACTCTGAATCTTCTGACTGACCTTGCAGCCATTCCTTAATAAGGGAATTAATTTACATATGTTTATTGTTCACCCTGACTTAGAAATTAGTATTGATTCGGTGGAGTGCGTCTTGTAAGAGACCCTACATGACCCGCCGTTTGATGTGCAAAACTGGAGGTTGCGATGCGAACTTGGAAAAAGTTTTTAACAGTTTCTACCTTTTCCCATGATGCACCAGGAGGTAGACACCAAGAACCTGACGGGCTACAAGAAGAGCATCATGGCCCTGTCGGACGGCGGGAAGCTGTACCGCACCGAGCTGGAGATCGTCCTGTGTCGGGAGCCAATGCTGTGAACCCTGTGACCACCCCCCTGACCTTTGACCTTCATTATCCACCCCCCACCCTGCCCCCTGACCCCTGACTCCCATCCCATATAACACCGACCTCCACCTGTCAAACTCTACATAACCAGGTGCATGCGCTGGGCTCGGTTTTCATTGGTTTTTTTAAAGAATAGATGTGCAAGTAAAAAGGCACAGACAAACCCTCTAGCTTTTGGCCTCGCCCACCTCCCGCCCCACCCCGCCCACCTCCCGCCCCATCCCCTGCCTTCATGCCCAATCGCAGACAGGCGCTTCTCTTAAATGTCACCGTCGTCTGGGGCTTGTTTTCGTTTGTTAAGTTCTATTTTTTGAAACTTTTAAATAAACAAATAAAAAATGAAGCATAAGGTACATCTTAATAAATGGATATATTTAATCTGAGAAAAATAAATGAAAAATGAATATGACTATAATGTGATGAATATCTATTTGAAATGCTTGGTTTGACTTCTGTCTTCTTTGTTGTCTTCCCTACTCCTTCTCTTCTTCTTCTTCTTCTTCTTTGGTGGGTCTGCTGTAGGTCCTCCTGCCTCTGTCTCTCGCCATTGTATCACCGTTACCTTGTTTTGTTTAGGAGTTTTTGGCTAATACTGTTTTACTGAGGATGTCACTGGAAGCTACAATAAAGATATCTGAAGACTAGCGCCTGCCTTTTTTGACTTCATTTTTTATTATTTCTATTATTCATATCGTCTCAGCTCGTTTTCCCAGTTTTCACCGAGGCTGTGCTCTCTTGAGTCTGATGAGGAGTCCCATCCTTTTCCCTTTTCTAAGGGCTCTTTATATTTCACTTTTTCCAACAGCTTGCTGAAATATTAAACTTGGAGAAGAACAGCGGCTGAATCTGTCGTCTCCGGGCGTGTAGCTGAAAACGTGTTGTCTGGCCGATCTGTTTGTAAACGGACTGCATTTATATAGCACTTTACAATTGATGCCTCTCATTCACCCATTCACACACACACACACACACACCAACGGTGAAAGGCTGCCATGCAAGGTACCAATCAGCTCATTGGGAGCAATTAGGGGTCAGGTGTCTTGCTCAGGGACACTTCGACACGCCCAGGGCGGGGGATCGAACCGGCAACCCCCCCGACTGCCAGACAACCGCTCTTACCTCCTGAGCTATGGAAGGCTCAAGCAGAGAGCAGATGTTGGGCCAGATCTTAAGGATTAACGACCAGCGTCTGCATCGCATTCTCACGTGCCTCCCCGGTAATGATGAAAATGTGTGAATGAAAAGTTAACCCTTTGCTGGGTACCTGAATAGCAGCATTGAACATTAGCAACCCACTCATTATTCAACAGACATTCTTCATTTCCAGGGAAATCGTATAAAAAAAAACTGTCAAAAAGGGGGACGGTGTTGTAAAAAGGTTTAATTTTCCTCTGCCCTGCTCGCTTCCATAACAATAATTTAGGATTTAAAATCGACTAACACCCTCAGAGTGAATACATATTGAGCCGACGAGTTTTGAAATAAAGTCAATTGAAGTTTTTTTCTCTCTCTCTCTCTCTCTCTCATGTTATGTATTGCAGGAGATTTTACAACCACCGTTTCCTGAGAATGAGGTCATGGTGCCATTTGCATTGTCATTGAACACGTTCTCTAAGCTTTATTCTCTGGCAGAATCATAAAATTCCACTGGAGCATTCATATGACATGAGCTGGCATACATCTGAAATACCACACCAGGGCTAACTAATAAAACTCTAGCATGCTAAAGAAAAGCTTGCATAAGGCCTTTTCCATGAATATGGCTTCCACTCCGGGTTCCCTGGTTGAATGAAAGCCTTATCTCTCTGCCAATGCATAACTTTTGCCCCATTTCCATTAAAGAGGCAGATGAGTTATTCAACCCAAAAATATGTCTGGGTGTCATGGCAGCTGCCTTCAGGGTGTATCTGTTCTAAAACATCACTCCTGTAGTGTAAGACGTTGGTGGAGTAAATGGTTCAGTGGGGACATACATCAGAGTGCCACGTGTGCAATGCAGTGCAGTGGGGATGAGTGCATCTTCTCTCTGTGGTACAGTGTGGAAGCAAGAAAAGCATATTAGTTTTTTTTTTCTTCTTCTTTTTTTCCAAGCCATTATTTTCCTTTTTTTATATATTTTTGTGTTTTTGGAAACCAAAGTGAACATCCGTTCAAATATATATAATCATAACTTCGTTGCTGTTCACATCGTCATCACCATCGTCGTCACCGTGATTATGGCACCAGAGATCATTTTACAGGTGTCGGTGACATACGAACTGCTCACAGATGGGGATAAGATACAGATAAGGGTCCAAATGGACATGTGACTGAGTCATGTGACGGAGTCATGGCAGTGTGGCTCCATCCCTTCAACACTGAGGGCAGGGTTGGGGGGGGGGCGGTTTGTGTAGGAGCACTGAGTTCAGGGGAAACGGGTGCATGTTATGTAAGAGCCACCAGAGGTGAACTGCAGCACCGCCTGTGCCTGTCACCACCGCAAACATTCCTGAGCAAACTGCCATTGCTCTGAGCTTATGTACACACACACGCACATGCACACACACATATGCACAGGCACACACACACACACACATATGCAAACACACACTCATGCACACACAAAAATGCAGACACACACACACACACGGACACACATACACGTACGTATACATGCACACACACACACATATACGCACATAAGATGCACACACATGAACACACACACACACACATCACATACACGTACAACACACACATATCGCTCACACTCACATGCAAACACACACTCATGCACACACAAATGCACAGTCACACACACACACATATGTACACACATACACACATACATACACACATAAAATGCACACACATGCACACACACACACACACATACACACATAAGATGCACACACATGAACACACACACACACATATATATGCACATGCACACATACAGGCAATCACTCACATGCACATACACGCAAACTACAAACTGCACACAAACAAAGCATGCATGCACACGCAAAATTAATAAATTGAATGAAATCACGTGCACAAAAAGTTACAACGTACACAAGTAAATGTTAGAGCAGACAATGCTGCAGATTCATCCATGGGGAATTCCATGCACGCACACATAAAATGCACACACACACACTCTCACACACACACACACGCACACACACACACAAAGATTCTTCAAAATGTACTGTGTGTTTTACAAAACGTTGTTTTCCAGATTCGTTATCGCAAAATACATTGCATCTGCGTTTCTTTCTCTAAAGATAAAGTGTGTATTTTCTCTTTAAAAAGGGACCTCCAGTTTTTCTAGTAAAATTCTTCTCTAATTGTGTGCAGAGGCTTTTAAACTCACCTCAATAATTCAGCACTCAAGCCTCCCTCGTACTGTACACAGAGGAGCTTGCAGGAGTACCCATCAATTAATCATCAGCACTTGAATCTTTAATTGAAAGGCAAGTTTCGGTTAGAGAAAATACAGCTTTTTTTGTACAATGCACTATTTATACACACACACACACACACACACACACATGCGCGCACACACACACACACACTCCTGCATTGCGAGTGACTGAAAACAGAAAAAGAGAAATAAAATAACAAGAATGTACATTTTTTACAGCATCTCCCCCAGCATCATAATTCAGAAACAGACAAACTTCCCCCTCATCTTCCCTGAGCTCCTCCCATTACCAAAAAGCATCGAAAAAGATCCCCTGCCAAATCTGGATCTCCTCCTCCTCCTCCGCGTGCGTATCACTTTGAGCTCCAGACTTCAGACCCCTTGAAGGGCAGGATTCTAGAACTAGACTAGATCCAGGTGGACGGAAACAAACAGGCAGGTGAACACAATGCGCGTGCACTGGACCCCTGCTGATTGTTACTGTGGCATTAACCCTTTGAAGAGTGGGGTTTTTTTTCAAAATTCTAAGCCAGCGTTCTAGAACTCCACTGCTTTCAGTCACCACTGCCAGTAGTGATTGTTACATCAGCATTATAATGTTCAGTTGAGAATATTCTAATCACATATATGTATGTGTGACTTACACCTTAAATGGCTGAGTCAAAGAGAGAACATGGCTGTAGACAGCACCAGTGTATGGTAGATGCAGAGTTTAGAGGTTTGGGGCCTTGAACTGGTCACCATAACGTTGTGGGATCCAGTCCCAGGGGCGGTGTGTTTAAATGCAGCCGCGCGACTCGGTTTTTGTCATATAAAAAGTGAGCTGATAGTCAAGAGGGCTGTTTTACGTCACTGGGATGTCAGCAGGAGTGAAAAGCGGTTGAAACCCTCGCTGTGGGCGGCCTGCGAAGCCTCTGCTCCCCTCTGCTGTGGATATCTGACAGGCGTGTGCGGCCGTTCAGATGCTCACAGTACGCCCCTGTAGTCGTGATGATCAATCTCTGATTATATCATTCCGTAATTCTCACCAGCGGGGTTCAAATTATACTGGGGGGGGGGGGGGGGGGTTGGCTGATGAGATCACAGCTCAGAGGGGACGGTTGTGGTCTTTTTTGGGGAGCGCTCCCCCCCCCCCCCCCCCCCCCCCAGCTCCCCCTGTAATTACAACACTGTGGGGCATTCACTCCTAACAATTAATGTGCCCATGTGATGAGGGAGTCGAGCTCGCTCAGGCATCTCAGTGGATCAGAGATGGTATGACCCGGGGAAACACATTTGAATATTTGCTAGGCTGTTAGAATGGCTTAATTTATGAGAAGACCCTCCTGCCACCCCCCTCCAACCCCCCAACCACCCTGAAGGAGGTTCAAGTCTCAATTAGGGGGGGGAACCCATATTCTTCCGTGGCACCCGAAGCTGGTGGAGTCGGCACGTACTACAATAGATCGGTTGGCATGGACACAAATTGTCAGAGGTGCGTGGACATCCAAAAAAAAAAATGGACAGCTCATGTCCTCCTGAGTCCCTGTAGGGGACACGAGTCTCCGGTCTTAATTTCAAGAACCATATATTCTGGAACATATTTTCACTGCAACATGTTTCTGTCACCCAAGAGAGTTGTATCACGTCAAAAATAATATTTAAAAAAAACTTTTTTTTTCAGCCATGTCTCAGGAGGATAGGAGGAAAAGTGTGCCGTTTTGTTCACACAGATCCACACATCCTGTGCAGATGTAGATAGAAGTATGGATTGGCCTGGAACCTTCAACCCTCTCCTGCTCGACCCCCGTGTGACCTCTGCAGAAGGCTCGGTCTGCGTCTTTACAGAGCGTCTGGCGTGTGGCCAGTCCGAGCCACACGGACCGTCGCGTGATTTTCAGGAATTCTCTGGAAGTTGACGGATTTCGCCAGCGCGGGAGGATAACAGATGTGGGATAATCCTCCCGACGGATCTCCTAAGGGGGAGGGGAGTGCTTCACGTCCCGCTCTCATCCCGTTCGTTAATCCCTGCTTTCCCGAGAGCGAGTTTAAAAAAAAAAAAATATATATATAAATAAAAATGGGGGGAAAAATGCAGATTTGTGCCTTTTGTTTTGTTTAATTTTTTTTTCTTAATCCATTTTCGCAATGGAATTAATCCGCGGGATGCTTAAAACTTGCGGGCTATGCGTGCTATTGTGCGTGCGTTGCAGGAGCGGAGGGAGAGATTTTCCTGCGCGTGCTATTTATTCCGCTGGAAGCTAGCGATTCTCCCTGCCCACATCCCTGACCGCGTCTTTACGGGGGCCCCGGGCAGCAGGTGACATACTGTCTGGGGCATAATATGCAGCAGCGGCTGCACGGGCAACGAGTGCGCAGATGCGGCCATCCGGCGCACCTCCGTGTGATTCTTAATGGCAAGTGTTCCGGAATGTTCACCCGATGCTTCCAGAACGGACCCTCTAGGAAACGATAACGCAATACACACTGATTACAGTGTCCGCGAGACGATTCGACCGTTGCTTCCTGCCCCCGACGAAGCCGCCGGCCCAAGCTCGCATGTCTAATCGAACCGGCTCCTCCCGGTCCCTCGAGTCCGCATGTCACTCGCTCCAACCTTTAAAAAAATCCCTCGCGCGACAGGGAGACGAATGCCTGCGCGCATCCCGAATGAGCGAGACTAAGACATGGTAATTAATTAACGGTGTAATTATTAACGTATGGCAGTTTTCATTATGGAAACGGCCGCGCGTGCCGCAGTCGCGAGGCAATTTAAGGGACGCATAACAGGAGCGCTTTGAGGCTGACAGAAAGGAACCCGGATGAGTGATGAGGGCATTTGTTGTGAAATTGCTTCCTTTCACGTGAAGGTTTGAATGTGAGTAGAGTTTTTTTTTTTTTTTTTTTTTTTTTGTTAAAAAGGAAGGATAGTGAAGGATAAAATATCCCTGGAGCTGCCTGGCGTTTAACAGGACAGGACAATTTACCACAACATTAGGCCAATTGGGGTGAGGAGGGTCCATAATCCTGTGGGAAGTTTTCGTATGGACGAATCAATCACTGCGAAGCGAAAGCAATTTATGGCAGATCCTTGAGTCTGCGAATAGATTGGGCCCTGGCCGTCTGAAACTTGTGAATCGGCAGGGAAATCATTTCATCTCAGCTCTTCCTTTTCTCCCCCCCCCCCCCCCCCCCCCCCCCTTTAGGGATTATGCTTGAATTCCCCAGACCTATGCATATATGCATACCAGTGAATTAATGGTCGCATTTTAATTGGTAATTGTACACACGTGTAATTACGGACTGAGCAACACCCACGTGCAAGACAAGAATAAGGGTGGGGGGGGGGGGGAGGTGGGGGGGTGGAATCCACATCAGAGGAAGAAAAGCCTTGTTTTATTTATAGACACTTTAATTACAGCTCCTGTGAATTAAACCTGTGGTTAAAACTGGTGCACCCCACCTCAGCCACCCCCGCCCCCCAAATCCATTGGACACACTCCAGAAGAATTGGGTTGGGAATGAGGAATACGTTAACCAATCGTAGCGGTGCGTTCCTCAGGCTGCCCAACTGCTCTACAAAGGGTGTATTCATCTTTAGTGCAGTGGTTAGCGTAACTGCCTCTCTCTCCCTTCCACACACCACAGGCCACACAGTACTACAAGGGGATGCCAAATTCTTGCTGATCATGGCTGGTATTCTGTAGGCCCCTGGCACATGCTTGGCGGAAACTAATCCAGCGGTGGACTGAGGAACCATGGGTAATTTCAACCCCACAAGCCCCCCCTGGCTAATTTTGCAAAGCCCAGGGCACAATTGGCTAATGTCGTTGCCATGGCATTGGGCTGTGATGCTAGGCTGTAGGCTAATTCCTGGAGGTTTGTGGTGCCGGTTTCTCATGTTTTTCCGTACTTCAGCACTTAATCTAAGTCAATGGGTGGCTTAAAAATTAAGAGTCCACCCACTTTGTTTTCCGAAGACCTACGTGGACTGCTGATCTAGAAGAAACTACAAAACCCCCTGGAACCCATCTGGGACTGGAGTTTGACAAACCTGCCCGATAGAGGTTGCAGTCAGCTTGACCGGCTGAGTTACAGGAGATGGCACACCCTTCTCAGAGCATTTCAGTTCGCTCCAGAGTCATCTCAGCACACAAAGACTGCGGTTCACTTAAATACAAAGTGAGCTCACCCTTGTTAAATCAGTTCTTTTGACTCAGAGTTCAAACTGGAGATTTCATCTTTAACTCCTCAGAGAAACAGGCATTCCATGGTCTTAAAGACTGTGGTGCTGCAAGGGTTAAATCTGCACCAAGACGCCCCCCCCCCCCCCCCGCACCCCCAGCTTCGTATATCTACTGTAATCAAAGTAGGATCCCAGGGGACACCACAAATCCTCTGCAACTGGGAGAGAGAGCGAGAGAGAGAGCGAGAGATTGAGAGAGAGAGTGATGAGCTTTTTCTACCATAAAGGACTTTCTTTCTGCAAGTATCCATGACAACTAGGCCCGAACACACAACTGGCTGTAATAACTTTGATCAATGGACCTTCATACAGTATGTAAACAGTCCAGTTCCGTGTGTGCGTATACCAGCAAGCAAATCCATGGGAGTGTTCATCTGTGTGTGTGCGTGTGTGTGTGCATGTTCGTGTATGCTTGTGTGTGTGTGTGTGTGTGTGTGTGTGTGCATGTGTGCGTGTGTGTGTGTATGCTCGTGTGTGTGCGTGCATGTGTGTGTGTCTATCTGAAAACATGTCATTGCACCACGCCGGCCCATCGTATCAGTGCCTCTGCTCTCTTTTCTGTGCCGCTCATGGTTTGCAGGGACAGACTGACAGACATACGGACGGACAGCCTGGCACGGGGGACGGACAGACGCGGGAAGGGCCCAATTAGAACATAAACAAACAGAAAAAAAAAAAAAAACACGAGGGCGCCGCCAGGCTCGGGCGCCTGCCAGCCGCGGGCGCCAAACTGGCGCAGGCGAGCCAATTAACTTTAAAAGAGTCTCGCCACGCCAGACGGCCGTGCCAACGGCTCCGTGCCGCAATATGGCGGGAAAGGCGGCAAAAAAAAAATAGAATCTATGCTGCGTGCGACCAGCGTCTGCCCCAGCGTCCCCAGGGCTCCCTGCCCCAGCGTCCTCCGGGGCTCTGCCCGCTCCAAATGTACCAGAGCACCCCTGAACACCCCCCGCCCCCCTCCACGCCCCCCCCCCTCCACCCCCCACCCCACCCCCCAATGACACTCAGCCTCCCAACAGCACTTCAGAAATGTTCAGTTCAGTCTTGGGAAGCCCCTTTGACAAGAGGCCTTCAAATGTCAGTGCACATTAATCTTCGGATCTTCCTTTAATTTCCCCTTCCATCTGCACCCCCTCCCCCCCCCCCACACACACACCCCCACCGCCTCCCTCCTCCTCCCTCCACTAACTCCCTGGAGTTAACTGTCAGACTCCCTCATTGCCGGATAAGCTGCTAAAGCTTTCATGCTCTCCCATTAGCAAGAACACTTCCGTAGCCCCAACTTCACATACTGTCTGGAGCACAAAAACATACCTACACACCCTTGTCCAAGACACCTTTACCCCAGCACACACACACACACCCACCACACGCGCACACATGCATGCACAAGTACAGGCACACACTTACACACTTGGCCTAACACGAAGAGGAACAGCGCACCCTGTGGTAAGACCTGGGACTGCACCTGACGATGCGTTTAGGAGGTTCGTATTTTCCTGAAGATTCAGTGCATTTCTAGCTGCCGTCAGTTCAACGCCATTCTCATTATGAATAAAACAGCACCTCTGAGCTCGGCTGTTCCCCTGAAACATCCCAATAACATGACATGTCAGTGTAATGTGCAATCCATAAATTCTGAGCACGATTATTTTAAAAAAGCACCAATAAAAAAAATGATTATTTTTATTCTACAACAGGGAGAATTCCTATGTGTTCGTGTTTAAGAGATTTTTTTCTCTCTCTCCCAATGTTCTGTATTCTGTAAATATGGAACGTTTTTGTTTAGCTCCTTAACGTTCTTGGCGTAGGACAACTTGAAGCACCGTTTCAGAAGCGCAGTTTTCCCGCAGTACACAATTGCTGGATGTTCTCTGATCCTTGGATGTTCGCTTCCCTGGGCTGCTGCACTCAAAGGACGGGACGGCTGCTCATTACACAGAGGGATTCCTCTGTACACGTATGACAGCATATGGACAAGAAGCAGAGAACATATGGAGAAAGAACAGTAATGTGTGAAATATTCTGCTTTTGAACCAAGGTGATGTTTGTGCCGGGCTTGGGAATGGGGTGGGGTGTGGGGGGGGGGGGGGGGGGGGGGGTATCCCACAGAAGAGGCTGAAAATGGTGGTTTTTGATCCAATATTCTTTTCAAGTGAGTCCAAATCTGTGTAGAAAGAGAGACATCTTGACAGCACATGTGCACCACAAACAGACAGATTGCGGGACCATGACAACAAAGGTGTCCTCTGGAACAGTTCCCGGTTACACACTCCCATACACACGTTCTCTCTCTTTCTCCCTCTCTCTCTCTTTCTCTCTCTCTCACACGCACATACGCACAGTCACGTCCTAAAGAGAGAAGAGAGGTAAGAGAGAGTAAAAAACGGGGATGAGGACGAGAGCGGCACGGTGGCGGAGAATGACCAGAAAAAGGGAAGAGAGGAAAAGAAAATGAAAAAGAAGAAAGAGAGTGGCAGGACAGAACATGCAGGGGAAAAAAAACGAATAAAAGAGCGTGAAATGATGGGGGGGCAGCTCAAAAAAGGGACAGAGAAGTAAAAAAAAGGGTAAAGGGAAGAGGCAAAGGAGAGTGAAAAATAGGAGGAGATGGAGGAGCTGGGAAGGCAGGAAAGGGAAGGTGAAGAGAACCCCGCCCCCCCCCCCCCAACTCCGCCCGTCTCAGAGTGAAGAACCCCATGTAAAATGAATGATGTGCATCAACCCAGCACCTCCCCCCCCTTTTCCCTGTTCCCCATCCCACCACACAAGCCCCGCCCGTCTGCTGGGATATTTAAGGTGGGGGGGGGGGGGGGGCACAAAGTGGTACAGACACCAGTCATGTATGAGTAATCTGGCCCATCCTCCCCTAACTATACAGTAGAAGAAGGGGAGAGGAGGCTGGCTTAGTTATTATGGTGTAGCATTATTCAAAACCAGCACCCATTATATAACCATGCACTGCCATCATACAGCCCTGTTACCGAGTATCATCTGATAAGTCAATTTTATAGGTGACAGTTTTTAGGGATTCTTTGTGGAGGGGGGGGCAGGGGGTTTGAGAGTGGTCTGAGGGCCTCCGCCATGCTGTTGAAAAGACTCCCTAAATCCACCCCCCCTCCCCAGCCCAGGAGTCACACCATAGCGCCTCCGCTTGCTTCGCGCTCCGGTCGTCGCTGACGTCCTGCCGCATGCGGATTTAATCCGCCGTGTGGCCACTCAGCTGTCAGATAAATAAATAAATAAATAAATAAATAAACGAAGAACGAAAAAATTCCCAGCGATTCGGGAAACAAGGGTCCACAAAGACCCGGGGGCAAAGAACGGCATCCTGGGGTGTCCTGACTGCACCAACCCCCCAGGAAAACACCCAGGGAGCAAAAGCCCGAATCTGGATGTCCATATGGGAGGAGATCTAAAGGTTAACAGATGCTTTGACATAAGCAGACTAGGTTAACCACAATATAGCCCGGGTGTTACTTGGATGTAGCCTGGCTACGTCATAGTTGGCTAGACAACTTTAACTTTTCAACCATATGTAGCCCTTGTTTTCATCTGGACACCTAAACTGTTTCACCAACTCTTCAACAACAAAAATGTTCACAACAATCCGACAGACAGGGACTGAGGAGATTTCACAGGAAGCCTTTAGTGGTCAGTTTGTTCATTTCCTCCCAATAATTATTTCACATTTCCTCTGTGACCTGCAGCACATATTTGTTGCCAAACAACAGCACTGTGGCGAGATCCAGAGATCAGTGCTCTGCTCTGTGTGTGGAAAGTGCTAGAAAACAAAAGACAGAATCTTGAGAGAATCTGAAACTGACCATCCCTGCTTTATTTCTTCCCCATTTATTTCCTATCTTTAGACCCCCCCCCCCCCCCCGAGTCAGCTGGAAGCACAAAAGACCGGTAAAACCCGGTTAAAATCGCTCCCGCGCTGCAGCCTTCACCTAAATGCGATAATGGCGAGAGGAAATGGATCTAGCAATTCCATCATTCAGTTAATTAAATCTGCGCCATTTCGATGTACCTTGAGTTAAATTAAATTCAAGCCTTATTATTAATTAAAACTAAATTAAGGAAAAAATAACTCTGTCCCGAAGGGGTATGGAGCCATGGAGTAACTTAGTGTGGGAATATCTGATTAAAATGAACCATCATATCGGTCCATTTTATATTTAATTAATTCATTCCCTTTACATTCTGGGAGACAAATTGAATCATTGTTGACAAGGCTAATTGAGTCACAATGGGAATACGCAGTCAATTGGGGGAACATAGCAGATCATTATTTTAATGCCTTTGGTGCTAAAATGTGTTGCTGCGGCGCATGCTTTGTTCGACGGATACGCAGGAGGCAAAGGGATGGAACTACTCAATGGCGAAGCTTAGGAATCTGATGTGAAGTGAGGGGGGCGGGAGGACGCTAGATAACAGGAAGAAAGCAAAGAGGGGCAGGTGGTGCGAGGACAGACTCGGGATAATCGAGCACGAGGCGCTGCTCTTGCGCTGAACTCCCGACGACTTCCTTTCTAGCGCGGAACGCGCTTAATAAAGACGGTGCGGCGCGCGGCGTAGAAGGTCAGCGGCTTTTGTTCCGCGCGGGTCGGGTCGAAGCAGCTGCGTAGATGAGGCAGACAAGACACCAGCTGGGGCCCAGACAAATTCCCCCTCTTCGCTCCCAGCCTCCGCTTCTCCATTTCGGCAGTTCCAACCTGAGGGGGAAAAAAATATATATATAGAAATATCAAATCTATCCATCCATTATCTGTATCCGCTTATCTTGGGCAGGGTCGCAGGGGTTGCTGGAGCCTATTCCAACATGCCTTGGGCGAGAAGCAGGAATACACCCTGGACAGGTCGCCAATCTATTGCAATTCAGAGCCTCCAATTATCCTACATGCATGTCTTCGGACTGTGGGAGGAAATCACAGTACTCGAGGAAACCCACGCGGACACGGGGAGAACATACATACTCCACACAGAAAGGCCCAGGCCGGGATTCGAAGCCAAGACCTTATGTGAGGCAACAGTGCTACCCGCTGCATCACCACACACAATATATCAAATTAAGATATTAAAAAACAATATTCATCCTATAAAAATTACTGACTTGCTACCATTTTCATCAATGCAAAGAGGGCATTGCAAGTTTTTTGCATTGAATAATACCGTAGTTGTTGAACCGACAATATGCCGGTGTGCATTTTTACGTGAATGATTGACGTATTTTAAGAATTATGTGGATGAATGTTTTCAGCTTGAATGCAATCATATCCCCTTTATCGAAAACGCATCCTAAATGCAGCTTGTTCAACCCCCGAGACTAACTAATCCACTACCAGTGCAACTGCACCACCAAGTGGATTTTTTTGGTATTGCATTCCACTACTTTCACACAAAATTTTGGGTCCATGAGAACTATCCATCAAGTTCTGCTGGTTGTTTTCATTTAAAACTAACAGCCAGGTCAGCTACCATAAATAACCGCTCAGTCTGAAAGTGTTTTAACACTCAATTCATTTAGCAGATTTTTGTTAAACATGTCACACAGAATGCATGGTCCAATAATAATAATAATAATAATAATAATAATAATAATAATAATAGCTTTATTTTTATAGCACTTTTCAATACAGGAAATAAAGTGCTTCACAATAGTCGATACAAAACACAGAAAGAAATAAAAAGAATAAAATAACATTAAATAAATAAATAAATAAATAAATAAATAAATAAATAAAAAAAAAAAATCACCCAATAAATTCTTTATTATAAAAATATGTCTTAAGAAGTTAAATAAAATGGGGAACTGACTCTGCAAGCCTGATATTTTCTGGCAGAATGTTCCAAAGTCTAGGGACTCTGACAGCAAAGGCACAGTCGTCTTTGGTTTTCAGCCTTGACTTTGGAATGGCTAGCAACGCCTTACCCGAGGATCTCAGTCTGCGTCCTGGCTCATAGGGGGATAAAAGATCAGAAATATAGGGAGGGGCCATCCCATGCCCGGCCTTAAAAGTAATTAAAAGAATTTTAAAATCAATCCTAAGATAAACTGGCAGCCAATGCAAGGATGCTAAGACAGGGGTGATATGATCACATTTTTTGGATTGAGTTAAGAGCCGAGCTGCAGCATTTTGAACTAACTGTAGGCGGTGGATTGATTTCTGACTAAGACTGGTATACAGGGAGTTACAATAGTCGAGGCAAGAGGAAATAAAAGCATGGATGAGTTTCTCCAGATCTGGGGCAGAGATGAAGGACCTAACCTTTGCTATATTTCTCAAATGATAAAAACATTACTGAACTACTTTTTTTTTTACATGGGGTTTGAAACACAAGTCCTGATCAAAAATTACACCAATATTTCTGGCTGAGGACTTAGCATAGATTGCTAGTTCTCCTATGTTTGCCAAGATTTGATTTCTGCTTGTGGGGGAACCAAGTACAATGACATCAGTTTTTGTATGGTTTAGTTTGAAGAAAGTTGTCTGACATCCAATATTTTATTTTAGCAAGGCACTTGTGGAGGGTTGCAATATTAGACTGGTTACCAGGTCTGATTGGAATATAGAGCTGTGTGTCATCGGCGTAACAGTGAAACTGGACGTTATATTTGCGGATGATGACACCAAGAGGGAGCATATAGATGGAGAATAAAATGGGACCCAAGATTGAACCCTGTGGAACACCTTAAAAAATGTCCGTGGGGGGAGAAACTGAGCCAGCCACAGTCACAGAGAAGCATCTATTAGATAGGTAGGACATGAACCAGCTTAAGGCCACATCATTGATACCTGCCCACTTTTCCAGTCTGTCAGTGAGCAAGCTATGATCGACTGTGTCGAAGGCTGTGCTGAGGTCCAAAAGAACTAAAATGGCGCATTCACCAGCGTCTTCAGCCAACAGCAGGTAATTTTTGAGCAGCGCAGTCTCAGTAGGCCTACTGTGGAGGGATCTAAAGCCAGATTGGAATATTTCGATATTTCAATAGACAGAATAACACCACAAGTCACTAAAAACAAATACATTACCTTAATTGTACTGTGTCAAAACTCCCTGAATGTTCTCTGCATAATAACCCGAGATATACAGGAGATACCTTCGTTACATCCTGAACATGACCCAAACTTCTGTCATTCTGGCAAATGAAAACCCCTTTTCGAATGTGTTATCGTTTTGCTTAACGACTAACAGTATAGGTTATAACGTTTCGGAACGAGAACTGAGCAGCAATATAGCGCCTGAAATGATGGAGTTTCAAACAAACGATTCCCGGGTATAACTTCATTAAATAAATACATTTTATTCTGAAATATAAATGAGACACATTCTAAAAGTATATAGTTACCTCAAGAGGTAATCTCAGCGAACATAAATATGTTTTGCAACCATGGACTGTAGAAAAATAATTTGCAACACACAATACACGGTGCATTGAGCCGATTGCAGCTAGGTTTAGCACCGCTGTTGCATCGGTGTGTGTATGACTTGGAGTTGTAGTTTGGAGGCGCTGTGGGAAATTTAGTACGCAACCAAAGAATTTTACGTGCTCTTGCTTGCGTGCAACGTGCGTGCGATTCCTTGACGAGCCTGCCAACTGCCTAACCATTTCATCCTGTCACTTCACCCCGTGCTTTGCCTCGAGCAGCGAACCACCATGGCCCTACTGAAATCCAGCAAGATCTTCTCCAGTATCGGGACTTTCTCCCCTTCGTTGGGGGTGTTCCCCATTCGAGCAAGGTAACGTTAGCGTTAGGTTTTTACATTGGCACTGTTCAATAGTGATGCAACATCACAGATCTTTCAGTTCCCTGCTAATGTTAGCTAGCGTTGTATGTTCGCCCCTCTGGCGTTATCCACCTAGCTAGGTACGCGCATAAGCAGAGCTAGTAGCATTTATAAAAACCCACTGTTAATCATTGAAGTTAGCTAGGTAGCGGTACCTGGTTAGGTAGCCAGCCCAGCTGAGTTACGTTGATCTTCCGGATTTCGAACTTAAAAACGTCAAAAAATAGTTTTATGTTGCCTAATTAGCCGTCCGTTTTCGCATATCTTTGAGTGAGGTTGGATGTCAATCTGAATATGGATCCTATCTAGCTTTGTCAATTATTATGTAATGTGGCTTAATGGTTTAGCTATCCATCTGCTATGTAGCGCGCAAGTCAAGGTTGTAGAAGAGCTTGTCTATCCAGCTGCCGTGAAGAATGGTAATTAACTTGGGTATTTGGATTATGCTTTCCGGACTGTTTTAATAGTGACTTGTGTTGCTAACATAGCTAAAGTAAAAAGCGTGAATTTCAAACGTAATGAAACTTATTCCGCGCGTTCTGTGTGCAGTTAGCCAGGTAGACTAGCTAGCTACATTTGGTGAACTTTTCTGTGGAGGTCCGTCTTAATATTACTGTTGGAACTCTCAATGTTTTTAGCCTTTAGCCACAGAAGTGGGCGCACGATTTAATACTATTAATATATGACAGCCTCATCTTTTTGTATTTGCGCAAACCTAGTTTCAAGCTAGAAGAGGTCATGGGAGCCATTTCTATTTCACCATTTTAGTGGAATTCAGAATTTTGATCAACTCGGGACACCGTAGGCTTGGTCTGTTTTATATTGCGATTGGTTAGAAGACGCAGATGCCTCTGCCGATTGGTCGGAGTTTCTGTGTCCTTAAGTTGTCCTCTTGGAGGACAAATTGGTATAACTTACCGCTAGTAGCCTATTTTCAGTACGTGACTCTGGAAAAACGCTAAGAATTGTGCGCCAGCGTTCAGCCATAATTGTGCCGTCGATTGGGTGCGTTTCTGTTGGCCCGTACCATACCAAATAACGAATGTACATGCTCAAGGCCTTGCCAACTGGCAAATTGCTAGCTAACTACTCACGCGTAGCAACCAGTCGAAGAGGCTAGGGACTGCCCCATTGATGAGGGGTTTTTTTTTTTCAGAACAGTCCATAAATCACTCCAGGCAATGCTCCTTGTCTGCGAAGTGATCATAAACAGGGATTAATAGAAGTTCTGGACACTTTTTGGCACCTAATTTTCCTCCTTTTTAATGGCTCTCTAAGCATCATAATGATCGTTGCACGAAAACATAGGTTAAAGCATACATTTGAATTTAGTCAGCATTATCCTCTTGATACCCTGTTGATGCTATGATTTGGTTTTAATAATAGTGGGTCTATTATCCGGGTGTGTCAAACGGCCAGACTGTACAGAATAGCGTGCTAGTAGTCTGTATATAGTAATGATGACTGTATTGCAATTCAAGGACAGAGATCAAACCGATCAAGCTTTACTTGCAACACTAGTGAGCTTTAAAAACAAAAAAAAGTGTTTCTGCTGACTTTCAGTTGGGCTGACAGATAACCTTGCTAGTTGCCCGTTTACTGCATGATGCACATGATAAGCCCATTCTTTCAAAGCCATACAGAATGCCTGTAGGAATCAGCATGGGAATCTGGAGTTCGCTCATTCCCCCTCTGCTCCTGTATTGGCTACAGAAATGGAAGAGAACGTTGATGAGAGAGAATGTTGGTGTGCATTACCATAATGTGACTATAACTGTCACGGTCATATGCTCCAGACAAAGATGCTAATAAAATCAAGATCTCATGTTTGAAATGAATGAATCTTCCCTAAAGCAGTTTTGACGGTTTATTTTTTCCCCACATTGCAAGCGGGGTACGGTACAGCTAGGTTCCCAGCATTCAGTGTGAAGCTGCTGCCTCCACTTCCTGTTCCACCACGCATTTAAAAAAAAAAAAAAAAAAAAAAAAAAAAAAAAAACGTTCTCTCTCGTTATCAATCAGGTGATGAGTCAGCTACGAGTCATATCATGGCTGCTGGCGCGCAATTCCTCTCTACGGTGCCCTTTCAGAATAGGCCGTCCATCCAGGGTTCTATATTTAGTGAAGGTTCAGGAGGCTTTGAAAGTGACATGTGAGAAGACCACGCAGAACAGAGCTGGTGTGTGCGACCGTGCCGGATAAAATTGATCTCATTCGCTCTCTGGAAACTTACCCCCGTTGGAAAGCAACGCGCTATTGGCTGTCCGAATCATGGAGGTGGGAAAGGTGTGCTCATACCTCATCCTGTGTCCCGAGTCACACTCTTCAGCCCTGGCAGACACACAGGATGCAGTAATAACCATTCTGTGAATTAGAATTGGCTTGCACTTCCGTCTGTTTAGCTGTCCCATGACCACTGAGTGCTTAGGTCAGTTTGTGATGGGAAATATGAAATGCAATTTGCATGTTACAAGGTTTCCTGTGTAATATTTTCCTTTCAGAAACCCGTTCCAGGTTTTCAGTTTGAGTGTTTTTTTATTTATTTGTATGGCCAATTTTTCATTGTGTTGTTTACTTGCCTTTTAGAAAAATCCAAGAAAGTTTTACTGATGCTTAGAAGGATAAAATTCTAACTTATAAATACAGTGAATAGTCGTATCATTGTTCTAAGGCACTGGTTGTTAAACCTATTAATATCGGGACCCAAATGAGAAATTTGGTAACTTCAGGGACCGATCAAATACAAATACTAACTTAGCCCAGTGGACTAAAGACTCATTCTGGGACCTGCCTCATGCACTCCCACGACCTATTTTGGGTCCCGACCCACAGTTTTTTAGAAACACTGCTCTTTAAACTGAAATGCAAATTGGGCACACTGCTGTACGTAGGGGGTTTGACGGCTGTCATTGTAAATGCTGCTGCTGCAGGGCACGCACGATGACAGGAAGTAGGCTGTGGGAGCAACCCTGAGCTTCCTCTCTGGCTAACTGTAGGTGGCCTCTAAAAGGAGGGCTGCACGGCTGCTTTAAGCCTCTTACGCTGGAGCGGATGTTTGTGGGGCGATATAGGTCAGGAGGTAAGACCGATTGTCTGGCAGTCGGAGGGTTGCCGGTTCAAACCCCGCCCTGGGCATGTCGAAGTGTCCTTGAGCAAGACACCTAACCCCTAACCTCTAACTGCTCTGGCGAATGAGAGGCATCAATTGTAAAGCGCTTTGGATAAAAGCGCTATATAAATGCAGTCCATTTACCATTTACCATTTGTGAATGCTCGCTCTCTCTCTCTCTCTCTGAGACCCCAGCTTTGTGCGAGTGAAAGAGCTCCTTTTTTTCACGTGTTGGAAGTTTTGTAATATATATCTCCCTGGCCTCTTTTATTCAATAAGCTTCTGTGAGCAAGGAGGTTTGCCCCTTCTCCCCTGTGTGTGGCCAGTACGGGATGGTCACATGACTGTCTAGGCTAAACTTGTTACGGTAACTAAGATTGAGAGGTGGGCGGAGCCTTGGCTGGCAGTCAGGCTAATCTGCAAGAGAGCATCCTTAAGGTTAGAGATCATGAAATAAGATTCTCTGCGGATTAATGATTGAGTATATTACAGTTAGTTTTTTATTTTGTGTATTCTGACTGTACAATCATTGTTATGATTCTGGTTACAATAACAGCTGCAACACCTTGGACTCTGAAGCTTGAATGAGTCTTGAATTGTCAGGCTCTGATTGGAGCACAGCTGCTCTGCCCCCTGGCCTGTGGGAGATGGCTGCCTCAGTTGACTCCAGATGTGGAAGTGAATTGTGCAATTTACAGCGTGTGCAAAATTGTTTACTCTGCGAGGTCCTCGGGGCAAGGGCATTGACTGAGCGCGTGCATGTAAAGCATTAACCGTGTGACTAGGAGCAGAGCAGAGTGTGGTGATTCAGTCTGTCACTGCTAGTGTCCGGCTCTTTGTTTCAGCTTAAATGCCTCTGCTCCTCTACCACTTTCCTGATGCCCCGTGCTGATGACTCTGCTGTTCCTGCCCCTCTACTGCCCCTTCCCCTCTCCTGCCCCCCTCACCTTTCCTGCCCCCTCTACTCTCCTGCCCCTTCTTCTGTTCCTCTCCTCTCCTGTCCCTCTTCTGTTCCCTCTCCTGCCCCCTTTCCTTCCCCTCCTCCCGCCCCCTCTTCTCTCCTGTCCCCTCTCCAGCTCATGGTGGTCGGAGGTGCAGATGGGGCCCCCCGACCCCATCCTGGGGGTGACGGAGGCCTTCAAGCGCGACACCAACCCCAAGAAGATGAACCTGGGCGTGGGCGCGTACCGTGACGACCAGGGCAAGCCCTACGTTCTGAGCTGCGTGCGCAAGGTGTGCATCCTGCGGACACCTTCCCTCCCTCTTCCTGTTACACTAGCAGCGCTCCAGCGAGCTTCAGACGGATCACAGTGAAACCCGCACGCAGTCAGCTTTTAAACACTAGCACGCCGTCACCATTCACCACTGTTAGTAAAAACCCCGAGCAAGAAGTGTGCTGGGTCTAAACTCCAGTGGCTATGCACAAAAAAATAGCCCCAGGCTCTTCAGAGAGACTACCCAAAGTAGACGCTGGAGCGCTCATGCAAAATGAAGCCTCGTTTATTTGAATAAGACTGACTGTTTGACTTTGCAACTTCCTCATAGTCAACTCCGAGCACTTCTCTGTTTTATGAGGTTTGTCTGATGTAACATATAGTCTATGCATTACATTTTGTTACATTTTATTTGGCAGATGCTTTTGTCCAAAGCTACTGCAATAAGTGCATGCCGAAGGTCATTGGGGCAACTGCAGAACACATATAGTATGCTCTTGCAGTAAATGTAATTTTGGAACATTCAACTGAATAAACGTTAATTAAAAATTGCATGATCAAATTAAATGAGTCTTTCGAGAGCGAGAGTCGGTTCATTAGAATGGTTAAGAACAAATGCTGAGTAAATGAGAAAAATTGAAATGTATAAATGCCTTTGTCAGGGAGTTTCATTTGTTTAGTATATGAGCCTATTCAAAGTAACTTTTTTACATATTTACTCATTTTCACCTGGATATTCAGGATATTAGGTTGTTGGCTCAAAGGTGTAAAGCTAATGCCCTGCCATGGACGTGAACCTATAGAGTTACAGGCCCAGTTGGGTAACTGTACACTACAGACCCCACGGCCTTCTGGGAACTGTCGATGCGGTTCATTTCAGGTCCTCATTGAGTAACGTGAGGACCCAGAAGTTACACACCAGTTTGTGTGTTAGACATGGCAGCTTAGAGAAGATTGCTTAAGCATGCTGTAAAGCATTGGACACGTGTGGAGGCCTATTGCAGGCCAATAAAGGTCTTCTGCGCAGCTTGTGTGCAAGATGTGTGTGTGTTTCACTTTCTTAGTCATGTACTTGCCTAGATGGCAAGTCTAAAATGTAGTCTAAAAAATGTAAAATATGAACGTCTGACCATTAAGTAAACAGTCTTATCCAGAGAAACGTACTCAGCTTGCATTCTTTTAACATACAGTCACTCTATTTATTCGGCTGGGAAGTTTTACTGAAGTAATTCAGATTAGGCACGTTGCTCAAGGGTACAGTGGCAGTTCCCGAACTGCTGCACTGCCCCCCCCCCACCCCCCTACTCATTCTCTCGCCACTTTCCCCTTTAAAAGGCAGAGGGCCTGATCGCCTCCAAGAAGCTGGACAAAGAGTACCTGCCAATCGGAGGCCTGGGGGAATTCACCAAGGCCTGCGCGGAGCTGGCCCTAGGTCCTGACAGCGAGGTCCTGAAGAGCGGCAGGGTGAGTGCCTGGGGAGAGGGGGAGGGCGTCCGCCTACGTGCCCGTCTAAAAATGATGGGGGCGCAGAACGTGCGCGACCTTCCGTGAATGGCGGTATATAGGCTGTAAATGGAATGGATGGCGGCGCTTGGGAGAATCTGAGCAGTGTGCTGTTTGAGAAGCAGATGTGTCCGTTGGGGTGAAATAGTGTCTTTGGCAAGTTTGCATCGCATTGAAAGTCTCCCCCTGCCTTGCTCTCTTTGCAGAGTGTTACCGTCCAGAGCATTTCTGGCACCGGGTCACTGAGAATTGGCGCCGACTTCCTGGTAAGTCTCCCTTTCCACAGCACAGAAGGTTTTTATCACTGAGCGAGCTGCACTCAGAACAGTCTGAGGAGTAAATCTCACTTTGCTGCTCCCCCTCCCCCCTCCTCCCCCACCCCCAGTCCCGCTTCCACACAGCTGTCCGGGACGTGTACCTGCCCAAACCCTCCTGGGGAAACCACACCCCCATCTTCAGGGATGCGGGCATGCAGCTCAAGGCCTACACCTACTATGACCCCAGCACCTGCGGGTTCAACTTCAAGGGAGCCCTGGATGATATCTCAGTAAGACTGCGGTCAGCTTACATTCATTATAACATGGGTGTAATAAGTGTCTCTGACCTCTAAACCTTTGAAGAGTAGTTTTTTTTTTTTTTTTTTTTCTCTCTCTCAAAATTCTAAGTCGGTGTTCTAGAACTCTGTTGCTTTCAGTCACCAGCAGTGATTGTGACATCAGCATTGGAATGTTCTGTGAAGAACATTCTGATCACACGTTTGCGATCTTGTGTCGATTTACCTCGGGTGTTCTATTTTTTTGTTTTATGTCAGATGGGGAATAGTTTGGGGTTTGGTGGACAGTGGTGAAGGAAGAGCGTGACTTCGGTAATCCCAAAAGTGGGTGGAGTTGTAATGTGATCAGCTTGCTGATTTGAACTGATCATACCCTGTTACCATGAGATTGATTATTCAGTTGATTGATGGTTCAGTTGAATCCGTGATTTGACGACACATCACAGATCTACACATCTTATAAATCCAGTCGATGATGTGCACGGGGGCCACTGTGTCTCCACATCCATTCGGTTTAGCGATTTGAGCAATGCTGAATTATTAATCATTTTTAAAAATTCCCTCCTTAAAGAAAATCCCGGACAAGAGCGTCCTGTTGCTGCACGCCTGTGCCCACAACCCCACGGGGGTGGACCCGCGACCGGAGCAGTGGAAGGAGATCGCCGCCCTGGCGAAGGTAAGGTGGCGCTGCAGCCAGAAGCTGCATTAGAAGGCCCTGGAAAACGTTACACACCCTAAGGGGCAAATTCGTTTTTATAAAAAATGCTGCATACGGGCCCAAAATGTTACCCTAAACCATTCATAATACAAAGTAGATCCAGTCTGCGTGTATTTCTAGAGAAAGTTGATGTTTTAAAATGTGCAGAGATATTATTCTGTTTCTAGTGTGCTGGCCCTGTGCGGACCTCAGTATGGGGACAATTTTTAATGTGCCTGATTTCATTCTGAATAATCTGAATAGTCTCATTAATTGAAGGACTAATCTATACTTTCAGTGGGCCAAATTAGACCCCCAGGGCTGCATTTGAATAGCCCTGCTCCAGCCCAGGGGCGTAAAATTTCCTGTGTTTAACTGAACATTTAAATTCTGTTTGTGTAATGTGATTTACGGAGGGATTGCGCTGTGGTTCTGGGAACAATAAAGCTGCTGTGGCTGAAGGCAGATGTGTCCCGTATGGGGTGAGGGGGTTACGTTAAGCTTTCGGAACTGCCCCTGGCCTCGGACCGCGAAGGGTCCTAAAGATCCCAACACGCTTTTCCAATATTTGAGAATGAAATGGGACCTTTCCCGTTTGTGAAATGGAGGAGAGCACGGAGTTGCTCTTCAGCGCAAAGTCCAAGGACACGCGGCTGTTTGTGTTTGTGTTTCTCACCGCCTCCCCCCCTTTCCCCCCCACCCCCCACCCTCCATTTTAGAAAAAGAACCTCCTGGTGTTTTTCGACATGGCGTACCAGGGCTTTGCCAGCGGGGACATCAACCGCGACGCCTGGGCCGTGCGCCATTTCATCGCGGAGGGCCACAACATCGTGCTGTCCCAGTCCTTCGCCAAGAACATGGGCCTGTACGGTGAGTCCGGGCCCCCCCCCTGTCGCCACGCTCCCACGCTTCGGGACCCGGGAGGGAGGGACCGACGTCGGCCATGTTGGAAAAAAATCTCTGTTCTCGCATTCAAGTGCGATTCTGTATCCTCTCTGAAACCTGGCCCAAAGTAGCAAAGTCATTGAATATTGTTTGGCATTTCCTCCCCCCTTCCCCCCCCATCGTTTCTCTCTCCCATTGATTCTTATACTCTTTGAAGTAGCAGGGCCCCCCTGCTTCCGTCTATCCATCCATTATCTAACCTGCTGGAGCCTATCCCAGCATGCACTGGGCGAGAGGCAGGAAGCCCCGGCTTTTCCCTTTTTTGTTATTTTGATCCGTTGTTGATTACTTTCTTCTAAACCACGCCTCCCTCCATATTGTCGTGTGCACATGTTTTTGTAAGATGCATTGCAGTTGTTCACTAGAAACTAAATTTGGACAGTAGATAATAAAATTTGCCTTCTCCTTATCACAAGGTTTGCATCGCGTACATCAACCGTCCACTTCTCAGCATCTTCAGACTATGAGCTGTTCAGCAGGCACACTGCTCACATTCATTTTTGTAAAAAAAAAACTCATTTCATCAGTGCAGGGGGGGATATGCACAGTTCACGGGCACAGACTATTAGAATGACGGGTAACTAAATTGCATGTCTAAATGTCAGTCGGTGTGCTTCTCCTCCTCCTCCTTATTTGTTATTTGTATTGATTTAAATATTTTGGTTTAAAATATAATGAAACCCCCTATTTATCTGACCTCACACTAGTTTCTGAGCAATACGTTGCTGACCTTTTTTTATTTAATTCCACGTTGAACATAATTCCTTTCACAAAATACCCATGATCCTGAAGTGGAAATTAAACTGCGAATCCCGTTTATTTGAAAGGTCAGTTGTGCGCTGACGGGCGTTCCGTAACCACGGAAACGCGGGGGCCTTTGATCATACGACGGCGTGTCAGCGACTCTTTCTCCCCGCGGCGGTCTGCCAGCGCTCTGTGGGCCGATGCGTTCGCTCCCTGTTCTTTCCCCGCTGCGCTGCACTGCTGCCCGCTCAGGGCGCTGGTGTGCTCTGATGGGCGTGATGCGTGTCAAATGGGCGGATGAATGAGTCCTGCCATTACTGTTCTGTGCCTGTGGGACCGCTAGTGCTGAAGTCTGTGGCTCACAACCTGAAAGTGGGATTAAAGTTTAAGAATCTCACTGGGATTTTTTTAAGCATGTTTTGTGGTGAGTACGTTGTGGTCAGTACTCTGGTGAGTTCTCTGTGGTGAGTACACTGTTGAGTGCTCTGTGGTGAGTTCTCTGGTGAGTACTCTGTTGTGAGTGCTCTGTGGTGAGTTCTCTGTGGTGAGTACTCTGTAGTTAGTGCTTGGTGGTGAGTACTTGAGAAGCTGGGGCTGTTGTGAAGGGCATCTGGGTCAAACTTCTTAGATTTCAGCTCTCTGGCTCCAGAAACCTGACCCCTGCACTACAGACTAGAACACTTGCCTGATTGTTAAAGCGACGTTTCAAATGGATTACAGAATGAGGCCCCAGAACGTAAACGCTGCAAATTTCCCTCTGAATGTGCTCGAGATTAATTCTATTGCTGATTGGCTCCTGCCCAGGTGAGCGTGTGGGCGGGTTCACGGTGGTGTGTAACGACGCAGAGGAGGCCAAACGCGTGGAGTCCCAGCTGAAGATCCTCATCCGCCCCATGTACTCCAACCCCCCCATGAACGGGGCCCGCATCGCCGCCACCATCCTCAACACCCCCGAACTGCGCAGCGAGTGGTGAGTCCTGCCCGACTCCTCCTCCATCTGCTAACCCTGCCTCCATCCACTAACCCCGCCTCCATCTGCTAACCCCACCTCCATCCACTAACCCCGCCTCCATCTGCTTACTCCGCCTCCTTCCACTAACCCCGCCTCCATCTGCTTACTCCGCCTCCATCCACTAACCCCACCTGCATCCAGTAGCCCCACCTCTTTCTACTGATCCCTCCTCCATCCTCTTAATGCCTCCCATCCATTAAACCCACTCCCCCACCAACCCCACCCATCCACTGACCCCCACCTCCACCTGCTAAACTCCACCCATGCACTAACCCCACCTCAATTCGCTAACCCCAATCTCTACCCACCAACCCCACCTCCCCCCGCCAACCACGCCTCCACCCACTAAACACTACCCGCCCATTGCCATGTCCAGTTCCCTTAGCATTATCCTTCCTTGTAACTCATGGTTTTGTATGTTCATATGAGAATAAGAACGTATGATAATGAGAAAGTAATAATGAGAATGAGCCATTCAGCCCATTTTGACTCCCTTGCCTGTGCTCTAGAGAGGATCCAGCACTAGGTCTTGCCTGGACTTGAACTCTCCCAAGCGTCTCTACCCTCCCATTGCAGTTGTATTTAGTGCATGCCCACCCGCCCCCATTGTAGTTGCACATGGGGTACGCCCCCTCTTCTAAGCCCCACCCCTTTCCCTGCCAGGTTGGAGGAGGTCCACAGCATGGCCAATCGCATCATCAAGATGAGGGAGCAGCTGGTGGCCAACCTGAAGAAGGAGGGCTCCACCCTCAACTGGCAGCACGTCATCGACCAGATCGGCATGTTCTGCTTCACCGGCCTCAAGCCAGAGCAGGTAGGAGAACCGCACCGCGGTGCTGCCCCGTCGGGCCCCGGGCCTGGGTCCTGTCTCTCCGGGCCTGGGTCCTGTCGCTCCGGGCCTGGGTCCTGTCGCTCTGGGCCTGGGTCCTGTCTCTCCGGGCCTGGGTCCTGTCTCTCCGGGCCTGGGTCCTGTCTCTCCGGGCCTGGGTCCTGTCCCTCCGGGCCTGGGTCCTGTCTCTCCGGGCCTGGGTCCTGTCGCTCCGGGCCTGGGTCCTGTCTCTCCGGGCCTGGGTCCTGTCGCTCCGGGCCTGGGTCCTGTCTCTGGGTTATTTTAGGAGTTAGATACTCATACTTGCGGTGTTATTTCTTAAAGGGATTCAGAGTTTTGGAGAGCCTGAATTTACATGCTTGCCATTCTGGTATGATGTAATTGAATTTGATAAGACTGATGTGTCTTACTGCAGGTGGGATGGTTCAGGAGTGTTTTATTTTGTAGTCAGACTGAGTGCTGTTTTGTGCGTGCGCGTGTGTCCGTGTGCAACAGGTGGAGCGCCTGACGAAGGAGTTCTCGGTCTACATGACGAAAGACGGGCGCATCTCCATGGCGGGCGTCACCTCGGGCAACGTGGCCTACCTGGCGCACGGGATCCACGCGGTCACCAAGTGAAGCGGGCGCCCGCGGTGCCCGGCAGCCGCCCACAACACCGGGGGGCATCCGACGAAAAAAATCTCATTACTGGTGGGGGGGGGGGGGGGGGGGGGGGAGGGGGGGAACGGCTTTTCCATAATTATTATTACTTTTCTGTGTCTGTCCCAGACACTTGCATAGAAGGAGAGAAAAAAAAAAAAAGCTCAAGTTTTAGGAATCTGCATCATGGCTTGAGTTCATAATGTATTAATGTGAGTTCACTTTGTGTCTCCCCTGTGATCAGGGTGTTAACGGTCAGTCTGATCCTCAGACCTGTACAATACCACCCCCCCCCCCACTCCCATCTGAAAAGGTTAAAGGTCATTGGCCAGGGCCCAGAAGGGCCAGCGGGGTTTGGGTCCACAGCAGAGACTTGAGCACAAATTCAACCAATCATTGTCTTAATTGGGCAAATTTAGCCCCTCCTCCTTGTTCTGAGGATGTTTGTTGCTAGGAAACCTGGATTCTGCCCCTCCCCCCCAAGGTGCAGGCCGGAGTAGATCTATAATAGTGCTTGCATTCTTCTGGATTTATTCAGATAAGAGAGCAGCACACACAACCTTATGGTTTTTTGATTTATGTTGGATAGGATATATATGACTGCTTCAGTTGACCCCACTTACCCCAAATCCCAAAACCTTTTTGAACTTTTCAGATGGGAGTTTATCTGTTCACAAAGCACTGATGTGTTTTTTTTTCCTTTTTTTCAAAAACAAAAACCCTTGGTTTTAACAAGGAACATTTTCTTGACCATGTGGTTACTTGGGAGGAAGCTTGTTATTTTAACTGAATCCAAAAAAAAAAAATATATATATATATTTAAAATGTCCTCATTTAAAACGTGCTGCCCCCCTCCTGAAAAGTGTTTTTCAGTGTTTGTCTGTAGTATAACATGCATCTGTGCTGTTTCACAAAGTCCTCGATCAAAAAAAAAAAAAAAAAAAAAAGAAAATGGCGGATCATGCTGCAGTAACGGAACCGTAGCGCTTGTTCAGTTGAGGTCGGCCGTACTGCTTCTGCGATGTACCGATGCCAGGAACGACTCCCCGTTCCTGGTACAGAGTGTGTCCCCGTGTTTCTCTGAGGTATCGTTAAGGAGTAACGGCCCCCCTTTCTTAAAAATTTGCACTCGTGACTTTAAAACGAGCTGGGGCGACACCGAACGGAAACCTGAAAATGGCCGCTGGGTTCTCTCCTGGAGGAGATACGGCTGTCTCCTTTACGGCTGGCTTCAGGTTTCCGTTTGGATTTACTCCATCCGTCTACTCTGTAGATAATAATCTGAGCCCTCTTTTTCTCACACGTGCGTCGAGTGCTCACGTACGCTCTGAATATCTAACATGCTTGATGTGGCATTATTCTGTGCTTGTCGTGCACTTCAGAAAGAGCTGGCAGCTTTAATGCGTCAAATCAGTCAATATTTGTGTGAGAGCTTTATCCCAGGATTGACCAATCAGTTCTGTTTATCACAGATTTGACCTTTGCCCCCTCTCCACACCTCCCCCCATTAACCACCTGGTTATCTGACTGACTTAAGATGGAGGCTGAACTAAAACTAAAACTAGTATTTTTATCTAACGTATGCTGGCTTTTTCTTGGTCTGTCATTCATTTTTAGCCTCCTCTGACCACTCTGAAGGTGCAAATGCAACCGCAAAAACGCAGTCATTTACTTCAAAAAAAGTAACTGGTTTTTATTTCAAAGTAGTCACTCGCTCACTAGCTCACCCACCCTCAAGGTCAGGCTGGAGTCAAAGCACCACATTTCAGCATCGAATGTAGAAGAAAACGGCAGTTATCCGTGTCACAGCGGTGTCCACACCGCCTGCACTCATTCTGAAAATAAAGTGAGCTCTGTAGACCTGCGTCCTTGTTGCTTTCTGTTTGTTCTTGCAGGTGTGTTTTGTTACTTGTTACCTGAAAAGGGCCACACCATGGGGCTCTGTACTTCGTAGCTTTGTTTCACTTATCTTTCACGAGCAAATACTTAGTGTTTGCCATTTTCAATGAATTTTCATGAAGATTACAAGGCTTTCTTGTCTGAAGATTTTAACCTGCTCCATTGAAAGTGGAGATTATACCTGCTGGCTTCACACTTTGCAATGCATGTAAGCCAGTAACCTCCATGACTCAAACATTGAGATGTCCGACACACTGGGATAGCGTATTTTGAAATGCAAAGGTTTTTTATTTAAAGTTTATTTTTTTTTAAATATTTAAAAATGTTCTAAATCTGCCTTACAACAGCTCTTGCTCTCAGAAACTCTCAGAAAAGGTCATTCAAACTGCAATTTGAATTTATAATTATGACTAATATAAAAAAAAATGCTATCATTTGTGTCATTGTTATGGAGGACACTAGCTGCCCTGTTGTAGTGGATAGGTTTTAAGAAAGTTTGTGCAGTTGATTGGGGGGGGGGGGGGGGGTTCATTTAAAAAAAAAAAAAAAAAAAACATCTTTCAAATGCACACAACAAATATTCAGCAACACACTCTTCGACCAAAGCTAAGGCTTTCATATTGGATGGCTGGTGTTTATGCATAAAATGCCCATGGACTGTTTTTATCACAGTCCACAACTACAATTCTACTACAAGGCCTTGCTCGTCAGCATTTTGCATTGTGATGTTGGTAAAGTGCATTTAGGAGATAAAAGTTCCTTCTCTACTATCCCTGCGAAGCCAAAAACAACCAGTTACTGGGGAGAGCGAGGGGGCAAGTTCACTGGAACAGGTGGCAGAAGGCCAGCTCCATTTTGGACACGGCCAGCGCGGGGAAGAGGGGCTGAGTGAACGCCTGCGTGAAGCTGTGCAGCAGGGTGAGGGCGCCCTCTTCAGGCACGGCGTAGAACGACAGGATTCCCTTCTCCATGTCCAGGAACACCCCCACCCTCCGGGGGGCGCTGCCCTCCACGGGGAAGGACTCCTTGTCGTGCAGGGCCTCCATCTTGCCCCGCTCGCCGAACAGGCACCAGGAGTGGGGGTTGAACCCGATTCGGCAGGCGTC
Source organism: Anguilla japonica (assembly GCA_025169545.1). Lineage (NCBI taxonomy): Eukaryota > Metazoa > Chordata > Actinopteri > Anguilliformes > Anguillidae > Anguilla > Anguilla japonica. The sequence goes on along the minus strand of CM045887.1, from coordinate 60,434,245 downwards.
CTTCGCCCCCTTGCGTCCGAGGAGGCCGTCGCACACGCCCACCTTCCAGCGGCCGTCCCCCGTCACCTCCACCTCCCAGTAGCTCCGCCCCCCGTCCCGGGCCCTGGCGCCCAGCACCTGGGGGAAGGTGCTGAAACGGGCCGGCCGGTCGGGGTACGGCTGGGGCTCGTCGCTGTGGGTCACCCTGGTGTACCCCTCCGACAGAACCAGCTTCGGATGAGCGGTGTCGGGATCCAGAGAGGGGGTGATCCCGTCTGTAAATGCAGCACGACGCGTGAGCGACAGGCTATGAGCCATGCACGGTGCACACTGTAGCACTGCAGTCCACCCGAGCTGCAGCCTAATCGCTCCTTGACTGGTAAACTCATCTTTAATTGCAGTGGTTAATGTAGCTGCTTCTCCCCCTGGGGACCCGAGTTTTAGCCTAGCCAGATCCCTGCCACTGCAGTACAATAAAACAAACTGATGTACATTTGGGTGAATGCAGTGCTCTTCAGACAATCATTGTCTTCTAAAAAAACTAGGGCTACATGATACTGGGGAACCACTGGAGAAAAAGTAATGCTGTAACAAACAGACACTATAGAAGACCAGGTGATACGGATTTTCAATAAAAAATACATCCACTCATCCTAACCTCTAACAAATCTGCAGTCATGAGCTTAGTAATTAGATTTTTAAACAATTTTTAAGGAAACCAGGGGAATAACTGACGTATCCTGAACTTTGAATGAATGATGTCTGCAGCGTGCATGCTGGGATATTTCAGGGAATTCCCATGCCAGTGCTGCCCCATAGATCTACATAACATTTCAGTGGAGGGTCAGTGTCTCAAACTAACTGCTGAGTACCTCACTACATGCTCAGCCTGTTCTAGCCTAAGGGCTGCACTGGTTTCTGCTGATTTGCGTGGCAGGTAGCGCCCTCTACTGGTGGAACAGAGCACATTTCACAAAGCAGGATTACTGAGTTAGATAATTTGTTGTGGCTGTGGTTATGATTATGACTGGGGTTATGTTAATGGTTGTTGCTGTGATTGTAGTGGTTGTGATTATGCTCATGGTTATGGCTGTGATTCTAGTGATTATGGTTATGGTAGTAGTTGTAGTTATAGTTATTGTTATGGTTGTGGATGTGGTGGTCGGTTGTGGTCATGTTTGTGGTTATGGTTATGGTAGTAGTTGTGGTCATGTTTGTGGTTATGGTTATGGTAGTAGTTGTGGTTATGTTTGTGGTTATGGTTATAGTGTGATTATGGTTATGTTTATGGTTATGGTTATAGTGTGATTATGGTTATGTTTGTGGTTATGGTTGTGTAATTATGGTTTTTGTGGTTATGGTTATAGTGTTATGATTATGTTGTTTATGTTTGTGGTTATGGTTATAGTGTGATTATGGTTATGTTTGTGTTATGGTTATAGTGTGATTATGGTTATGGTTATGGTTATAGTGTGATTATGGTTATGTTTGTGGTTATGGTTATAGTGTGATTATGGTTATGTTTGTGGTTATGGTTATAGTGTGATTATGGTCATGATTGTGGTTATGGTTATATTGTGATTATGGTTATGTTTGTGGTTATGGTTATAGTGTGATTATGGTCAGGTTTGTGGGTATGGTTATGGTAGTGGTTGTGGTTGTGGTTATGGTTATAGTGTGATTATGGTTATGTTTGTGGTGATGGTTATAGTGTGATTATGGTTATGGTTATAGTGTGATTATGGTTATGTTTGTGGTTATGGTTATAGTGTGATTATGGTTATGTTTGTGGTAATGGTTATAGTGTGATTATGGTTATGGTTATAGTGTGATTATGGTTATGTTTGTGGTTATGGTTATAGTGTGATTATGGTTATGTTTGTGGTTATGGTTATAGTGTGATTATGGTTATGGTTATAGTGTGATTATGGTTATGTTTATGGTTATGGTTATAGTGTGATTATGGTTATGTTTATGGTTATGGTTATAGTGTGATTATGGTTATGTTTGTGGTTATGGTCATGATGCTCACAGAGCAGTCGCAGGGCGTCCTGGTCCATCATGGCCTGCAGGAATGATTTCAGCCTCCTCTCGGCCCATTCCTCCAGCTGCTCCAGTCGGGCGCGGTCGACCTCCTGCAGGGGCTCCAGCTCCCCTAACGGGCTGGACATCGCTTTCACACTGAGGAGGGGACGCGTCGAGACAATCTATCACGCAAACGTGTATGAGGCACAGCATTCACAGCAGCAGACTGCCAACACTCACCGGGGCAGTATCACTTAACCTGGGAAGGGTCACCATCCATCCATCCATTATCCATATCCGCTTATCCTGGGGAGGGCCACCATCCATCCATCCATCCATTATCTATACCTGCTTATCTTGGGGAGGGCCACCATCCATCCATCCATCCATCCATTATCTATACCTGCTTATCCTGGGGAGGGTCACCATCCATCCATCCATTATCTATACCTGCTTATCCTGGGGAGGGCCACCATCCATCCATCCATCCATTATCTATACCTGCTTATTCTGGGGCGGGTCACCATCCATCCATCCATTATCTATACCTGCTTATCCTGGGGAGGGCCACCATCCATCCATCCATCCATTATCTATACCTGCTTATTCTGGGCAGGATCACCATCCATCCATCCATCCATTATCTGTACCCGCCTATTCTGGGCAGGGTATTTCTTTAGTGAAATTCAGTGCTTTTGTACAATGCTTGTTTCAACGTGAATTTCAAACACGGACAATAAAGGGTGGTTTTATTTACAAGCTCTAGGGCCCAGCCCTATGTAAATAAAAACCACCCTTACTGGATGCATTGTACAATAAGCAAACAGTTTAAATGAATGAATGCATATTCTAGGCGGTCTGTCAATTTGTCAGACTCACCTTTCAGAAATCTTGCTGTATTCCTGTTGGAAAGAAAATACAAATTATTAGGATATAACTACTCGTGAGTTGAGGGACTTAATGTGGATCTGGCATTAACATTCTGCTGTTAGGGTTGGCTACCTCACACTGCATATCCTGGGCTAGAACCTTCACAAAAAAAGCCTAGGGTGATGGTAGCAATGAAAAACTCCCTTGAGTGACAATGTTACATAGCAACAGCATTACAGAGAATGTTATTGGAAGTATTGACATCAGAGCCTTCTGCAGAAATGATCATAGAGACAAAGTGGAAAGGAGGCCCCGTTTACCATGATGAAGGCCTGCCCTTTGACCCGCTCGGCACCCTTGGAATTGGACAGCCCCTCTAGGGTGTCCAGGCTGGTCTGGATAGATCTCAGCTCCTCCTTAAGCAGCTCCAGCTGGGCCTGGACACCCCCCAGAACTCGACGCTCCTCCCGGTCCACGGCCTGCAGAGCCTTCAGCTCCTGCCTGTCCAACGCCTCCCTCATGGCCTGGTACTGCTGCTTCAGACTGTCCCGGGACCGGTCCAGAGTCTCCTGGAGAGAGAGAGAGAGAGAGAGTAATCAAAAAGATCATCATTATCACTAACGTCCCCATCATCGCCAGCGTCCCCATAATTATCACCAGTATCCTCATTAATATGAACATTCTCATCATTATGACCAAGATTCTCATCGTTATCATGAACATTCTCATCATTACGACCAAGATTCTCATCGTTATCATGAACATTCTCATCATTGTGACCAACATTCTCATCATTGTGACCAACATTCCCATCATTGTACCAACATTCTAATCGCTATCATCAACATCCCTTATCAACATCGCTCATTGGCTGACGCTGGCACACGTGTCAAAGTGTGGTACTGTAAGTTGCAATGGCATTTCCTCTTTTCGGTTCCTCCTCTCACCTGAATATTCTGTTCCTTCTCTTGGAGACTGGCCACTCTGCTTCGGATGACCTTCTCGTTCGCTTTCATTTTCTTCATGTCATCTCTCAGGCTGCCCTGAAAGACCCATCGTACCACATCACATCTCATTCAGCAATGCAGTTTAAAACCTTGATCATGTTTAGCATTTCTCCTCATCACTAAAATATGTTCATAGGCCTATCCCATTTCTCTGTAATGTCCTCTGTCAGTTCGGCAGAGCAGATTACAAATGTGCACAAACCAAAATGTATGGAACCTTCGGACCAATCACAGTCATTTTCCACAGGGACATCATCAGTTTATGGACTTGTGCAGGTCACTGGGTGACAAGACGAAGATGCAATGCGAGTGAGCCAGCAGTCTAGTTGCATGGCAAGTGTCAATGCAAGTGGACTACTGGTCTGTGTGAGAGATGAGAGCCAGTAATGAATAGTGTACCTGAAACACGAGAGACAGAAGCAGTTGGAGCAGCAGGAAGGAAGAGCCAGACCAGCAGATTGACAGATGGCAAACAGACAGAGATGCAGAGAGCCTAGCTGTAGAAGAAGAAGAGAGGGAGAGAAGCAGGACACTGGCAAGTAATGTGAGAGTAAGGTTTCATTCAACCACAACTGAGTAGCCCTATATGCTACCACTGACCCTCTGATTTGAACCAAGCATGGTGGGTTGCCGTGGAAACCGCAAAACTGTTTTTTATATTGGTTCAGTGGTGGACAGTTTCGCTGTAGCCCCACCCCTTTTTGTGAGTCTCACGTGACCTCACTCTCCCATCACACGTCGAGGCAGAGAGACAGAGGAGCCGGTCCGCGTCGGCCATGACCCCCCCCCCCGACGCAGCGTTCCCATGGCAACGTCCCGGCAGCGTCGATAGCGACGAGGCGCGCGACGACGACTCACCCTCAGCTGGCCCTCGGCCTCGGCGACGCCGACGCAGGCGTGGTCGCGGTGCGCCCCGATCACGGTGCACACGGTGCACACGCACGCCGCGCAGTCCTGGCAGTAGATCTTCTTGGCCTCCTGGTGCTCCGCGCAGCGCCACGCGGAGACGTCCGCCACGGGCGCCACCAGCGGGTGCGCCTGGAACTCCGGCGACTCCAGGTGGGGCCGCAGGTGCGTCGCGCACATGGACGCCCCGCACACCAGGCAGGTCTTCACCGCCACCTGCCGGCCAGGCGGGGCACAGTAGCTGCAGCGCACCGAGCCGTCGGACCCGGCGGAGGCTGCGCGAGCAGTGGATGAAGGAGGAGGAGGAGGAGGAGGAGAAACAGAAGGAGGAGGGTCCCCTCTTTCTCTCCTCTCCGTCCGGGAAAAGGAGGGCTCCCGTCTCTTTCCCAGCCGCTGGGTGAGGTTAGATAAGAGTGCGGAGGCGGAGGTGGAGGGCATTTCTCCATCCGAGCGATCTTAAAAACATGAACACGACACCATGAAACCAGGGGAAAGCCAGCACGTCACATGACCAAGAGTGCTCCAGCGCCGAGCTTCCACTGGAACTGAGCGCTATGATCACATGAGACCACGACTGAGCTTTCTGCTACGCACAGCAGCAAGAATTACTTAATGTAAATTCAGTAACTTAATGTGATACCTTTTTGGGCCACACCAGACTCATTTACAACTGGTCTCTCACCAAGCACTCAACACCTGACTGCAACTGATGACTCATGTTTTCAAATAGAGGTATGCACAGAACAGTTTGTTTTTATTTTGCCTGATTGTTCTGCATTATTACACTGTAAAATTAAGTAGAAAAATAATAATAATAATAATAATAATAATAATAATAATAATAATAATTATTATTATTATTATTATTATTTAGTAGTCATAGTAACTACAGGGAAGAAGAGGCTAGAGTCTTCAGAGAAATTTGGCAATTTGCGATAGCATGCCGAAGTAAAGTGGCTTATTCTGGGAACAGTTTATATTAAGAAGGCCCCCTAGTGCCCCCTGTGTGATCTTCTCCTTGTACCCTACGCGTGCACGTAGCCGTTTTGCCTCTGTGTGCGCGATAGCCAAATTAGTGCAGCGGGACAGCGTGCCCCTACCTGAAGCGAAGAAAACGCCCCGCGTCCTTGTGTTCCCATGGCGGCGGTAGGTGGGCCCCCTGCGTGTCTATCAAAAGCAGGAATCTTCCTGTACTCCGCTCTGCATTCGGGGCAGTAATACGGCCCCGTACGGGAGCTGCTCCACACTTCCTGGATGCAGGCCCGGCAGAAACAGTGTCCACACGGTAGGGAGGAGGGCTCCCGGCATTTTCCTGAGCAGAGGGGGCAATCGGTGTCCGCACGGAAAGGTGTTTCGAGCGACGAACCCATGCCGGCCATGCTACGCAACAAAATGCCCCCTGGAAACAAGGGAACTGGGATGGCCAAAACAGGAGGAGGAGCCAGAAATTTCAAACTTCTACACACCTCTTTCCTGCCCTTTACTCTTAAAGGGACAGTACGTACAAAAAAATAGGTGGGGCTGTGTGTGTGTGTGTCTGTGTGAGGGAGGGAGGGAGAGAGAGAGAGAGAGAGAGAGAGAGAGAGAGAGAGAGAGAGAGAGAGAGAGAGAGAGAGAGAGAGAGAGAGAGAGAGAGCGAGAGAGAAATGTTAGGGGAGAACATTATCAGTGATGTTTAGAACTCAAAATGTCATCAAAACCAAAACTGAAAGTAAATGCTCCGTCATATTTCAATTGACAATTTCAGAAAATAACTTAAAAACAAGCCTTCAGGCATTGGTAAAAGTATTCAAATTTCATGTCACTGTGTAAAGTGACCCTTTAACATATGACATTATATGTTTTGCTGATTCTATCTATGTCTAAATTATATTCATTCAAGGTTGTTAACTTTGGCTGACTTTGCAGAATATTTGACTCCATATGAACAGTGGATATGAAGAAACTCCTCTCCAAATGCCTGCATTACCTGCCTAACTGTGGTACACACCCATCAGTAACTCAAAATTCAACGGACGTCAGCCAGTATTTCTGACTGAGGACTAAGGACGTCCCTCCTTAGGGACCTGTAGGATGGTAAATGGTAAATGGACTGCATTTATATAGCGCTTTTATCCAAAGCGCTTTACAATTGATGCCTCTCATTCGCCAGAGCAGTTAGAGGTTAGGTGTCTTGCTCAAGGACACTTCGACATGCCCAGGGCGGGGTTTGAACCGGCAACCCTCCGACTGCCAGACAATCGGTCTTACCTCCTGAGCTATATCGCCCCAGGATGGGGTAAATAGTAATTATTTATTAATAATAACGCAAAAACAAGCAGTGCCTCGGTATAGATTACTTGAGTGGTAGCCTGGCAGCACAGTCTGGCTGACTCGGAGAAACTACAGCGCAGAGATGGACAGCAACAATGGTACTGCAGTCTACGAAATAGGCTGAGACCGAGCTACACTTCACAGAAATGACACAAATAATCAATCCATTGTTCCCCGTGCTACAGGCCACGGACCTGGAGAGGCATGAGTTGCGCACCGCCGTTCGGTAGCCAATTTATTCCGCCCTGTCATAGTCCGAGGAGCAATTACTGATAACACATACCACACCGTCGCATTTTACATGCGAATTACGTGATCACCCTTGTTAAAATTCCAGCTTGGTTTCAAATGAGTACATCTGTCTTGGATATGTTCACGCAGGCAACAAGATAGTTGAGATGGCATCCATGCTGGCGAAGACTATGTCCACCTGGTGGGCCAGCTTGGTACGGACAACAGACCGTCACCAAAGTCCAGATGGTATATCCAGCTGGAGCAGAAGCTGGTTCCAGCTAAGATTCCATCTTAGGCTCGTAGCTGGAATTAACCATAATTGCATATTTACCCATACTTAGCTTCAAGTTTAAAAAAAAAAATCTCGTTTAATGAGCATCGATTAAACGTTTGCAACATTGCTTTTAAACTATTGAGGTTAGTAGCACACTGCCGTGTTTGTGTGCTACTGTATTGCTATGCTTGGTGTGGTCGTTTTAGTTATACAGTAAATTTAAATAGACCTCTTTAAACGTTTTGTTCACAGATCAATAAGTCGATGGTCTTTCCGTTAATCCTGTCCTGTCATCTATTTTTTCCTCTCCCGCATAAAGTAACGTGACAAAGTTTGTTTTATCTAATCTCTACGAAAGTGTGTTGCAAACTTCACGTACTGTTTCTAACACCTAGGAAATAACCACAGTATAGCACCATATCTGGATTCTTGATGGTTGATAATTGCTGACTAAAGTCTAATAGTCATCATACAATTAAACAACATCCCCCACTACCCACCGCGGCTTCTGCGATGTCATTGGACGGAATGGTCACATGAGTATCACATGCTCTCGCTGTTATTGAGATCAGCAGGAATGAACACTACTCGCTGCATTACAGACCCCTGTCTCAGATAGCTGGGCACCCGGGCAGCTAGTGTGTGGTGTCACTGTAGCGGTGAAACAGGACGAGTTTGAAAAAAATTCCGAATATTTGAATGGTCTTGCGGGCTACCAAGGCTTTCGTGTTTGCGATCTACGCTTTGATGAAGAAATGACAAGGTCGGTACCAATACGATAGGTCCTCATTCCAGTAAATAGCTACGTTATGCGAATATGTTATTTGTTATGAAATAGCACAGGGTTTTAATTCAGCGTGTAAAACTCAGTCTAGTACTTTGTACTTTGGTATGTTTAAAATTGCTGCGTAATTTTACTAGTTGGCTAATTTGCTACTGCAGCAAAGGCAGGTAACTAACATCACGGCTTTGCCGGCTTGTGCGCTAGCTATCTGTGATAGCTTAATCGTGTTTCCCTTGTTGGACCCATTGTTGTCTGATTTGGGATGGTGCACAGAATCCCTCTTTGCCGTAAGGTTGCAGAATCATCACATGTTAACCTGGATTATTATCCTCAAACCACTCTACGCTGTCTGACTGGGGCCTTCAATTAACGAGGCCACTTTCAGGCACTGAGTGAGCATGTTTGGGTGAAGTTATCAGTGTTTTTGGTCTTTCCGGCTAACGAGCTGAATCAACAATTCCCACACCCCGAATACCCATTTCAATTGCCGTATGTTAACTTGCTTGTCTTGTATATCGGAGGCGATTCTTTTCTTTTTCCACCAGACTGTACAGCCCAGGTCTAACAATCACTGAAACCAGCGCGTTGAAATTTTTAACCATGTAGAGGAAGTGGACTAACGCATAGACCGCAAAGATGTGGGACGTGATGATCTCACGTGATGGAGCGGTAGACCGGTACTGACGTGCGTTATTCTTTGCGAACTGTCATTGTGCAACATGACATACACGCAAGAATGCTGACTGTGTCGCGTATAGATTTGTCTAGGGGAAGTAGGGACAGAGCGTATTAGTCAGACAACAAAGTAATGATCAACTTGGAAACTATCGGGTTAGTTGTTGCTGGGGGAGTGTAGATTTTATGCCTGTCACTGCATTTCTGTACTCCACACATGCAGCTTTAAGTGTTCTAGTCACAAGCCAGCAAGGTTTATGACAATGCGGTGTAGTGTGGTGACACATCTCGTGATTTCCCAAGGACACTGGCATGGCTCTCCTGAGAAGTGCACTGTACTGCACTGCAAATTAGGCCATTTTTCATGAGCTGTCTGTATGTTTACAGGTCTATTACGTCTTCTTTCGTCCACAGCATCTGGATGGCCTGACTGCCTTTGTCCACCCAGAACAGTGGTTTAAGACAAACGAGAGCATAAATAACAGAAAGTGAATCGGGTGCAGTTAGAATTTTCTCATATCCGTCTTGCAGCTTGAGAGGGCGCCGAAAATAACGGTGATGCAAGCGACTTGGCAAGGTAGCGAGCGATTACAATTAACGTTGTTAATTAACATAGTGGCAGAAAGCTTTTTTTTTTTTTAATATACGGCTGCCAAGATAGAGAGGTAAACTGTGGAAGCCTCTTTTTTCGGCATGGTGCAGAAAAGTGTGAGGGCCATGTCAGTGACTGTATGTGTGTGGTGCTTTCCTTCACTGGGTGTTTTTTTTTGTTTTTGTTTTTTAGGTTCCTGAAAGGGCCGGAAGGCGTGTGCTCGGAGCTGCCCTTCCGCGTGTGAGCCCCCTGGGGGACTGGCTGGACTCTGGAGGTGCTCCGTGTGTGGAATTCCTGGCTGCACCGGAATCCCTGTGAAAATGTTCCGAGGACCAGCCCACTTTTGTCTTTCGCCTGTGTCTCCCTGCACCCCCCCGGCCCCCGGCTTTGCGATCGCCTGCCCTCTGCTCTCTTTTCCCGTTGGGCACTGGCAATAAGGGACGTCTCTGTACGGGGCACCTGGGACATCTTACTCCGAAATCGGGTGTGGGGGGGGAAAAAAAGGGGGTGGCCGATCGAGGGCGGCCTGTTTTGTGAGTGTTGTTAAATCACACTCAGTGGCCTGAATCTGGTGCTTGTGTGTTCGGGAGGGGGAATCGGCTCTGAATTCGGTTTTCTGGGAGAGGGGGGAACAGCTCTGAATTTGGCGGTTTGCTGGGAGAGGGGGGGAACAGCTCTGAATTTGGCAGTTTGCTGGGAGAGGGGGGAACAGCTCTGAATTTGGCAGTTTGCTGGGAGAGGGGGGAACCGGCTCTGAATTTGGCGGTTTGCTGGGAGAGGGGGGAACAGCTCTGAATTTGGCGGTTTGCTGGGAGAGGGGGGAACCGGCTCTGAATTTGGCGGTTTGCTGGGAGAGGGGGGAACAGCTCTGAATTTGGCAGTTTGCTGGGAGAGGGGGAACAGCTCTGAATTTGGCGGTTTGCTGGGAGAGAGGGGGAACAGCTCTGAATTTGGCGGGCTGCGGCGAGGATGTCGGGGCCGGAGATGGCGATAAACAGCGAGGCGGGGGACTGGGGCGGGAGCGGTGACGCCGGGGAGCGCGCCTGGCTCCTGCAGAGCCCCAGCGTGGAGACGGGACCCCCCCGCGAGCCGGAGAGGGAGAGGGAGGGGCGCGGGGGCGGGACCTCGGCTCTGGGCGCCGTCTTCATCGTGGTCAACGCGGCCCTCGGCGCCGGACTGCTCAACTTCCCCGCCGCCTTCAACGTCGCCGGCGGCGTCACCTCGGGGGTCGTGCTCCAGCTGGTAAGAGGGGCGCTCGGGGAACTGCCCCCAAATTCTTGCGCTCGGGCCGTAGAGTCTGGGCACGGGCCCGTGGAGTGTAATGGGGTAGGGGTTAGGGGACTGCACCTGCTTCCAGACTAGGGATGCCAAGTGTCTCGTATTAACTGGGACGTCCTGCTGTTTATACCGAAAATGTCCTGCGTTCCATATTTGGCACTTTGGGGAGAATAAGCTACCAAAATAGTGGTTGCTGTGTGGTTACGATGTGAGGAAGTAAAGCAGTAGCTAGGGGCTAAAATGCATAATATATGATTGACGCCTGTAGTTGTTTGCATACCTGATAGAGGAAAACTTAATGAAGACATCCGATGTGCACGACACTTACTGTAGGCATTCATGATGTCCCTTATAGACATTGAATGCTAATGAGTCCCTTTCAGTCTCTCTCCTCTGCCTGATATGTTTCATACATATTTATTTTTTGGAACAAAATAACAAGCACTTCAGAAACTAGGAGATTTTTTCCTTTTCCACTGATGTGTACTTTGTACAAGACAAGTAATGGTCAGTCATCATAGCATTGGTTGATGCCTTAAGTTTGCTTGAAGGAAAAAAGGCCTCAGTGGCTGTTGCGGGCAAAGGTGGTAATCACGCACAGCTGGGGTCTAAGCTCCACTTATTCTCACAGTAACCCTCAGATTGAGAATGCTCACAGGGGGAGAAAATGCACATTTAGGTCTGTTTTGTTTTTACGGTTGAATATGGTGAACATTTTCTAGTTACGGATTCGTTCTGATGCTGTTAGGCTGCATGTATGCATTTTTTTTAGACCGGGACTGACATTATTTTTTCCCGCTGACGGTTCATTTTTTTTCACGTTCTGTATGTTTAATTAAAAACATTTTCACGGCTGATTTAACTGAGATGACTTCCTGTCTCCCTCCTGTAGTGCATGCTGGTCTTCATCATCAGTGGCCTGGTGATCCTGGCCTACTGCTCCCAGGTCAGCAACGAGACCACCTACCAGGAAGTGGTGCGGGCGGTGTGCGGGCGCGTCACGGGCGTCATCTGCGAGGTCGCCATCGCCGTCTACACCTTCGGCACCTGCATCGCCTTCCTCATCATCATCGGCGACCAGCTGGACAAGCGTGAGTGTGTGCGCCACGCGTCCTTCCTGTGCGGCCACCTAACTGTGCGCTGTTCTGACCGTGGCTTTGTGCTACGAAGGGTCTACTCAATGCTCTTTCACTGTGCCGGACTGTTGCATGTATGGACCATACTGTTGGGTCTCCAACAATGAGGAAAAGCAGCTCCTTCCTTGTATACAGTTTATTGCTTTCTGTTTAATATAAGTTGGCCAGTGTTCTTGTTTTGGAGAGAAATTCTTGAGCGTAGAGGAGAAGGCCTGTTAGGAAATCTGACACGGTTTCGATGCCTGATGAAGATTTGACGAAGTTTATTAAAAAATGTACGCGCAGTAATGGAGAGATAGTGATACGATCTAACAGAGCTTTCATGCACAACTGCCTCAAAGGTTTCGCAGAGTCAGTCGAACCCGGGCTAGAGCCTAATCCGGGAGTTGTATAAGGGCGTCTGCTAAATGCCGGTAATGTAATGTAACATTGTCAGCCTTAGCCAGCGCAAGTGCCTTTGATAATCTCAACAGACGCCTTACAGGTTACCGGTTGTTGTCGGTTGGAGATGTGGCTCTCCTGTCCCAGCTAGCTCTGCTCTGGCACTACTGTGTGGCTTGTATTGCCGGAAAATAGATATTGGCTCGTGAACAGGTGCACCATGGGAGTGCACCTTTCATCTTGTGCCCTTGGCAATTCTTAAAAAAGGTTGCATGCACAAGAATTGATGATACTATATCGTGTTTGTCTGTCTCGTTGTTCTGCCTATGTTCAGAACAGCTAGCGAAAGCAGCAGTAGGTCAGGAGAGTTTAATTAGTCATGGTTTGTTGCCAATTTTGATCTGCAATTTATTGTGCCTGGATACATTGTTTAATTATGTGCGTATGTTGTTTACCCCTACACCACTTCATAACTTTGTAAAAAATACCCGTCAGCCAACTTGATCGAATGCCCTTTTGGAAGTCTATAAAACTGGCATAATATTTTTTCATTTTTTTGGTTAACTATATCAATCAGGGTGTGCAGGTGTAACTGTATCAGAACGTGCGCAATTTTGGAAAGAAAGCCATTTGACCTTTTACTCAGAACCTTGTGCTTAGTAAGACGTCTATAAGTCTTGCATTAATATGCTGACAAAGAACCTTTCCCCAGGTTTACTGTTCACACAAATGCCTCGGTAATTTGTCTTTGTCACCAGTTTTTGAAATGGGGTTATGAGTCCATGATTTCCCAATGTCAGGGGAATGACCTACACCAGACAAATTAAACAATTTGAGGATATCCATCTTTTTTGCTACTTTTTTCCGCATCTCATTTAGGATACTCAGCCCGCGTGGATTAGTTTGGTTTAGAGAATTCTGAGTCTTCCTCCAGCTCTCTCAGTCCAGTGGGTTTTTGATTTATCTTTTTGTACTTCTAGTTTAATGCTTTTCTTGGATATGATTTTGGGTCTCTCTCTCTCTCCATTTTGATGTGTTCCGAAGGTCTGAGCTTTATAGAACAAACGGGACACGATGAGTTTTATTTTATTTATTTATTTTTAATTTTTTCCCAGAGCTCTCCAGAGCGCGTTCTGCCTTTTAATTTCAGTGACTGTCAGAAGAGTTCTCCAGTGCGGTTACCCTGGCTGTCACTGCTCCTGGGCCCGTGTCAGACTCACTCACGCACTCACAGGCTGACTGGTCTGGCCTGCTGCGCACTGTGGGTATCAGGCCTCTCAGATTCAAAATTGTCAGAGTGCTTATTGGCCAGGACAGAACCAATAGAATACGGGGCGCTTTTGATTGCGCAAGCAGAGGCGAGGCTGAAACAAGGATGCCGTGATAAAAACTGTTACACCATCTCTCTCGTCTCTCTCTCTCTCTCTCTCTCTCCTATCTCTCTCTCTCTCTCCCTCTCTCTCTCTCTCTCTCTCTCTCTCTCTCATCTCCTCTCTCTCTCTCTCTCTCTCTCTCTCTCTCTCTCTCTCTCTCTCTCTCTCTCTCTCTCTCTCTCTCTCTCTCTCTCTCTCCTCTCTCTCTCTCTCTCTAGTGATCGCAGCCATGGCTCACAAGCCTGAGGGGGTGGTGGACGATCACTGGTACACCGACCGCAGGTTCACCATCGTGGTGACCTCAGTGCTGGTCATCCTGCCTCTCTCCATCCCCAAGGAGATTGGCTTCCAGAAGTACGCCAGGTGGGTCCCCCCCCCCCTCCCGCCTTCTCCCCCCACACACCAAACCCCAGCGGCCATCCCAGAGTTCCCCGGTTCAGAACAAAGAAGGTTGTTGGAAAAATCCGGCTTGTGATTGACAGTTGGTGAAGTGATGGTGGAATGTCCTCATTAACGGTCAGATGCCTTTGCGGTCGATAGACGGACACTGTGGCAGGTTGAAGTGAATGAGTCACCCCCACCCCCCCCCCCCCCCCATTCTTCTGTCACTGTGCCAGATCTGTCTCTGTGTGATGTAACTGGAGTCCTGTTCCGTCACTGCGGAATACGGGCCACTGGGATTCACGCTTACCTGTGTAACCTGGAAACACGTCCGTCTGCATTTTAGAATGTTTGTTGTTTTTCGCACCAGTGGTAACCAACCCTGTTCCTGGAGATCTGGCCATCCTGTAGGTTTTCATTTCAACCCTGATTTGGCACACCAATTTGTACTGATCAGCTGCTCAGCAAGATCTTTGCTGCTGAATGAGGTGTGCTTGGGTTAGGGTTAGAGTGAAAACCTGCTGGATGGTCGATCGCCAGGAAACTAATTTTTAAACTAATTAAATGCCTATGATAATTGTGTGAGAATGGTTTTGCTAATGGTTCTATATTTTATTTTGGCATATGGCTATGCTTTTTCTCTTAGTTGCTCTTTTTCCTGCTTGCAGTGCGTTAAGTGTCGTTGGTACCTGGTACGTGACCATTGTCGTCATCGTCAAGTATATCTGGCCGGACAAGGAGATTTCACCAGGTTACATTCCCACCAGGTAGGCTTCAATACACTCCTCAAGAACTACGTTTCCCACAATGCTTGGGGAGCTGGGGCCATCTTAACTTCATAATGGCCCACAGTGGATACTGTGGCTCAATACCCTTTACCCAGTGAGACTTCCACATCAGTAATTTTCTAGCCAAGAAGCGCACGTGTCATTAGGCCCACGTCGGTCGGCAAGGTGATTAGTCTGCAAAGGTTAACGATTCCCGGAGAGAGGCCCAGCGGTGGCTCCTAACTGCTCACTGCGGTATTTCCCTCCCAGAAGAGAGTGAGTTTAATTAGGCGACGGGGGGGGGGGGCATGGCATGGGCCGGGGTTGCCAGATCCGTGGAGAATTCCTCGTTAAGGAGGCTCTCATCAGCTGCCGTGATCGGCAGCTACGTTAGCGCGCTGCGACGCTTCCTCTGTCTGTTCGAGAGGGTGCTGAGAAGCGCACGCTTTCCCCCGAGAAGCACGTGTGCCAGCCAGTTGCCAAAGCTTTTCCCTCAGCTGTCCTCTTGAGTCGTGCGGCTGTCGCACTGGTGGAGTGCACCCCGTACACAGACTGCAGAGACAGACTGCAGACTGCACCTCACTGACTGAGGATTCAGGCTTGCTAGACGCTACATGGCCCTGGTCCAGTCAGGTATTGATCCTGGACTGTGGGGGTGCGTCACTGCCACCCTGTCAAACATTCCCCTCCCTCCCTTTTCTCCTCCAGTGTTCACAATGGTACGTGGTGGGTTGTCTGGAACTCAGCTACACGTTTATACGTCTGTACAAGCTGGGTTGCTATGGGGCAGCAGTGTGGTGTAATGGTTGTGGAATAGGCCTTGTAACTCAAAGGTTGAAGGTTCGGTCCCCAGTTGGGACGTTGCTGTTGCACCCGTGAGCGAGGAACTTAACCTGAATTGCGTCCGTAAAAATCCAGCTGATTAAATGGATTGTACGTAAAAAATGCAGTTGTGTATTTTGCTTTGGATGTGAGTGTGTGATAAGTGCAGAAATGTAAAATGGTTTCTCAGTATTTAACAGACATCTGCCTTTTGTTTGCAGTCCCTCCTCCTGGACAGACGTGTTCAATGCTATGCCCACCATATGCTTCGGCTTCCAGGTGATTTATCTTCTGCGACTTTCTGCAGTGTGTGTGTGTGTGTGTGTGTGTCTATGCGTCTGTATGTGTGTGTGTGTGCGTATGTGTGTGTATATGTATGTATCTTAGTGTGTTTCAATAGAGATGGTTTTGTGTGTGTTTCAGCAAAGATGGTTGTGTATTTCAGTAGAATTGGTACTGTACAGTGGAGCTGTAACTGTGTGTATGCATTTCAGTAGAAATGGTTGTGTGAGTGTTTCAGTAGAGATTGTTGTGTCGGTATTTCAGTAGAGATGGTAGTGAGTATTTCAGTAGAGATGGTTGTGTGAGTATTTCAGTAGAACTGGTACTGTACAGTGGAGGCGTAACTGTGTGTTTATGTGTTTCAGTAGAAATGGTTGTGTGAGTATTTCAGTAGGATTGGTACTGTACAGTGGAGGTGTAACTATGTGTATGTGTTTCAGTAGAGATAGTTGTGTGAGTATTTCAGTAGAGATAGTAGTGAGTATTTCAGTAGAGATGGTTGTGTGAGTATTTCAGTAGGATTGGTACTGTACAGTGGAGGTGTAACTATGTGTATGTGTTTCAGTAGAGATAGTTGTGTGAGTATTTCAGTAGAGATAGTAGTGAGTATTTCAGTAGAGATGGTTGTGTGAGTATTTCAGTAGGATTGGTGCTGTACAGTGGAGGTGTAACTGTGTGTGTATGTGTTTCAGTGCCACGTGAGCAGCGTGCCCGTCTTTAACAGCATGAGGAAGCGTGAGATTCAGCCCTGGGGGGGCGTGGTCACGGCGGGCATGATCATCTGCCTCTTCGTCTACACCGGCACAGGTCTGCTTCTCACTTTACACAACCACCGGTTCAGCCTTTCATTTCAGGTCTGCTTCTCACTTTACACAACTACCAGGTTCAGCCTTTCATTTCAGGTCTGCTTCTCACTTTACACAACCACCGGTTCAGCCTTTCATTTCAGGTCTGCTTCTCACTTTACACAGCCACCAGTTCAGCCTTTCATTTCAGGTCTGCTTCTCACCTTCACAAACCACCGGTTCAGCCTTTCATTTCAGTTCATTGCTTTTTGTAAAACTCATTTTGTCTTTAAAGCCCATTGTTCTCTAGGCTGACCAATCAGAGCTCTTAGGCTAGATCACCTGACACAGTCTATGCACCTTTGAAAAGCCCATTGAAGTATGGAACGCAGTGCAGGAATCAAGGCTGACTCACAAAAATGCTGTAAAGGCATGCCTGAGTTTTTCCTTGTGTCATACCTTATGAACGTGTCACTGGCCTGCTATTGTGTGTTGTGATTATGATATTTAGAAGTTTGAAAGGAAAATTCTTCTCAAGGTTAGGGGCGGGGTTGCGTGAGTGATTGACAGGCGGTGACCTCTCCCTCCCCCCAGGTGTCTGCGGCTTCCTGTCGTTCGGCTCCACCGTGAGTCAGGACGTTCTGATGTCATACCCCTCCAACGACATCGCCGTGGCTGTCGCCAGGGCCTTCATAGTCGTCTGTGTGGTGACATCATATCCCATTCTGCACTTCTGCGGAAGGTATCACTGAACTGCTCCTCACTGTGTGTGCGCATACAATGTTATGGCGCATTCAAGCAAAATTAATCACTTCATATTTTGTTTCTCTAACCTTAAATCTGTATTTTTATTTTATTGGATACTTACTTTATTGGATGCTTTTTTCCTGCCTACTAAGAACTCATACACTATAGTGGCAGTGTAATCCTACATTATTTTAAAGCTCTTAGTGTATTCGGTAAAAGGCTTTTCTTTTAATAAAAGCAACATGCCAAGAGTTCACTGGGAAGTGTTTTGCAATGCATGCTGGGGATGGTAGTTCACTACCATGCAGGGTACATGCAGATCAGCTGGTAAACCTACTGGACCAATGAGATGGCGCTGTTTCCATGCAGTGGCAGTTTGCTTTAAAGTAGTTGTAGTAGTTGAACTGTCCGGATGCACACACGTTGTGCCTGTCAGATATCGTGTTTAATGCGCCATGTTGTGAGCGGATGGTGGTTGTGGGCCGTCCCCGGATTGCGGGTCACGTTATGAGGCGCTGTTCCCCTCCGGTCCTGCAGGGCGGTGCTGGAGGGCCTGTGGCTGCGCTTCCGGGACGAGCCGGTGGAGGTGGACGTGGGGCGGGAGCGGCGGCGGCGGCTGCTGCAGACGGTCACGTGGTTCGCGCTCACCCTCCTCCTGGCGCTCTTCATCCCTGACATCGGCCGCGTCATCTCCCTCATCGGCGGACTCGCCGCCTGCTTCATCTTCGTCTTCCCAGGTACCCCTCCGCCCCTCCTGCGTGGAGCCAATCATGGTTCGCCGCCAGCTCGGGAGTAATGAAGCGCAAAATTGAGTTATTTTATTTGAATGGATCTCATGGAACGCATTGGGCCTTTTTCAGCTCACAAATTGAGTCTCGTTTCATTTCCTGAATTGACTGAACTGGCAGAGAACTGATCCAGGCGCACATCTTATTCACACACACTCGTCTTCTTCCTCCATCCACCATTTCCTCTTTCCATCATTGTTCTTCTTGGCAGCGGCCACTGGTGACCTACAGATGGAGAAGAAAAAAACTGGTTCAAGTTGCTGTTCGTTGTGGACCTGATATAGATTCTTTTTCATTCACTACTCACTTGCTACACACCAATTCCATTTAAATTCATTCATTCATTGTTTGCACCCAGTGCCATAGCAGTGCACATGTGAAATTATTTTTAACAAACTTCATGAAAGGAGCATGATTTTATTTCACATTTTTAAAATGATTTTTTTTTTCGTTTTTTTCTTCACAATTAGGATTCATGTGTGTGCTACAGTGCCCCTCGGGTCAGCCTAAAGAAGCCTCAAACTGAACAGCTTCTTCATGAAGCTGTCCAAACAGACTGAGAACAGTTTTTATTTCAGAGTTAAGCTCCCCTTCGCACTTTGGTACTGCTTCTTGGACACTGTCTGTCTTTAGTTTCCTTTAATTTCATCTTGTTTATCTCCCCCTTTTTTCTCATGTAAATGCCTTTAAAGATGAGCCTGTTTCTATTTTTTTGGTTTCTGGTTAGCTTTTCTCCTCCATTGCCGATGCTGTTCTCTAATTGACGGCAATTATGGTGATGGCCTTCATCGTGGACTAATGCTCTTCTGCTCCCCCCCCCCCAGGCCTGTGTCTGATTCAAGCCAAGCTTTCGGAGATGCAGGAAGTTAGACCCGGAAGGTACGTGCAGCTTTATTCCCTCTCCCACCAGCAGAGGGCACTGATCTCTGAGCTCTAGTTGACCTAGACCAGGACTGGCGAACCCTGCTCCTGGAGATGTACGGTCCTGTAGGTTTTCCAGTTCAGCCCTTCTTCGGTGCACCTGATTCTACAAATGATCAACTCAATAAGATCTCTAGTTGTTGAGTGAGGTGTGCTTTATTTGGATTAGGTCAGGACGATAGATCTCCAGGAACAGCGGTTGGTAGCCCTGGCTTTTTGCCCATATTGCTCTTTTGTGAAATCACTTCTGCTGTGCTGTCAGAGGTTAGAGGTTAGAGGTCAGATAGCAGGATCCCTGGGCTGAAGTGCGTTTTGTTCTCTCGGCAGCTGGTGGGGGCTGGTGTCCTACGGTATCTTCATGGTGACCATTGGAGCGTTCATCTTTGGGCAGACCACAACCAACGCCGTGTTCCGCGACTTCCTCTACCACGACAACCAATAGGCAGCTGGCCGGGGGCAGGGTGGAAAATGAGGAGGTGTGGAGGAGAGAGAGAGAGAGAGAGAGAGATGGAGGGAGGGGAGGAGAGTGTGAGAGGTGGAGGGTGGATGGTATAGAGAGGAGGACAGAAGCTGCTACACTGACCTCAGGAGAGAGGCACAAGTCTGTGCCTCAGGTGCACTGCCAGACCTCCAGTGTCCCTTCATAGTCCTTCATCTTCCACTCTGACCTCTCCCTGACATCCCTCCTTCTCTCTGTCTCTCCTTGGACTCCTCCTGCATGCAGCCTCCTACCCCTACCGATGCATCGCTACCACCAGTCCCAACGCAGTCACCTCCTCGGCCCCTCGTGACCGCGCTGGCACCACACGTGCCGGACCTGATAACGTAAACAGGGCCTCGTCTTCTCCTAAGAGCCGCGATGAAGAGGAGCCACCCGGAACCCCATGTCCTGATTGGCACAGCCGGACCTGAGATGAAATCTGATTGGTGGTGAGGGCGGAAGGCAAGACAGGCGAAGGGGGCGGGGCCAGTGGAATTGAAATTATGGAATCAAACCGATGGATTTAATTTTCACAAGACGGACACCTTTTCTGATTAACTGTAATTGCCTCTGCTGCTGGGATATGTTTGATTTTATGTTGAACTGTTGAGCTGCTGAACTGGAGACCCTTAATATCAGATGATCATTATACCGGTTGTGGTCCCTCCTTCCCTCCTCTCCTCTCCAGTTGTGCTAAAGATAGACCATTGCCAAAGTACCACAAAGCAAACACAGGAAGCATGCCACTTGGTAACATGGTCACTGCAGTTCTGAATCCTGACAGCAGGGGGCACCGTGAGCAGTAAATGCATGTTTAGTCTGTCTGTTGATCCTGGCTTTCTTCCCCCTTGGCCTTGTATTGCGTTCAGAGTTCACACTAACACATCTGGTTTACTGACCCTAGGCCTGTTAAAACTTGAGTGACAGTTAGAGTTTGTTCAGTTCACCCTATCAGTTGAGTTTGGTAAAATTTGGGGGAGAAAGAATATTATGAATTCTGATTAATCCCAGAGAACCATTTTTAAATTTGCTGCCACTAGCAAGATGTTTAATGTACATGCTATGGAATGAAAATGTTAAATAGATTTTTTTTTCCCTCTCTCAGTTCATGTGACTGACCATGTGACAAACAATTGACTATTTGACCCCACTGCACCCCCAATGAAAGGCCACATTGTTTCCAAATCTGCCTTTGTTCACCTTGTGGCCTATATAGGTGTCCTGGCAAGGTCCAGAAGAGTGGGCATAGTCTATTTCAAACCTCTATTGTACCTGCGTCCATTGAATTTTCCTAAAAGGACCATGGGCTGTTTTTAGTATCTCATGTAACTGCCTGTAAGGAAAACTGACTTAAATAATGTCTTTAAATGTCTGCCAGAAAGAAGAACAACAACACTAATGCTCGTGCTGGTGGTGATTTTAGCTGAATCAACCTGTCATGTTTTTATACTGCTGAATGTATAAGATACAAGGACGAGAAAACGAGGGTCCTATGTAAAGGGATTACGCTCCCTCTTATTGGATGGGTTTCATATTTTTTTTACAGAACATCGGAACAGGTTTGACCATGTAAGGCATGACATCACAAATATGGGATTCGTATGTTCTATAGAACTGGACATTCCAATGATGATGTAACAATCACTACTGGTAACTGAAAGCAGTGGAGGTCTAGAACACTGACTTTGAATTTTGAAGAAGACATTCCAAAAAAAAAAACCTTCTGTTAAGTCACAGGTTTTCTCAGCATCTTCCTAACGGAGAAGGGACACATGCCAGTACAGAAGGCAGTCCCGGTGGCTTCCTCAGTCATTATTAATAGCTTGGATCCATTCAGTTCCAAGCCTGGGCTGGAGACCTAGCTGAGAAGCGAGAGATGTGAATAATTCATGCAATCAAGGGAATTATGTATTACAGTTAACAGAGGCCCTCTTCGTGGGGTGTCCGAAAACATCCAGTCTGACTTGGAAGGGGACCAAGGAAAAGGGATGAATTCTGGGACTGAAAAAATAGCTGCTTGTGAACACTTGTTTTTAGGCAAGGGAAATACTTGTTTACTCAGTGGAGTAAAATTTAAGTTGTTTACTTGAATTTAGCTGGGTGCAGGGTCCGAAAATAACTTTCTGGCTCACCTTCCAAGGGCAGGTAAACATGTAAAATTTACCAGACAGATTTTTTTTCCTTTTTATTTTTTTTACTGGCCAGCAATATTTGCATGTATTATTTCATTGAACAAAATAAAGTTTTTAGTATGCCATTTCGTGTTTAGATTTGATTTTGAAATGACAATTACAAAGAGAAAATATCAGACTTACAGCTTTTCAGTATTTTTTTTGCTTTTTGAACAATTAACACTATTAACTCTTCAGTGTATAGAGTTTGTTACAGCCATGGTACTGCGTGTGGTGCTGTACAGCAGCCAAGATCATGCGGCACCCTTGTCATCATTGTGCAAAATTCATCTTCCACCCAGTTTTCTTCTTCTTCATTTTTTCTTTTTGGTGACCTAACCCCTTCAGGGAGTCACCATATGTAAGTGTGGATGTTAAAAATGAATTAAGTTCTTCACAGAATGAGAGAGAGAGAGAGAGATGACACAGTTCACTTGATGGAAAAATTCAAGAGAGAAACTGCAATGCCGAACAGCCAATCACAGGCCTAGGATCTGTGAGTGAACGCGGTGCACAGTGCAGGTCGTATCATCATTCCCACATTCTCATCTCTGCCCCGGAAAACATAGCGATTTACGCCGAACGTTAAGTTATGGTTTCAGAAAAAGTTACCCGGATTCATTGTTCATTGCAGACCCTGGCTGTGTGAACGTTTACCCCATTCCCTGAGCTTCTGCGTGTTTCCGACGGGCATCTTGCCCTTGCCGTGTGTGTTTTCAGTCGTGACCATTTTCCAGCAGCCAATCGTGGCCATTTGACCCCCCCCCCCCCCCCCCCCCCACCTGTTGATTATCTTACACTCTTATTCCCAGGAACGTCTGCGATTCCGGTTCTTGCGGCAATCCGCACCGTAATTACACACTTGACACCTAAATGCTTTTGAATCCTTGCGTTGGGAATCGTTGTATTGGGATTCTATAAAATTGACGGGTGATTCCCGCGCACACACTCCCGGATGGATTAAACGGTCTTCACCGAAGGATCGGCTCTTGTCCAGCAGTCTAGTCTCTGGGTAGGAAATTATGGCTCAGTCACAGGTGCATTTGAGAAGCTGTAATACAGTTGAAATGCTGAATGGGACTCACACACACTAAAAAAAACCCTTTAAGTTCAGTGTTTGCGTTTTCTAGTGAAGGTCTGTGTGAGGCAGTTGACCGTTTTTCTCCCCCTAAGTATGCACTTAAAAGTCCCTCCAGCTGTGTGCAACCAGTGCAGAATCCTGAGTCCAACAGGACACTTGGCAAAAAAAATTTTCACCCTTCCCTCAAATTTTTAAAATCAACATTTCCGAGATCTGTTGAAGTGTAATGGGACTTGGTCAACTGTTTTTGTGCCTTTGTTTTAAATTTTATCCAAATAAAAAAAATTTCCCCTCCTTTTTAAGTATTTTTTTTTTTAAAAAAAAGGGAATCACACGGTCAGCAAATAATAAAAATGGCGATTGGCCCTTTTCTGTCCGGTGACTTGCATTGCCCCCTTGTTCCCTGCAGAGGACAGCGCGTTCCTCCAGAGATGGGGCCATTTTGGGTGCCCACCGGCTGCTCGGTCGCAGAAAAACATCCGGGAAAAGAGGAAGAACGCAGCTGATATCGCCAGTGTACCGCAGAATCTGTGTCTGGCGCTGTCTGTACAGGATGTGACCACACGGTCCCCCGGGGGCAAAACGCAAAAACCATTTAAAGTGGTTTATTTTCGGAATGCTTTCCCTCCTCTGGGATTTAATCCCAAACTTCAGACCCTCCCAACACCCCCCACCCTGCCCCCTCCCCCAAATAGCTCCTCAATTCATACAGCAGTACAGCATATTTAACATTTATTGCATGGGCAAAATACTTCATAGTAAGATCTTACTTCACATATTTCAGTATGCACAAGAGAAATGAGACAATAGGCCAGTTCATACCAAGAATGTTTTATTAGGAAAAGAGGATTTAAAGACAAAATTCACAAAAAAAAAATTGCACTGATTCGATTGCCTTTAATGAGGTTGTTCATCCACAACAGTGCCACCTACACATGTGACACCTGAAGGGTGAGACATGACAAGCAGATTGCTGTGTTAATATAAGATAACAGAGCTACGTTACTCTCATAAAGGGTCAGGCTCTCCTCACCATGATGGCAGTCAGTGATTGGCTGTTCAGAGCACAGCAAGCTGACTGGCTGAAATCATGGAGTCACTAATGACAGCTCCAACCATTCTGAGGGTCACACAGCCGTACTCTCCCATCAGCAGGATGGAGTCCTTCTGAAACTCCTCCCCTTTTCCCTTGTTGCCAGGGCAACACAAACCCCTGTGCTCTTACCCAGAAAACACACAGCATAATTCCCCAACGACATTACGAGACCACTGACCATAAAAAGGCACAACTATGACCGCTTCATCGGAATTGCCTTCCCAGATGAATTTAGAAAAGGCACAATGTAATCAAAATAAGATACGAATGACGAATAGACGCTCTTTTGGACAGACTGCTATTGGAAATGACAACTGCAAAGATAAAAAAAAAAGCTATGTTGCATTGAACAAGCCACGGCAGGGCAATGATCAGTAGTGAATGCTTGTACGGATTAAATGAACCAGTACAGTTCAGTCCTTGCTCAGTGGGCTTGTATTAACATTCATTTCCTGTTAAGTGCAATTAACTCAAATCTGAGGCACATTAAAGTGATGTGGACATGTTTCAATCCTCACAATAAACCTCTTATTCACAATAAACCTCTATCTGTTCCCATACAGTCAGGCCAGTACCTCTGGAACTAAACACTGTGAGCCTAGAATCACAGTTTGGGCTCCTGATAAATTAAACATATCGTTCTTTCCCCCCACCCCCCACCCCCAAGAAGGGAGAAACTAGGTCAGGACAAAAATCAGTCTAGACATCATTGGTTATTCTGGCACAGGAATGAATAAATTACCTTCCTGAATGTGATGTTTCTCAACCTCCATGATTTTTGTGTTTTAAAAAGATAATTCAAATACAAATCAGCTTAGATGGTGCCAAAGAACCCCAATTATCTCAAAGCCATTTAAAATGGTTTTATCCCTCATAAGTTACACCGTGAAGTAAGTTGAAAATAAGATATCAGGAACAAAATGATTTATATTGTGTTCTCCAAGGCTGAAGTAAACAAACATACAAAAATAGACAGCTGAAAATCAATATGATAGGGCACACAAACATTTGAGGACAGCTGGTTTTACCTTAAAGCTGCTGCTAGATCTGTATTTCTAATTAGCACTCTGCAGCAATGATCTCTTGTTCTGGAACAAGGGGGAGTGGTCAGAGAAGTGATTGACGGGGGAGAAAAGTCCTGAGCATGCTCAGTAAGGGCTGTTGGCCAGGAAAGACTGGAACATGTGGAGGGCGGGTCCTGGAGCCCACTGTGGTACCATGTGACCTGCCCCCTAAGAAAGAAAGAATGATGGGAAATACATTACGATGATTACAAAATTAAATTAAATACTTTTTTTTTTTTTTTTTTTTTAATCACAATGGTACTTTTTTTTTTTAATTAAGAAATCAGCAGTTTTCCCTCAACAGCCTACACTCTGTGGGAAAAAAAAACCGTTTCACTTGATAAAGTTAAAGATCACTTTCCTGGCCCTTAGGCTCTTGAATGTTAGATTATTTATAGTCTGAAAGCTATTTTGCTTTGGAATGACTGACTGAGGCAATCATTTTGCATGTCAATGATTTGAGTCAAAGCCAAAAAAGTCTTACACTACTGAATATACATCACTCACTTTCACCGTCAGGAAGGTTATGTTGCCAAATTGTTGGTAGAACCCGGCGACTTGTTTGTCGTATAACCAGCGCTGGTAGCTGGTGGTTTCCTGCCGTTCAAAATAAAAGCGTGTTAGAATCAGACCACGCAAAAAGGCATTCAAACTACAAAAACAGATATAGTCTGAACATTTTTTTTTAAATATTGTAAAGCAGTGAATTAAAAACACACCAAAAATGGATCAATTTACTTATTAAGTCAGCAGTACCTAGCATGTCAACATATAACTGCCACAACCTGGATATTTCCCCCCACTGTAACAGCACCTTGCAGTAGCAATGAAGACCCCCCCCCCCCCCGTGCATCGCTAATCACTGACCTTCTGGTTGAGCTGCTCCACGAACCACTGGTCTCCAATGAAGTTGCAGGCCATGTCCGTGTCCCCATTGTACACCAGCGCCCTGAGGCCCAGGCTCAGCAGCTTCAGGTACACATCCCTCACGGTGCTGTACTTCACCTGGTACTGCATTCCAACCTCGTCACTGAGGGGAAAAAAAAAAAAACGAGAGTGCACCCGCAGTCGAGGAAAGGGGACGACGCAGATTACCACTCGGTCCAAAAAAACATGCACCGCTCTGTAGCAGTGGCCTGCCTCACGGGCGAACCGACAACACGCCATGAACCAGCCGGTGTGCTACAAAACAGACACCTAACCCAGCCCTGGGGTTTTCTGGGAGATGCTAAACACACAGAGTGGGGTGCCTCTCCACAGGAGGGACAGAGGAGTGGAAAAGGACTACGGGACTTATTTAGAGCACAGTCAGATTCGGGTGGTAGAGAACAGCTCCCTGGTTGTTGTAAAATGTGCCTGCCGTTTGCGAACAACTGGAATGACGGGCACGAGGTAGGCCGGAAGGCCTATTCACATTCCCTGAGATTAAGCAAGATAATGAACAACTCATGACTCCTAGCCCCACCTAGACTGCTGAATACGGAGTGTGCCTGCGTGTGTGTGTATGACTACGATGCGCACATATACGTAGGTGTGAACACATTCTCAATTAATGAGCTGTGTAGCCAACAATTATCTTTCAAAAAAAAGTTGAACAAAACGAGCAAAAATAAAAATTTGCTTGATTTAGGATTATTATTATTTTTTTAAACCGATATTTTACCCAAATGCATCGGTTAAAATTAGGAAAAGGGAAAAGAGAGCGATTCCGCATCACAGAAGCACAGTCCCCGTCCTTCGGGGTCTCGCAGAAAGACTTAAAACCGCCCTGAGGATCCCGACCCAACCGTCTCCCAATACCAGAGGGAGGGAGGAAGATCCCATTGAGGGACCGGGGGGGACGGGGGGGGACGGGGGGTAGACCCACCTGCAGATGTCCCAGGGCGGCAGGGTGTCGGGGATGTGCAGGGCCTTGCGCACGTCGCCTCGGTTCAGCCAGTTTATCTGCGCGGTGCTGTTGATGCAGGGCGGCACCCCCCGCAGACCGCTCGCCGGCACGCCGCTGGCCCCTCCCTCCCCAGAGGCCAGCTGCCACAGCAGGAGAGAGACACGGAACAACACGCGGTTGCCATGACAGTGGCAGGATTCCCTCCCTCACAGCTGACAGGTCGCCATGGATACAGGCATCTTACTAAGCCCACAGTGATTTTTCAAATGCCCAGTCCCTGATATCAAGAAAGGCAGACGTAAAACTCCTCCCATCCACCTGGAAATAAGAAGCTCATTTGGCTTGCATACAGGCCAATTCCACAGCAGCAGCCAATCAGGGAAAAGTTTTCTTGCATCAGGCCAGGAAACTGTATTTTAAAGTTTTATCAGAGGGACAGAGAAACATGGGCTGTCAGTCCTTTACTGCTTGAAACCAATCATTGAATTTTCCAATGGAAAGGAAAAACTTGCATTTGGCACAAACATGATTGACAGCTCATTGTAGCTCAGTGCATTCTGGGCTCATGAAACCTCATCACCAGCCTGAAGTCTGCCTTTCTTCAGCACCTGACTGTTTATGGTTCAACCTGGTCCTGTTGTGGTAGTACAGTGAACGACCGGCGGTTGTTCCCCTGCAGGGTGGGGGGGGGGGGGTGGGGCTGCTCACATTGTCAGTTTTCCACTGCTTCCTGTAGTTCCTGAAGAGGTTGAGCATGGTCTTGTGGTACGACCTCACTGAGGTCGCCCCCCCGGCGCAGTCCAGGTACAGGGCGTACTCGTTAAGGCCCGACTCGTAGATAATACCAAACGCCTCGGACACCTGCAACCGTGGAGACGGAGACGTGCAAAGTGAGGCACCTTTCACACACTTTAGACATAAACAAGAGAGGCCCAGCCATCAGAACATGCCAATCGATCCCCTGCCAACACTTCTGCAGAGTCAGCATGGCAGGACTGTCTCGTGATGTCATAAAAGACTTGGCGACCTGACCGACTCATGCCGCACATGACCGCGTGATCGTTGCCGTCGGTTACCGATTGCACGCAGTCCGGCTGGCTGCTGTTGTAGAAGTTGCAGGCGCCGTCTTTGCAGCAGTGACTGTTGAGATCCGCCCACAGTCTGCAAGAGACAGAGGCAGTGTGACTGGACGGGTAACTTCTCAGGTACTCCCCAACAGACAACAGCAAACACTGGGCTGCTCTAAGTCAAACAGGCAGGCCGGTTCACGATTACAACAGCTGTGGCTCTGCGAAGCAAATACTTAAAAGCCCACACACCCTCAGGTTGCCTGCATTCTCCATGTTCTCAAACAACACGAATAATAAACGAGATTGTTCGAAAGCGCCGTACTGCTCTCCGAAGAGGCCGTGGTAGTATCCGAAGTAGACGAGCGACTGGTCGTTGAGGGCAAAGCTGCTGATGCCATTCCCCACTCCGAAAGCCCTGTCACAGAGAGTCAGACGGACACGTCAGACAGCACCTCAGCGTCTCAGACACGCGGTATGAGCAGCGTCGCCGCGGCCACTTGTATGGTTAGGAACCCGATCGTTACTGGAGCGAGAGCGGTTACCTTTAAATTCATCTTCGGGGCGCCCCCGGTCGCCACCCTGAGGGTGAGCGTGGGGGCGTAAATCCCGCCGTAGCTCTCCCCGAACACGTAGAACTCGTTCTTGGTGAAGTTGGGGAACTTCTGGAAGAAGCTCTGCAGGGCCAGGTAGTTGTTCTCGGCCACCTGAAGGACGGACACGTTTCGCGAGGGGGCCGCGTCAGAAAAAGTGCCAAGGACACGCGCTTTGTTTTCAGCTCTGTGTCTCGCTCACACGGCTTCTGACAATTCCTGCTGCGAGATGCAGGCTTATTTCCAAGCACCGGTTCCCTCAGACAAGACACCAGTGCCTTTCGTAGACTCACTCAAAAATGAATGCCAGGAAGAAGACAGTGCATTTTTTTAAAGTTAAACACCCTAACATTTTTAATGCCAAAGACCGCAAAAAAATTCTAACCACTACCCAAAGGAACTAACCATGCTTTTCTAATACATGTTGCTGCAACGAAGCTCAAAATGCATCATATTCATGTCATACTCACCTCATCATCATCAGTTTTATATTTCTTATCATCTGAGTAAGAATATCCCACACCAACAGGTGACTCCAGGTACAGCACGTTAGCGACTTTGTTCCAGCTGAACTCATTCTGATACAGGGTAGCGCCATCGTCTGCCACCTGTAAAAAGGCCAAAAACAGTCGTGAAAAAGCAAAAATATCTTTCCACTTTAAACCGACTCAGAACTTGGCCTCCATTCACCAAATCTGAAGATGCTAAATTTGAATGTGAAATTTTTAGGATTACTTAGTGTTCACAAAATGACTGCAACAATTGTATTAGGTTTTAAATTTAAGTAGCATATTTGTGATAACAGCCTTTCTGCTTGAATGACTCTACATGCATTTAGTTGTGTGCTTGAAAGAGTGTAACCATGATGCAGTTTTCACGGTGAAACAGGACTGTGGTGCTAGGCCCAGGATAGATTTGCATTTGACGGGGCTAACTAGAATGCACGCGCACTCACGTGAAAAGGTCCGTTCTCAGAAAGGAACCCGTCCAACGAACTGCATCCCGGACCGCCGTTCAGCCAGAGAACAACGGGGTCTTTTTCTGGGTCCCTCTGTGACGTCACGAACCTGTCAGCACATCGAGGCGGCGAGAACACCCACACAGTTTATTCTCCATAAGTTATGATGTCACGAGTTAATTTTACAATGAAACAATTTGCTTGAGTTGACAGTTCAAAGTTCCAATTTACTTCCGTGCAATCAAGTTTAATGTAAGCTATTAACAACTAGCAATAAGTAGGCCTATTGACATTATGTTTCCAGGCATGATGAGCATATTAATGTGATCACATCGCGATAGAGACCGCAAGTTTCTACGATCGCCAGGAATTTGAGAAATCCTCCGTGCCACAGCGACTGCGTGCTACGCGAGATAGATGCATTACCAATACGACATAAGAAATGGTCTTGCAGCAAACCGCTGTTTAAATATTCTTACAACTCACGTATAGACATTTGTTTTGTTTTGTTTTTTTGCTTCTGAGGCAAAGTTTTTCACCACCCAGCGTCCCAGTTTCATTGCAGAGGTCGACCACGCCACAGACTGCCTTCATTCTACTAAGGGGCTGTACTCCTCTTTGAAACAGCGTGTTAAATTTACTGCTGGATTGTTGATTTAAAATAGAATAATACTTTACTGAAATACCACGCATTGTGACTTGTGAAGCTAAAAACGCGCCCGTGGAACCGGTTTTCCCGCGTTGACAAAAGATAGCAATTGTCAAGAGGAAGTAGCTAGCTAGCCAACTGTGCAGCTTAGCAAATAACCTCTTTTAGCTTACCAGTAATGGAGATACTTCCCAGAACTCGCTTTGAGGTAGCCGGACCACTGTGTGTAGTTCGGCTTAAAGGACATTCCAGGTAAGTCGGCCACCTCATCCGGATCGTATACAGCCCAGGTGACATTACACAGAACCAAGGAAAAAAATGCCAAAGTACACAAACGCATTCTGTCTGCAGTCTTCAAACAAAATCAAGGAATAGTCTTTGTAAAATGAAAAAAAAAAAAACATACGTTATAGGTGGCACACAAATGTCTCCAGAAAACTATACTAACTAGTTAGCTATATCATCGCAGTTTCCAAACAGCACCACTAACCGCTTTGATTCCACATACCATCCGTGTACGGTCAGTCATATGACCATATCACATGCGCATCTAGCTCGTCACGTGATTATACGAAATAGTAGCCACACCCCTTTCTGCACGCACTGCTTGTGTGTGTATACGCCCCTTGTTCTGGCGTAGACAGGTGAAACATAAACATACCGCTTTTAAAATACATTCAACTGTAGTGTTATTAATAGCTTAGGATACCTAAAGAATAATTTTGTTTTTGCTCAAAACAGTTCCAATGGCACAACGTTTTCCTTAATTTACAAGTTAATGTACAAGTGGGTATTCAAAGTACAGTATCGAATGGAACAAAATTATACAGTCTAACAAAAAGGTCTGACAAAAGCACAACAATAAATATTGTTGCAAAGCAGCCAGAACTACAGTAATTTCGACGAAATGACAAAACTAAAGTGGCTATCTCTAAGAACAACAAACGCTTATCCAAGTCTGTTAACATTTGTCTTTCATTTGCTAACTCTTCTAACTTTTATTTGCTAAATTCGAATCACCTCATTTCTTCGGTAAATGAAAAAAAATATTTTCATACAAATAATGGAAATACCAATGTTGACAGTATTGAATAAGCATTTGTTGTTCTTAGAGATAGTAAAAGCAAAGTTCCTAACCACCTATTTCGTTACTGACATTCTGCCAACACGTGGCTGAATACGGAACAAAAGGGAAAACTCGTGATCACGTGACAGCTCTCCAACGATTATCAAACATTTACATTTATTTATCGATATCTGCTGTTTCGCTTGTTCTGGTAAATTTGGCGTAACGTTTCCATTAGTTCCCTGTGGCTTCATTTTCTTCATTAATAAAGTAATAAAGTGTCCTCGAAAAGTACGCAGTTCTATGTCTGTTTACTTGACTTTGTCTTTCTTTTAGCTGTTTTCAAAACTTATCAGTAAATAAGTGCGCTTTACTGTTTTTGATACTCTGTTCTTAACATCAGAGTTCTCTATATTTTTGTTGAACGAATAAACTAGACGCAGTCTACAGGAACTGGTTGGACTGAACCATTTTAGCTGTTTGAAGGGGGACTCGTAACTTTCCCCTCCAAAGCCTTGCCAGTGGTCTCGCTCAAGACACACAGTGAGAGTATGGGGATGGGTTGGTAAATTTTGAAACATTTTTTTATTTTTTTGTCTGCAAGAGAAAGTACCATGTTTTATTTAAAACCCCCGCCTCTCGACAGGTATGGGCGTAATCTTACCGCCTGCTTGCATTTTTCGTGATTTTGATGTGTCCTTGTCGTGCACTGGTACCCCTGTGCATTCAAAATAGTTTTTCTTTTATTGTTGTTTTCTTTTTTTCCGAGTGATGTTGCGGTGTCGCGAGCTTCAGCTCGAGCTCAAGAAGATGGCGCTGTGAGCGCGCGCGAGGTATCCGTCGCCATTTTATGTTGGAAAATCAGACCGAATTGGAGCGAAAGCGACGGTTTATTAGTTTCGATTCTCAGAAAACGTAAAAAGAAATGTCCATCGGCAAATAAATTGGGACCAGCAAGGTAACGGTGACAACAACGGATACTATAACGTCTGTATGTCTGGATACCTATTTGTCAAGTGAAAATTGTTCAGGCAATGCGGACATCATAGCCAACCAGCAAGATAGTTTCTAAGCTACCTTTCTTGGCAGTGCAAATGTATTTCCGAGGTTCCAGGTAGTTAGCTAAATAACATTTTTTCATCCTCTGGATTGGATTTACTAAAACTACTGTCTCTGAATTCACAGTGTGTCTTAAATTAGTAACTGAAGTATAACGTGAACTGCTCAATGAACGACTTCGTGGCATAGCTAACGTTATGTAGCTAACGTTGCCCGGCTAAGCAGCTAGCTGCGGTTTGTAGAACTCCATTCGTCGGATGGTGGATGCTAGCTATGTAGCTAGCTATTCACGGTCAGGCTAACCGGCTAACGACAGGAACAAAGGCTGAGCTGGGCCTCAGAAAATTATTATTTTCTTCTAACAAACATTGTTTGCTCCGTACTGGTTAGTTTCAAATTAAGCAGACACAGAATTAACTTATGTGGGCTAACTAGCCATCGCTGATATGTAGCCAGCAGTTCATTGTTAGCTAAATGGTTTATTTCAACTTGTTTGTGGCGACCTAGTGTTACACCCGATGCGTATCAGTGACTGACGCTAGTGGGGTTAGCGAAGTCATTCTGTCAGCGTGGGAAGTACCTAGCCAGTGTCATAGCACAGGTTTGTGTTACGACGACTAGCTGTCCACCTAGGTACATTTTTTATTTTACCTGACGTAAATTATAATTCGTTAGTGAACCAAATGCCCAGGTGGCTAGAGTATTTGACCTGCATGTTAGCCAGCTCGTTTGTGACATATGTGAATTCGTCATTTCTAGTCCAACTGGTTAGTTTGGTGTCATATTTAATAATAGCAATGGCTAACTTTGCAAGCCAAATGACTATAATGTAGCTTGTCTGTTAAGCTAAGACCGATAACTTAGCCATGCATCAATATTGACCCAACGTTATCACAATGTGACTAGAACGACGGTGTCAGGTATGCATGTTGGGTCGTTAACTTCTGTGAAAACAAATTCACGTTAGTTTAGGTACTGCTAGTTTGGTAGGCCTTCGAACTCCCTGTCTGAAAGTTGGGTTGGAGATTTGTTAGCCTCTGAATAGCTGCACGGAAATAGGCTATATTAGCAAGCTATTTCAGCGGTTACCGCGATAGCTAATGTTAGGTGGCTTGGTTGTGTATTATGTCGGCTAAGGTGGACTAACGTTATAAATAATAGAGAAAATTGTCGTTGTATTTGTAAAAATGTTGGCTCACGACTGAATTACTTTTTTATAGCTAGTAGCTAGCTGGCTAACTAATATTATCAGCCGGGAAATGCCTTTAGCCAGCTAACGTTAGCGCTAAAGTAAAACTCACTTGCTGGGTTATCGAACGTGGCCTAATCGTGCTGTAAGTTCATTTTCAAGTTGATTTTGACCGGATACATGCATAGCAACCTCTCGATGTGAGGAAATTGCAACCAGTAATTTTTCTAGCAAGTAATTTTATTTAATTACATTAATGGGTAGATGTAGCTATATGTCCAGCGTGGAGCCGTTAGTTTTCAAAGTGTATGTAACAAACCAAGACCGTAGCCTTTAATTGTTTCATTCGTGTTCTTTTCCCCCCATTGAAAAATAATCCGAATGTTCAGGTTATAACCGATTTGGTGGACGTTTGAATAACACTGTGTCAATTAAGCTGTATTTTTTATGGGGGGGTTGAGTTAGCAAGCCAAGTAGTTCGATAGTTTTCTTATGCTTAATTACACAGATAAGGAAATATCTTGTGATATTGTCCTAATTATACATCGGATTCATCCCATGAAAAAATAACGTTATTCGTATATAGTGTCGTAACATTACATATTTAACGGTAATTTTCTGTACTGCATTTATCTTTACTGAGTCACTCAGGGCTACAGTGCAGGCCTCGAGGCCTAGTAATGACGAGCATTTGCGCAGTCCTGGAGTAGCGGTAGTTCTTTTTGGTTTCTTGGTTTTGCTAATATTATGAATTATTTTGCTTTGTTTATAGGAGATATGCTGTGTTATTGATCAGTGGTTAATTACCAGCAGGTTTGCCCAATGTTTTGAAACTCGCCAGCAGCACTATTGAATGCAATTGTGCCATTACTCGTGGAACGGATGTTAGCAAGGTAGCTAACTTAACTAATCCCTGATTGAGTTTTATGAACGAGCAAGCTAGCCACCTATGGATGTGCAAAAATCAATATGTGTAATTGTTTTAACTTATACATGTATAGTTTTATAGCTCCACAATGTTTTCAGACGAAGTGACGTCTGTTGTTAAGTTGTAATGAACAGGCGAGCTTTCGCTTTGTGAAATTTCCCCAGTGACAGCATTGTAGATGTGCTGCCTTAAACGTGCTCTCTATCAGCATCTGTGTCTATATATTGTTTGTTCACCTGGACATAATACCCACTGTAGGATTCCTACTATGCCAGCACCCATATGTTCAAAGAGTATTTTTGTATGTGACTGTTCATTTCCCTGTTTATTAGGGGGTGGCGAAAGTTCAATTTGATTTAGATTATTATTATTTTTAAAAAAACATTTTCTTTTCTTTCGTCCTCTTCTGTAGATGCCAAACTTGATGCTGGATTGAGGGACTTTGCTTCGCGTCAAGAGCCACTGGAAGACTTAAAGCAAATTTGTAAAATCATAATTTCACACCTTGGGGGAGGACCAAAGCTGAATTGACCTATCTCTGCGGTGACTAAAGGGGAATAATGGTGATTTTGCGCCGGGCTCGGCCGCCTGCTTCCGCCCCAACCAGCAATGAATCTTGACTCGCTCTCGCTGGCTTTGTCTCAAATCAGCTACCTGGTTGACAATTTAACTAAGAAAAATTACAGAGCCAGCCAGCAGGAAATACAACATGTGAGTATACTATCCGCCCGGAACCGTTCCAAAAAGTTTTGCACGCACTTTCACCCGCAAGGTGCGCATTACCCCCCTCCCTCCACACTGCACGTGTTGTTAACTGCTCAAAGCCGTCGGGACGTTTTGTGTTTGCAGTACGGCTGTAATCTGATTCACCTTGGGTGCTGTTACCCACACTTAAAATAAGACTTCGCTTGTAAGTCTTGGTTAAAGGTGTTTGCACATGTTGATTGTTGTGATCAGTCACCTGATGGAGGGCTGGCACATAGGTCTTCATTTTTAGCTGCATTTGTCACTATATATGGTGCTTAGGTTGTTTTCTCCTGTTGATCGATGAAGAGGGTTGACTTGTCTAATGAGCATCCCTTAGGGAATGTTTACCTGTGTTGCTAATTTAGTCTCTCTCATTTGCTAGCACAGCCTCTCTCTCTCTAGTTGATAACCACATGACAGCCACTTAATGTGAACAAGCTTTACGGCTGCTTTAGGTACCATTAAGAGCAGATGGTGTGACCAGACTCAGGCCTGGGTGTCTAATGTGAATTTCACTGAATTTCATGTTGACTAGAGTGCAAAAAAAAATGAATCCTCAAGTTTAAAGACGTGCATTTTGATCTTTAGGACTTGTCGATTTGCAGCAGCCAGCCCAGAGTCTCAATTAGGTGCATAAATATAGCGTGATTATTCAAAGACTTGCTAATCAGTCACATCAGATCTGAACGAACTAATATGATTTAGGCTGGTCACATGGACTAGATTAATAGATGGGCAATTACACCCAGGTCCTCAATGCTGAAACTGACTTCTACCCAGGGTATGAAATTATCTTCTTTTTTTTTTTTTTACCCACCAGCTAGAGTGGCTTGCAGTATATTCTCAGTATAACACAACCTGGTTGGCTACCTGCCGATGTGACTGCTAGAGTGTAATATCTTACCAGCCGCGATCAAAATTCCACCAGCATTTGGCTGGTGGAGGGTAATTACACTGTGCTTCTACCTTAGGAAAACGAAAGACATGAGTTCGAAACACTAGCTAGCCATCTTCCCAGCAGAATTGTTTGAGATATTTGAATGTACATGTGTCTTTACATTAATCAATTTAGAAATTATATTTTTTTTAAATTAGCCCATGGGGAAGGTTAAATTAGCCCTAGTACTAAGTCTTGATACACATTTATACAGAATGTTTAGTGCACCGTGTCACACGTTGTTCTGGAGAGAGAGCACCTGCTTTGACAGTAGCTGGGTGCCACGCCGGGGTTTGCCTGGCGTGAGCAGCTGTCCCGTGGCGGGGTGACGTGAGCGGCTGTCCCGCGGCTGGGTGGCGTGAGCGGCTGTCCCGCGGCTGCGTTTCGGCACGACTGCGACTGATGCGACTGAAGCTGTGGTTTTTCCGCCCCCAGATTGTGAATCGACACGGCCCCGAGGCAGACAGGCATTTGTTACGCTGTCTCTTCTCCCATGTGGATTTCAGTGGCGATGGTAAAAGCAGCGGCAAAGACTTTCATCAGGTAATTCTTTTTTCCCTCCAGCGCCAGACCGCCTTGCGGTTAATTGTTGTGGTGGCTGTGGCGGCAGTGATGCGGTTAATAAGCTGAGCCTGCCAGCTAAAGGTTTGCGGGTTTGAATCCCAGATGGGGCATCTTACACTGTGTATCTCCAGTATATGTGCGACTGTGTCAGTGGAAATGTTCTCTTAATAAAGTTATGTAAAAAAAAGAATAGAATTCGATATAACTCGTTCTTCATGAGGTCATGTGCTGAGCTATTAATTTAATGTAGTGGGCTGAGGTGTGTCAACAGAAAGCCCTGAACGTTTAAGACTCCATCATTATCAGTCCTGAGGGGAAACTCAATAGCCCTGCTTTTCAGTCTCGCCCATCAGTGTCCTAATGCCATCGCGCTCCTGCCTGCTCGTGTAAAAATAGCCTTCATCTTTGGCCTTCACGCCTGTGCGTTCTGAGCCAATGGCTTCCTTAACCGCCTTTGTTCTGCGCTCCTCTCCTCTCTCCTTCTCGTCCATTTGCCCAAGACACAGTTTCTGATCCAGGAGTGCGCGTCGCTGATCACCAAGCCAAACTTTATCTCGACGCTCTGCTACGCCATCGACAATCCTTTACACTATCAGAAGGTAGGCCGCCCCGGTTTGTTCTCCGGCTGCGTTATGCTAGCTCTACTGTTGTTGAGTGGGTTTATTTTCAGGTTCATTATTGTCCCATTCTTTCCTTGCCCCTGTATTTGTGATGGGGAAGGTGTCTTTATTCACTTATTTGTATTTAAATGTGCATCGTCATTCACTCGTATTAATTACAGTGGCAGTAAGTTGACTTCTAGCAGGCACATGCTTGTAGTTTTCATTTAATAAGGTGCTATCTGTGGCTATTTTCAGACGTCTGCACAGCTGCAGTGTGAAAAGGGATGTGATTTTTTTTTTTTTTGCATTGGTCAGTGCTTTGTGATGTTGATTTATTCTTTTTTTTCATCCTTTTGTAGAGTTTGAAGCCGTCACCCCATTTGTTTACTCAGTTGAGTAAAGTGCTGAAATTGAGCAAGGTCCAGGAGGTAAGAGGAGGACCCTCCCGTTGGCTTTGATGGCCGAATTCAGACTGCTTGTGGACGAGGTGTGTTTGTCCTGTAGTGATGCTCGTGCAGTTGTGCTGATGTGCTGCCGTTTCTTACAGGTGATTTTTGGCCTTGCCCTGCTGAACTCCTCCAGCGTAGACCTGAGAGGGTTTGGTAAGTAATCTGTTCTTTATTCTCCTCTTAAAAACACACATTGGTCGGCTTGTGCAGAATGTGCCTGTCAGCATTCTTACCAAAGATAGCATTCATCGAGACCTGTGGAACAAGGAATAGTGTTAGATTGCTCCTGATAAGCTCTTGAGGTTTGTGGTTTCTCCACCAAAAAAAAAAAAACCTGACTGGTTGGATTGTGGATCCTAAAAATGCCAAACGGCTGGTATATGGTTTGCACTCTTGGGTGTTCTTTGTACCATGTTAATAAGCACTTGAGCATGACTGAAGAGCTTGGATGATTTTGACGGCCGGCAGCCTTCCGTGCCCTACAAACACTTTGTCCCCCTGTGTTTTTAATAATGTTTATCAGCAAAAACACTTTAGCAACCAGATTACCTTTTTGAATGCCAGTCATCTTCCAGCCACTTTGATGGTTGAACCATGGGTTTTTACACAAACCATTTAAGATTTTATAACCCACAAGCCAGCTTTTTTTTTTTCTTGGAGAGGTGAACAGCTGTAAGCGTGCAGCCAGACTGGCTGTGTGAGTGTGTTTATAAGCCTATTCAGTAGTGTCTGCTGTGCCATTGCCTGAAATTGGATTGGCTTTCCTGTAATCTGCTGTTTCAATTAGTGGGGTGTTTTCTGGCATTTTGATCAGAGGTTGGTGAGGGTGTGCTTAGCTTCTGTTCACACGGAACACGGCTAGAGTGGAACATGTGGAAATTTAATTTTATTAGCAGTCTGTCGCAATGCAACTTGTTAAACATTTGTCTTTCCTCTACCTGGAGAAATCTTGTCGTCCCCCCCCCCCCTTGGAAAAACATAGTTCTTCTTTTCTGTTCCACCAGCCGGCCAGTTTGTGAAACAGAAGCTTCCGGACCTCCTGCGTTCTTACGTGGACTCGGACCTCGGGGGGAACCAGGAAGGTGGCTTCCAAGATATTGCCATAGAGGTCCTGCACCTGCTCCTCTCCCACCTCCTCTTTGGGCAGAAGGGAGCTTGTGGGGTTGGACAGGAACAGATCGACGCTTTCCTCAAGACCCTGTGCAGAGGTGAGCGCCTGCCGCCGTGATGAGCTCGCGGTCCGTGACTGTGCGTTTTTCACCTCCGTGTTCAGGGCTCCGGGCACTTCCTCAGTTGGGAGATTCCGTTGGCACTGTGTAGGCCAGAGATGGGCGACGGGGGCCGTGTCTGTTTCTGCTTTTTGTGCCAACTCCTGGACTTAATTACTGAATTAGCCCTGACATTTGTGCCGTCTTGGAAACATTTTTGCCGCACTTCTTGATAAACGCATCTGTTCAACGATAGCCAAAGACTGTTCTTGTGTGCCTATATGAAACGTTGTACTGTGATCTAATTTACTAGTGAACTGGTGTAGGGTGTATACAGCCAAAAACCTGCACACACACTGGCCCTCCATTGCCGGAATTGCCCTCCCCTGATTTAGGCCAGACATCTACCACTCTTATTGGTTGTAATGCAAGGATGCCCTGTCCTGTTCCTGGAGATCTACTGTCCTGTAGGATTTCACTCCAACCCTAGCAAAACGCATCTCATTCAATAGCTAGAGAACTCATTGTTAGGCTAGTTGGTAAAATCGAGTGTGTCAAATTAGGGTTAAAATGAAAACCTATAGGACGTTCGATCTCCAGAAACAGTGTTTGTCAACCTTGTTGTACTGGATAAAATATCTGAAATTACTGTTATTATTTTTTATCTATTTGGTTCAGTCTGACAGGGACACACAGCACTGCTTTATCTTTGTCCCCCTACTGGTGTGGAGAATTCATTATTTGAGGTGAATTTCTCCTCCTGCTGTCATTGGAGGCAGATGGTGGGAGGTGACCTTGTTCAGGAAGCAGCTCTGTTCCCACCGCAGCTGTAGGAATGACAGTGGATCTGGCCGTCGGGACAGGATTGTTTAAAACGGACATAAAATGCACAGCTTGCAGTTTTTCTAATTTGTGTTGGTAATTCCTGTAGAGCGCTTCACATGCAAGCTGAACATGGAAGACGGATTGTAAAAAAGATTGTAAGGGAATGAAAGAACTCGTAGTCACTCCTTTTTTTTTTTTTTTGGCGGACACTGTAGAATGTGAGGAAAGATTATTGAATTTTAAAATAAAAATGAAGTCTTGGAGTTGTCTGTTCTTTAAATTTGGGAATAATGATTATGTACTTGTTTTCCTGTGATGCCAGGAGGATGCTCATTATGTGCGCCAATATTGACCTTGTTTTTCGATCGTTTCAAACCCTGAGCAGTTGAGTATGCATGCAAGTGACTACCAGGAAATACAACCGCAGAGCCAATGCTTTTATCCTGTATTGGCGTTGCCTTCCTGGTCTACAGCCAAAAGGCTACACATGGAAAGACCTACAGACAAAGGTTTTCTCTGTGGTAGGGCCAGTACTCCTTTATTACTTTCCCAAAAACCAACCAGTGCAGGGATGAGTGGCTGGATGTTTTTATTGAACAGACTGGATGGCCGTGTGGGGTGTTCACCCAAGTAGCTGAGTGACTAAGGCTGCGATCTTCATTCCTGGTCCTGGAGAGCCGCAGGGTCTGCTTGTTTTTCTTTTCGCCTCTGTAGCAGCAGCCAACTCTGACCCGAGGAACGGGGTGTGGTGAGTCAGCTGTAACCGGCTGCTTTACTGAGTAACTGAAGTGCTGAGTAATAATAAAAGATAAAAGCTAACAGACCCTGCAGCTCTCCGGGACCTGGAGTGACGATCTCTGGACTGCGGCCCACAGAAGCCCAACGCTGCAGTCCGGCTGCTTCTTCTGCGCTCGTCTTGTCGAAGAGCGTTTGGGTCTGTGACGTTTTCTCTGACGTGCTGTGCGTTTTTGTGTGGTCCGCCCCCCCCCCCCCCCCGTGCCTTTCAGATTTCCCGCAAGAGCGCTGTCCCGTGGTGCTCGCACCACTGCTGTACCCTGAAAAACGGGACATTCTGATGGACAGGATCCTGCCAGACTCTGGGGGGTTAGCCAAGAACATGATGGAGAGCTCGCTCGCTGAGTTCATGCAAGAAGTCGGCTATGGCTTTTGTGCAAGGTGAGCCCCACCCCTTTTCCCATGCCCTGTTTTGGGGTGGGTAATTGAAAGGGAGTAATGATACAGAATTGTTTTTTTTTTTTTTTTTTGTCACACACACACACACACACACACACACCCCCCCCCCCCCCCCCCCCCCCCTTCCTTCAGCAGTTAACCCCCAGTGTGGCGCTAACAGGTTTGCTTCTGTGTTCTCTCCCTCTCCCTCTCTCTCTCTCTCAGTCTCGACGAGTGCCGTAATATTATCCGGCAGTTTGGCGTGCGGGAGGTCACTGCCAGTCAGGTGGCGCGGGTGCTGGGCATGATGGCGCGCACCCATTCGGGCCTGTCCGATGGGATTCCCCTGCAGGTGAGCGCCGTCCGAGTCCGTCTCTCTCTCTCTCTCTCTCTCTCTCTCTCTCCCTTCCCTCTGCCCGGCAACACGTCGACCACAGCTCCCAGTCAGACGGTTTGCCCTTTAGAAAGCACCTCCGATCGCTGTCTCGGGCAAACAGACCTGGGGAATCCCATGCTGTGTTTGATATTGGCGGTGTGGAATGGTCTGGGGAAGGGAACCGGGTGTCCCTCTCGGGGGGGGGGGGGGGGGGGGGTTTCAGTACTGCAGACATGCCAGAGGGCTGGTTTATTTGTACAAGGTGTTTTATCCCTCCTGTTATTCCCTCTGCCGTGCTTGTGGCCTGGTTTTTGCTCTTAATGTGGAGGGTGTGTTTCGTAGATAGCCTAGCAAAACTGCTGCCCGTTGCATATAGGGGAGGAATACAGGACACCTGCACTTTCACAGATAGCCTAGCCCCCACACCAGTTTTGTTAGGCTGTCTCTGAAACACACCCCAACCTGATGTGTCCTCAGTGTTTTTTAGTGTCATTATCGTTATTGTGATTTACAGTATGTTCACCACCCTTGTCACCATGGTTTTTTTTTCTTTTTTCTTCTGTGTGCCTTTTCCCGCTCGCTCCAGTCCATCTCCGCTCCGGGCAGTGGGATCTGGAGCGACGGGAAGGATAAGAGCGAAGGCTCCCAGACCCACACCTGGAATGTGGAAGTTCTGATTGACATTGTCAAGGAAGTCGTAAGTCACCTCGTACACCCAAACACCTTTGCCCCCCCCCCCCCTCCTCTTAACTTTATGTTTTTAGCGAGTAAAATGGGTCGGGGAGAGAAGTGTTACCCGTTTGTGTTACGCCCCTCTTGTTATTTTTAAATTAAGCTGCAGAATTCGGGCTGAT
Organism: Anguilla japonica; assembly: GCA_025169545.1. Lineage (NCBI taxonomy): Eukaryota > Metazoa > Chordata > Actinopteri > Anguilliformes > Anguillidae > Anguilla > Anguilla japonica. Next base: position 60,391,900 of record CM045887.1, on the reverse strand, counting down.
ATTTGGTGGGGTGTGGCCTTGTTTTTCCCGCAGAACCCCAATCTGAACTTCAAAGAGGTGACCTACGAGCTGGACCACCCGGGGTTCGTCATCCGCGACAGCAAAGGGCTGCAGATCGTGGTGTACGGCATCCAGAGGGGCCTGGGCATGGAGGTGTTCCCCGTCGACCTCATCTACAGGCCCTGGAAGCACGCCGAGGGACAGGTACCGCACGGCCAATCCAAGAGCTGCGCTCGTCCCGTTGCTGCCTGATTGGTGCATATCCAGGAAGTAGTATGCTGAGTGATTGTAATGTGAATGTTGTCATTCACCAGCACTGTTGATGTTCTGCTGGTCGTTTCTGACACATTCGGTTAATATTCTGCTTCATATTAGTAAGGTGATGTCATAAGCAAGTCTTCATTTATTATCCCTGCCACTGGTGTGAAAGAACAGCGTCTCTCTGTGGAGGTCTGTTTTCTCTCTTCCTTCCCTCCCTCACGCTCTCCCTTCTCTCCTTCCCCTCTCCAGTTGTCGTTCATCCAGCATTCCTTGATGAGCCCGGAGATGTTCTGCTTTGCGGACTACCCCTGCCACACCGTCGCCATCGACATCCTGAAGGCTCCCCCCGAAGACGACAACCGGGAAATCGCTACCTGGTACGTCCCGAAGCCCTCTCTTTAGCCCCGCCCCGCCCCCCATGGGAGGCCTGCTGCCAATCAAGTGTCCTGTCTCTGTGCTCGGCTGCACGGCTTTGTCTGGCCAGAGGGGGGCGCTAAGCCAGCATCGCACACGTGATGAACTGGGCGTGGTGTGTAGGTTGTGCGAGATCCAGATTGGGAACACTATTTTGCTACAGCACCTTGCTTCAGTACTGCTTCCCCTGAATTGAGTGAAAAAGGGGTCTGAATATCCAGAATAGTTTTGTTTAAATTAGAGTGGATTTTGTGAATTCTTGAGCACGGAGTTTGTGATTTTGGCGATTTACCCCTCCGTCTCCCCGCCTCGTGCAGGAAGAGCCTGGACCTGGTGGAGAGTCTGCTCCGCCTCTCGGAGGTGGGGCAGTACGAGCAGGTGAAGCAGCTCTTCAGCTTCCCCATCAAGCACTGCCCGGACATGCTGGTGCTGGCGCTGCTGCAGATCAGCACCTCCTGGCACACCCTGCGCCACGAGCTCATCTCCACCCTCATGCCCATCTTCCTGGGCAACCACCCCAACTCCGCCATCATCCTGCACTACGCATGGCACGGACAGGTGAGTCCTGGCGCTGGCCGGGGGGGGGGTGCCTGAACAGGGGAATGATACTCAAAGCAAAAGAGACGTTTCCCCTCCTCGGGGAACCCCCAGCCCCCATACCATTAAGGTACTTGATGTGTTCCACCTCAAGCACACCTGGTGCAACTAATCAAGCCCATCCGGTGTGCTGGGACACATCAAATACCTGAATCTAGCTGCAGGTACCTGAGGAGAGCTTTGGGATGCTCTTAGTTGGAATTGTCGCATGATTTTGGTTAAGCTGGTTTTCAGTGTTCGTGATTTGCCTGCCTGCGCTCAGCGTATTGGGGGACGTTCACCTGCTTTTGGTTGCTGTCTCTGCCGTACAGACGTACGGAGGAGGAGAGAGAACGGGGCCACAGGGGCTCATGATACTCGTATCGCTTGGTATTCCCGTCCGCGTGCGGCCTGTCAGGGCCGGTTACGGTGACGGCTGAAGCGAACGCTTCGGGCATGCGTTACACGCAGCGGCCATATCCGATCTGACAGGGCTCTCTCTCTCTCCCTCTCCTCCTCTTCTCTCTCCCCTCTCCTCCTCTCTCTCTCTCCCCCTCTCCTCTCCTCTCTCAGGGACAGTCTCCTTCCATCCGGCAGCTGATCATGCACTCGATGGCGGAGTGGTACATGAGGGGGGAACAGTACGACCAGGCCAAGCTCTCCCGCATCCTGGATGTGGCTCAGGACTTGAAGGTACGGGGGGGGCATTCGGCCTTCCTCATTCGCCGTTCCGCTCTGTAGCCACGGCAACCTGGCTGCCTGAACATATTAGGGCTGCATTGGTCACTTTCAAAATTGTAGTTTTGTATCATTTTGTGTTTCGTCATTATACTAGTTTGCACATTCTCCGTCTTGCTTTACAAGGTTTGAAAAGGTTCTTGAACCTGTGGCCTTTCTTTTGAATAGCTAGTTATGAGGAAGTGAATGTGTTTATTGATGTGATATTTAACCAGACATATTTCTCTTTCAGTCTCTATCTATGCTGCTAAACGGCACTCCATTCGCCTTCGTTATTGACCTTGCTGCACTTGCGTCTCGACGTGAATACCTCAAACTTGACAAATGGCTCACTGACAAGATCAGAGAGCACGGGGTGAGTGGGTCCAGTCTTCAGTGTCCCTTTGTATGCAAGTGCAGGTGAACTCATAAGATCTCAGTGTTCAGGTGCTTTTCACTGAATGAAGGTGAATATGTGCTTTGATAAAGTGCCTGTGTGTGTGTGTGTAGTGTGTGTGTGTGTAGAGTAGCTGGACAAGGCTCAGTGGGTTTGTTCATGCTGATAGAGGTTTTTTTTTTTTCCCCCACGGTCTGACCTGCTGTGTTCTGATTGGTCAGGAGCCCTTCATCCAGGCCTGTGTGACCTTCCTGAAGAGGCGCTGTCCCTCCATCATGGGGGGCTTGGCCCCGGAGAAGGACCAGCCCAAAAGCGCCCAGCTTCCCCCGGAGACGCTGGCTACCATGCTGGCGTGTCTGCAGTCCTGCGCGGGGTACGTCCGTCTGTCTGTCCACCTGCCTGTCCGCTTGTGTGCCTTCGCATCCTTCCAAAATCAGAACTGTGCTCTGCTGTTATCTGATGCTGCCTTTTAACATATGATTGCCTAGTTCATCTTTATCTGTACTTTCACAGGTGCACAAGTGCCAGTCTGTTTTGTGATTTTGCAACTTCACTTCTGTTCTGGTTTAATCAGCTTGGTCATTGCCTTGATCTGATATTTGTTTTAAAATATTGAGATACAGCTGAGGACTGTACTGTACCATGGGTGAAGATGTTCAGATTTAAGCCCAGGAGTTGTGCACCTCTGGAAAAAGCATCCTGTTTGTCATAACTGGGACCTTGGTTTTTTTTAGTGGCAGCTGGATATCTGGGCAATGGGCTCCAGTTTTATGCAGCATAATAGAGAGCTATATCAAAAAATTTCAGCCTAACTATTCCTACTTATCCTCGCTGTCTGTAGTTCCAGAGAATTTGTCCTAATCCTTTCTCCCACGTCCCTTGTAGGAGTGTCTCTCAGGAGCTGTCTGAGACCATCCTGACCATGGTGGCGAACTGCAGCAACGTGATGAACAAGGCGCGCCAGCCCCCTCCGGGCGTGATGCCCAAGGGCCGCGCCCCCAGCACCAGCAGCCTCGACGCCATTTCCCCCGTCCAGGTATCGGTGTCCCCCCTGCAGGTGATGGGCTCAAGTTTACATCTCATCTCTTCTCGAAGGCCACCGCGAGGGGGTTGCTCTCTGGGAAGGAGGGGTCGGCCCAGGAAAGGCTTTAAATATGTTCACACAAAGTGTTTATGGAATGGCTGTTTAAAAGGGCCATCTCTTAAGTGTGCACAGGGCTCTACGCTAGCATTTTTTCCCCAAGGTTTTTCAACATTTTTTTCATATTTTTCCTAAGTTGAAAAATTAAGTGTCCCTATTAGTGCGCTTAAATATTTTTTCCAGGTAGCCCATCAAATTCTAGGCACGTATTCTAAAATGTCGAGCCCTCGTGCGTAGTTTTGTCTTGCCCGATGTCTGGTCAAGCCAATCAGGCCAGCTGTTAGTGAGTGGTCAGGTGATGTAGTGGTTGGTTTTCAGAGAGCAATCCCTGGGGCCTTTGAAAGTGTGGCGATTGTTGACTGTGTTTTAGTGCAGTGTGTGTTTATGCTTCTTGTGAATTTCCAGTGTGAGGGATGAATTATGCACCATACCAGTAGCTAAAGTCGTAGGTTAAAACATCTAACTGGTGAGACGTGGGGGGGGGGGGGGCTACTCTCCAGCTGTAAACAAGCCGCCCGCCCCCATACAGGTGGGGGGTTGATCCTTGCCCTGGCACCGTATGAGCAGTGATCCCTTCTGAATTCTACCTTTGAATAAAGCAAAAAAATTAAAAATTAAAGCAGTTGAGAGAGTCCCTCCTCCTTTATTAAAGGAGTAACAAAGCAAATGGGTAACGTTTTACTTTTGTGTAGCATATCACTGAATAAAAGCATCTTTGCGTGTCAGTAAAAAGGCAAATGGCCACCAACCCCGCCCCCCCAGCTTGATGATTTCACGCGTCTCGCACCTAATAATGACGGGATGTGTCCTCCTATTTTTATAAGTGTGACCGCGTCAAAATAGTGGTGCCCTAGGTTTGTATCGTTCAGTAACCTTCATACGTTGTTCTTGTTTGAGTCTAATTGCGTTCGTTGTTTTTGGTTTGTTATCATCTCTGGAACATTGAGTGTGTTTGTGTTGTGTGTAGCAGTGTAGTCTTATCTCCTGCTGAAAGCCTGACGGTCTGTTTCTCTGCGGCTCACCACCCCCCCCCCCCCCCCCCCCCCCCAAACGCTGCGCTACAGATCGACCCCCTGACGGCCATGGGCACCCTGACGCTGGGCGGCTCGGCCACCTCCCACACGCAGAGCATGCCCGGCTTCCCCACGCCCCTGGCCTCCGCCTTCAGCAACCCCCAGTCTCCGGCCAAGGTGTTCCCCACCCTGTCCAACCCCACCCCCTCCACCCCGTTTGGGGGGCTGGGGAGCCTGTCCTCCCAGCTGCCAGGTAATGCCTCTCGGATAAAGTGTGGTGGTGTTAAGCCCTTTGCAGAGTAGGCTTCTTGGAATGTTTTGTCTAAATTCTGAGTCAGCATTCTAGAACTCCATTGCTTTCAGTTTAAAAAAAAAAAAAAAAAAAAAATTGTTGTGTAAGTCGCTCTGGATAAGAGCGTCTGCTAATGTAGTTACCAGTAGTGATTGTGACATTCAGTTAAGAACATTCCAATCATATATTTGTGATCTCACCCATTAAAGGGTTGGTTTTTGGTCATCCTTTGGGTGTTGCAGATGAGTGCACTGTGTTTTGTCTTGTTATCTGTGAAGTGGTAACCCAGCAGACAAAATCAAAGTGCTACAGTGACTTACAAAATGTAACGGGACTTCATAAATTCGGAGCATCTTACCAGAAAAGTTGCTCTTTTGAATGCAAGTTACATATCCCTTTTGTGATTAGTTGTTCCTGATGTCACATTTTTGAAAAATCCTTTTTTTCTTATACATGCTGGAGATTGTTCCTGACAATTTCTAACGCTGGTGTGAGTAAGATGTGGCCTTAGAATACTGCAGTCCTGGGGAAGGACTTGTGTTTAGTACCCACGTTGGGTCCTTGTAGCGTTAAAAACAGCTTAAACAAGGAAATGGTTGTTCCACTTCAGCCAGCCTCTCTAAAGTTGGTGAATGAGCAGCAGTGCAGATGTGACTCACTTTGAGGGCGTTCTTAAGACAACAGATCGCACTAGTGGAGCGTGCTGTCTGTGGGGGCCATTTGACGAGTGTACAGAACCAGTACTTCTTGTACAGTGCTAGTTTTAATCATTTGGCAGGCACTTATCCAGATTGACGTACGAAGGCCAGTGTGGCCAGATACGTTTGCCCTGTTTTGAGAGAGCTACAGGAGCCAGGCGGCTTTGATAGAATCTCCAGCGACACATTAGCAACGAGCCATCGTGTGTTTATGTTATCATATGAGCTTGCAAGTATGTGCGTGACCTACCGATCACATGACCCACATTCCCCCTCCCCCCCCCTCCTCTCTCGTCAGGTCCGTTGGGCAGCGGAAGCTTGTCCGGCATCGGGTCGGGTCTGGGGATGCCGGCCGTGAGCAGCGACCCCTTCGTCACGAGGAAGATGAGCACCCCGGGCTTGAACCCCACCACCTTCCAGCAGAGTAAGATGAAGGCCTGTAAGTGGTTGTGGTGTTGACTGACTGACAGAGAGAGAGAGAGAAAATAACCTCTCCGCTGTGCTTCCTCTGAAACAATGTCGCTTAGCACCGCACTGTTCCAGTCAGGATGGCAGTAAGCGCTCAACCCACAGCCATGCTTTTTTCCCCCCACGCTGTCTTCTCTACCTGTTTGAATGCTAGCGAGAAGTAATCATGTCTAAAACAGCTGAAAATTACTGTAGAAACCGGAACGTGTGCTTCTTTGATTCCGGTTTATTTTAAGAAGCCTGAGTGTTTGCAGTGTTTGAATTTTTGATCTTGTGACTTCAGTCAGGTTTGAGATGTAGGAAAGCCACTCTGACCCAAGTCATAATCGAGAGTAACTGCTTCTTAAATTGCGAGAAGTAATCCAAGTTTGGATAGTTTTGGACAAAAGTGATACTTACACTTATTTTAAATTTTATTTATTGCCCCAATCAAGTTTGAGATATTAATCTATTTACCATGGAGCCAAACAATTTCCCCCTATATTCCAGATAAGCCCAATTGCATAGTCTGGAATTTCCCAAATGAGCTCAATGCCCTTTTCCCCCTTTCCTATGGGGAACAAAATGATTTGTTTACTGATTTATGTCTGCCAGACATGCTAGTGTAGTATATGGATATCACAGTCCCATGAATAAAGGGTGTAATGCTTGTACCTCCCCCCCCCCCCCCCAGCTGACCTTTCTCAGGTGTGGCCTGAGGCAAACCAGCACTTTAGCAAGGAGATCGACGATGAGGCCAACAGCTACTTCCAGCGCATCTACAACCACCCGCCACACCCCACCATGTCTGTCGATGAGGTAAGCCTACTGGTTGTCTTGGTGACGTCGTGTGTGTGTCTGTGTGGTTTTTTGGCCCCATAAATTTGTGATAAATTCAAAGTAATTTTTACTGCCAGTGTCGACTGTGGCCAGTGTTTGCACGTATCTGTATGAATGTTTATATGTAATGTGATGAACGGGAGAGATGGATGCGGATGGAGAAAACGCCTCGGACTGGATTTGTGGGTCACGCTGTCTGTCTCTCCCTGCCCCTCTGCTCCCAGGTGCTGGAGATGCTGCAGCGGTTCAAGGACTCCAACGTCAAGCGGGAGCGCGAGGTGTTCAACTGCATGCTGCGCAACCTGTTCGAGGAGTACCGCTTCTTCCCCCAGTACCCCGACAAGGAGCTGCACATCACCGCCTGCCTGTTCGGCGGCATCATCGAGAAGGGCCTGGTCACGTACATGGCGCTAGGCCTGGCCCTGCGCTACGTTCTGGAGGCCCTGAGGAAGCCTTTTGGCACCAAAATGTACTACTTTGGCATCGCTGCACTAGATAGGTTTAAGAATAGGTAGGATATGCTGCTGCTTTTTTTTTTTTTTTGTTTGAATAAATGACAGTTGGTTGACAGTTGGGAGCAGTCTCAAGTCACAGTCTAACATTTGTTTCTGCCCCTCTCAGACTGAAGGACTATCCCCAGTACTGTCAGCACTTGGCTTCCATTCCACACTTCCTGCAGTTCCCTCACCATTTACAGGAGGTAAACTGGTTTCTCGGATACAACAAAGATATCATGATGTGGTCAAGATGCTTACACGCATAGCCCTTTGGCGGTTTTTTATGCTAAAGATTCGAGACTTTAAGGCTGGTTTTGCACCTGGAAGGTGGTCTTGAGCATCTTGTCCCATCTGATATCTTTGTATGTTCTAAGCGTGAAATTGAATTAATTTAGACTAATTTCACTGCTTAATATGTCAGGCCTTTTCAAAAGTACCCCTTTCCCCCTGCCCCCCATCACCCTTTAAAAATTGATAAATAAATTTCTTTTTAACTTTGCGTGTAAGTTATGTGCTCTGGCTCCCTCTGATAGTGTGACAGACAGCGGTTCCTACTTCGAGATGAATAAGTCTCCCGTTGCGCGTTTTCCATATCCTGTGTGTGCAGTATATCGAGTACGGCCAGCAGTCACGAGACCCCCCAGTGAAGATGCAGGGATCCATCACCACCCCGGGCAGCCTGGCCCTCGCCCAGGCCCAGTCGCAGGCGCCCCAAAAAGCCCCCCTCCCGGGACAGGTCAGCACCATGGTAACCACATCCACCACAACCACTGTTGCCAAAACCACTACCATTACCCGCCCCACCACCGTCAGCTTCAAGAAGGACGTTCCAGTGAGTATCGGTAACGCCAGGGAAGTCGGGGTATGTGTGTCTGTCTGTGTTTATTTACCTACTTCATACATATATACGCATGCATGTAGATGACCTTTCCATACAGTAATGCTATGCCTTTAAAGTGAATGCAATGAATAGCTGGAAAACTTGAGTTTTCCTTCTTTATAGCAGCTTGTTTTTATTTGAACATACTGCATGGAAACCTAGCCTGAATGCTCAAATCAGACTAATATTTTTGTAAAATAAAATGTAGATTTTTTTTCCCCCTTGAATGCTTAGTTTCTGTGATGTTGTTTTCAGCCCTCTATTAATACGACAAACATCGACACCCTTTTGGTGGCAACAGACCAAACTGAGAGGATTGTTGAGCCTCCAGAGAACGTCCAAGAGAAGATAGCGTTCATTTTCAACAATCTGTCTCAGTCCAATATGACCCAGAAGGTGAGCTCCTGAACAAGGGTTTTCTTTTGCTTTTACCCCCGATTAAACATTTGACATTTCTTTTGTGGAGTTGGTTTAACCATCTTCATCCATCACTTCCCTGGATGACCTTCTGAAACAGAAATTAAAAGTATCAGATATATAGGTAGTGATCAGTTTTTTTTTTAGTGTAATATAACAGATTATGCTGGTGAGGGTTTGAAATTGCCGGTGGAAACTGCATTTTGGTCCTGCCTGTGAAGGTGGAGGAGCTGAAGGAGACTGTGAAGGAGGAGTTCATGCCCTGGGTCTCTCAGTACCTGGTCATGAAGCGGGTCAGCATCGAACCAAACTTCCACAGCCTCTACTCCAACTTCCTGGACACGCTGAAGAACCCCGAATTTGTCAAAATGGTCCTGAACGAAACATACAGAAATATCAAGGTTAGATCACGTTGGATGATTTTGTTTTTATCATCAAGTGGTTCCGTAGTGGTTATCCACCAGTTGGGTTAGTTTAACTTACTCAAGTTTAGAAGATAACCTGTTATCCTACAGTGAGTTTGTCAGTTTTACTATTCTTTTCTCCGTTTGGTTTAAAAAAATAAAATAAAATTTAAAAAAATTCTTATAAATTTTTTCCTCGGACAGGTTCTGCTGACATCTGACAAGGCTGCGGCTAACTTCTCTGACCGATCTCTGCTGAAGAACCTGGGCCACTGGCTCGGAATGATCACTCTGGCTAAAAACAAGCCCATACTGTACACGGTGAGCGTGCGTCAGACACCTCAGACATAAAGGGCTTTTCCTTGCAAAGAAGCCAGAATGGTTTATTTTGTATAAATAGATGGAGATTTCGGGATCGCACGTTGGCTGCTGAGATGGTCTCTTCCTCCAGTTTAAATGTATGCGTGATAGTTTTCGCTGGGAGAGTAGGAGCCCCTCTTTGCGGAGTCTTGTGCCACCATGTGAGGGGTGTTGTGCTGATTCAGCTCTGTGCTCCGCTCCTCCAGGACCTGGAGGTGAAGTCTCTGTTGCTGGAGGCTTATGTCAAGGGACAGCAGGAGCTGCTCTATGTCGTCCCCTTCGTTGCCAAAGTCTTGGAATCCAGTCTGAGGAGCATGGTAACGTCCGCCCCCCCCGTACTCGTTTCGTCCTGTCCTGTGTCCGGAATGTACCCCCTTCCTTCCCCCGTCCCTGTCCCGTGTCTGGAATCTACTCCTCCCCCCATCACCTGGAATGTGCCAGATGGCCTTGTGGTGTATTAAGAGCTGTGAGTGGTGATGTATGGAGCCGAAATGGACTGTACTGATGCGTATCTTTTCCCCTCCCATGCAGATATTCAGACCCCAGAACCCTTGGACTATGGCCATTATGAATGTACTGGCAGAGCTGCATCAGGAACATGATCTAAAGGTCAGTTTTCGCCCTTACTCTTGTTGTGCTTGTTTGAACATTTGCCATATTTTTGTAAGACGGCATCTTCAGAACTTCAGCCAATGCCTACAAGCGTTAACAATTCCCATATTTGACTGGAAATATGACATTTAGGCTGGCTCCCTCTTTCCTGTTTTGTCAAATACGTGGTATGTCCATTTAAGGCATGCACCAAGTAGTCATCATCCCTTGTCACATGCTTGCTTTTAACCCTTTGAAGAGGATCTTTTTTAGGTTTTTTTTTTTTTTCTTCTCCAAATTTTAAGTCTGTGTTCTAGAACTTCATTGCTTTCATTTACCAGTAGTGATTGTGACATCAGCATCAGAATTTTCAGAACATTCTAATCGCGTATTTGTGAACTCACACTGTGATGGGTTAATAAATAAGTATCTCTTGGTGCTGCCTGCAGTGGGTTTTGAAGCAGTCAGATGAGTGTTTCATGGTGCTTCTCCCTGGGCGCAGTTTGACGGTGGTCCGTGTTCTGTCTGTCCCTCCAGCTCAATCTGAAGTTTGAGATCGAGGTGCTGTGCAAGAACCTGTCGCTGGACATCAATGACCTGAAGCCCGGGAACCTGCTGAAGGACAAAGAGAAGCTGAAGAGCCTGGACGAGCAGCTGTCCGCACCAAAGAAAGAGGCCAAGCCCCCCGAGGAGATGCTGCCCATTGTGCCCCCAGGTGCCGTCCGCGCCCCTCTTCTCCCCGAGCCATTTTCTTAAAGCCTTGTGTGGAAGTGTGGTTATGTACAGCAGGGGGGGAGTGGGGCACGGCATCTGCTGGCGTTTGTTTTCCACCTCATAACAAAAAAAATACAGTTTAGACCCTAGAGATGAGCAGAGACTCTTCTAGACGATCAGAGTGAAATCTGCTCATGGTGTGGATGTGGCTGTCCAGGACTGGGGTTGCTCACACGGGTATGCAGAGAGCCTCTGTTAGTTGAAGGTGTCCCTGAAGCATCCAGTGTTACGACAGAATGTGGAAAAACAGGTGCAGCCTCCTAGTTTCTGGCAGACTCTGTTGTGCTCTTGTGCTATGCTGCTTATATCTGAATTTTAAATAACTGTATTCACGTAATTTGATTTATTTTGCCAACAGGAGACTGTCTTCCATTTGCTACTGCGCCCCCTACCCCCGCCACCACCACCACCTGCACAGCCACCGGCCCTCCCACCCCCCAGTTCAGTTACCATGACATCAACGTCTACGCCCTGGCTGGCCTGGCCCCCCACATCAACATCAACGTCAACGTGAGTGTCCCGTGCAGCCGATCTGGTCACAGCCCATGTTGTGTGCAAATAGAAAAAAAAAAAAAAGGATGGTTAAAACACCAGTTGCCTGTTCTAACTCCAACAAGGCACCCCAAGGTGTGGTTAATACATTTTATAACACAATTTACAAGATGTCACAGCTGTAGCCATTTTCCTGTGAGGTGTCAGCCATGCTTAGTGACTGAAACTCCGTTGTCGCTTTGTAGAGTTGGTGGGTATGAGGTTCTAGCCTCACGTGAAGCCCTGTGAATCAGCAGTGGATGAATGAGCTCCGTGCTCGTAGTGATGATAGTAACAGATTGCACTCGCATGGCAGTCTGTGCTCTCGCAGTAGTGTACAGTAAGGAGGGGGGAGCTCACCTCCAGCATAGCCGCAGTCATCATAGCGCTCATAAGACTCAAAGCACAAGCTGAACTGGAGAGTGATGGGCTTATGCTGAGGTACACCAGGCTTAGTATTAAGTCCATGGGCTCCTCATGGTGGAAAACTTTAGGAGCACACTAATTCATCCCAAGACATGGATTTTCATGAGAAAATGCTGCTGAGAATGGCAGCCGTGGTACAGTGCAGTGCTGAAGGAGTCTCTCTCACCCCCCCCCCCCCCCCAGATCCCCCTGCTGCAGGCGCACCCCCAGCTGAAGCAGTGCGTGAGGCAGTCCATCGAGCGGGCCGTGCAGGAGCTGGTGCACCCCGTGGTGGACCGCTCCATCAAGATCGCCATGACGACCTGCGAGCAGATCGTGCGCAAGGACTTTGCGCTGGACTCGGAGGAGTCGCGCATGCGCGTGGCGGCGCATCACATGATGCGCAACCTGACCGCCGGCATGGCCATGATCACCTGCCGCGAGCCGCTGCTCATGAGCATCGCCACCAACCTGAAGAGCAGCTTCGCCGCCGCCCTGCGGGTACGGCCGTTAGAACTCACCCATCCACACGCCTCACTCATTCACACGGACAACTCCTCATTCATTCACCCACCCAGCACCTCACTCATTCACACGCCCAGCACCTCACTCATTCACGCACCTTCCACACACCACACTCGCTCACTCCTCACACGCCTCACTCATACACACGCGCTCCAAGCACTTCACGCATCCACATGCCCCCCACGCACCGTACTCATACGCCCAGCACCTCACTCAAACACACACCCAGCACCTCACTCATTCACACGCCCCCACACGCCTCACTCATTCACACATCCAGCACCGCATCACTCACTCGTTCACTCGCCACACACCTAACTCATTCACTCAACCCGCACCTCAGTCATTCACACGCTTGCCTTGCACCACACTCATTCACACACTTGCCTTGCACCACACTCATTTACTCACATTCTCACCTATCTCATTCACATTCATTCACCAACTTGCACACACACACGTACCCTTTCTCTGTCTGAGTCTCGCTCCCTTCCTCCCGTCCCAGGCCCCCACCCCCCAGCAGAGGGAGATGATGGAGGAGGCTGCTGCCCGTATCGCCCAGGACAACTGTGAGCTGGCCTGCTGCTTCATCCAGAAGACCGCTGTGGAGAAGGCTGGCCCCGAGATGGACAAGAGACTGGCCACCGTGAGTAACTCACTCACTGACGCACACACACACACACGCACATACACACACACGCACACACACACACACGCTCTCTCACACACACACACACACACACACACACACACACACACACACGCATGTTCTCTCACACACACACACACACACGCATGTTCTCTCACACACACACACACACACACACACCCAGTCTGGCTGCTCTCACGCCTCCCCCCTCTCCCCTGCAGGAGTTTGAGCTGAGGAAGCACGCTCGGCAGGAAGGCCGACGCTACTGTGACCCGGTGGTGCTGACGTACCAGGCCGAGCGCATGCCGGAGCAGATCAGGCTAAAGGTCAGCGCTCTCTACCTCTCTCTGTCTCTCTCACACTCTCTCTCTCTCTCTCTCTCTCTCTCTGTCTCTCTCTGTCTCTGCCTCTCTCTCCTCTCTCCCCTCTCTCTCTCTCTCTCTCTCTCTCTCTCTCTCTCTCTCTCTCTTCCTTCCTCCCTCCCTCCCACCCCCCCGTCTCTCTCTTTCTTTCTTCCTCCCTCTCCCTCCCTCCTTAGACTGATTCAGTCTTACTTTTCATTTTTGTATTTTCTTTTCACGTACAGGTCGGTGGTGTGGACCCTAAACAGCTGGCTGTTTATGAGGAATTTGCTCGCAACGTTCCCGGGTTTTTGCCCAGCAACGACCTGTCCCAGCCCACCGGCTTCCTTGCTCAGCCCATGAAGGTAAACAAGCGCTTCCCCCGCTTTAATGCTTTCATTCCTAAAAATGCCACCGTGTTTTTATTCGCCGCCGCCGCCGCTTCCTGTTTTGCGTGGTCGCCTGCAGCTCACCCGTTCTCTCCCTCCCTCCTCTCGCCCGCGCGTCTCCGCAGCAACAGGCCTGGGCGGCGGACGACGTGGCGCAGATCTACGACAAGTGCATGGGGGAGCTGGAGCAGCACCTGCACGCCATCCCCCCCGCCCTGGCCATGAACCCCCAGACCCAGGCGCTGCGCAGCCTGCTGGAGTCCGTGGCCCTGGCCCGGAACTCCCGCGACGGCATCGCTGCGCTCGGCCTGCTCCAGAAGGTACGCCGTTACCCCCCCCCCCCCCCCCCCCCCCCCCCCCTTCCCCCCCCCCCCCCCCCCCCCCCCCCCCCCCCCCCCCCCCCCCCCCCCCCCCCCCCCCCCCCCCCCACAGCAGCAGAGAAACATTAAACCTTGTTGCTGAGTAACAGCTGAGCTCTGCGTCATTTCTTTCGCTGTGTTACGTGCAGTCAGACACGGTGCTGAAAATAGCCCGTCTCCTCTGTGTCTGTGACGGTGCTGTTTCCGAGCTCATATTTTTGGTGGGCACATTTTATGAGAGCGGAAACTTGGTTGCACTTGAATTTTTTTTTTTTTTGTTCACTGGAAATATGCTGTGAAATTAGTAAAGAAAAGTGCTGGGAGAGGGTAAGAATAGCAGTGATGAATGATGCTTGAGGTGAAAATGAGTATCTGTGGTAAATTTCTCTCTCACACTTTTTTCCCTCTTTTACACGTTCTCACTGTCCCTCCCTCTTACTCACTGTCACTCTCCCTCACGCTTTCACACTTTTGCTCTACTTCTGTCTCTCCCCATCCCATCCTCCCTCTCTTTTTGTCTCTCCTCTCTCTCCCTGCCTCCTTTCCCCTCCCCCCCCCCCCTTTCTCTCTTCCTCCCTCTTTCTCTCTCTCCCTCTCTCTCCTCACCCATTTCTCTCCCCCTCCCCCTCCCCTCTCCTCTCTCTCCTCCCCCCCTCTCTCTCTCTCTCTCTCCAGGCTGTGGAGGGCCTGCTGGACGCCACCAGCGGAGCGGACTCTGACCTGCTGCTACGCTATCGGGAGTGCCACCTGCTGGTGCTCAAGGCCCTGCAGGACGGCCGGGCCTACGGGCCTCAGTGGTGCAACAAGCAGATCACGCGGTGAGTCCCGTGGCCCCGCCCCCACATTACTAACCCCGCCCCCCCCACCCCTGCACTATTATTTAAGCCTCTGGTGCGCTCTGTGACTGAGGGGGTTACGCTGTAGTGCCACATCAGTTCTCAGCTCCTAAAACGCGGCTCTGCTCCCCCCCATGGCTGGGCCCCTGGAAAGCTGAGGAACACTCGGGCATAGGTCCACACTGGCATGCTCACTCAACTACACAGTTATTGTCAATTTTACTTGATTTTCTTTTTCCTGCTATTAAGCTGATTTTGAGGCATTTACTAACTGTCCATTGTCCCCTTTTTAAATGAACAAAAATAAATAATGAAAATGCAGTTCACGATTTGGTGAATTTATGTCCTGAGAAATGGCTAATATTTTGCTTCCTTTGGTGACCTTTTATGGGCCTGAAATTTTCTTGTGCCATTTTTTTAATTGTGTGAATTTCTCTGTTATAATTAAATTCTGATGGCCTTGCTTAGTGGAAATTGGCTGGTGCTCTTCAGTGTTCCTGGGTGAGTGTTGGTGGACAGAGTGACTAATCCCCACCTGTCACAGGTGCCTAATTGAGTGCCGTGATGAGTACAAGTACAACGTGGAGGCCGTGGAGCTGCTGATCCGGAACCACCTGGTGAACATGCAGCAGTATGACCTGCACCTGGCACAGGTAAGAGTGCACCCACCCGATGGGCTGTCTGCAGGGCTCTCTCCTGTGCGCGCTGGGCTCAGTGCTCATTGGACTGGACATTCTAATACTGATGTCACAGTCACTACTGGTAATTTGAAAGCAGTGGAGTTCTAGAACACTGACTTAGACTTTTCAAGATTCAAGATTCAAAAAACTTTATTGTCTATCACCTAGTGTTAGGAAACTGAAAAAAACGTTCCAAAAAGCCTACTCTTCGATGGGTTAAATACACCCTCCTTTCTCAGTGCCCTGCAATGCAAATGTATTTTGATTGACTCACATTATTTCCAATGACATTGGAGCCACAAATTGACATTATGCCTCGGTTGTATGATGCTGGTTAGTCTCGCATGCTAAATTGGGACATCCATCTAATTCCTTCCTCTACCCTTCCCCCCCTGCCTTCTATCCTTATCCCTTTTCTCTTGTCCTTTCACCATCTCTCCCTCCCTCCTCACCATGTCTGTGTTCCCTCCCCCTCTCCCCGGGGCAGTCGATGGAGAACGGGCTGCACTACATGGCGGTGGCGTTCGCCATGCAGCTGGTGAAGCTGCTGCTGGTGGACGAGCGCAGCGTGAGCCACATCACCGAGGCCGACCTGTTCCACACCATCGAGACGCTCATGAGGACCAGCACCCACTCCAGAGCCAACGCCCCCGAGGGGTGAGACCGGGGCTCCGCACGGGGGACACTGAGTTTCTGAGCTTGTGATTGGATAAATAATTATTGGTTAAATATCTGAACCCTGCCCTTAAAGAGTGGTGGAAAACAGAAGCATTTTGTTGTTTTGAAGAAATGTTTTTGTCGCACTCTGTAGTTCAGTCTCTGTAAGCCCCCACTGCATTGTGGGTAATGGAGGTGCATTGTGGGTAGAAGTAATGAGTGCTTCTGTTGCGCTCACAGGCTTCCCCAGCTGATGGAGGTGGTGCGCTCCAACTACGAGGCCATGATCGACCGGGCCCACGGGGGGCCCAACTTCATGATGCATTCTGGGATCTCCCAGGCGTCGGAGTACGACGACCCGCCGGGGCTGAGGGAGAAGGCCGAGTACCTGCTGAGGGAGTGGGTCAACCTGTACCACTCCGCCGCCGCGGGCCGGGACAGCACCAAGGCCTTCTCCGCCTTCGTGGGACAGGTACAGAGCGACTGTCCCGCCCGCTTTTAGGGCTCCTGTGATTAAGCTTCAGTACACCAGCAGCAGAGACAGGACTGAATTAGGTAGCGCTTTTTTAATCTTTAAATTCCTGCCCCAGAGTAGTTTTGTCTCTGGTCCTAGGACTTGAGTCATTTGGAGTTTTCCAGGGAATTCCAGACTGGGTATTACCTGGAAATGTACAGGCTTTGATGTGTTGAAATGGGAGCGCCTCTGTCAGTTCGGAGATTTTGTCAGGGGTCTCAGGCTTGCATGTGACTTGGGTGCCTTGCTGTGCCGCCCACCGCAGATGCACCAGCAGGGGATCCTGAAGACCGATGACCTCATCACGCGCTTCTTCCGCCTGTGCACGGAGATGTGCGTGGAGATCAGCTACCGGGCGCAGGCCGAGCAGCAGCACAACCCGGCCGCCAGCGCCGCCATCATCCGCGCCAAGTGCTACCACAACCTGGACGCCTTCGTGCGGCTCATCGCCCTGCTGGTCAAGCACTCCGGCGAGGCCACCAACACCGTCACCAAGATCAACCTGCTCAACAAGGTGGGGCACCACGGGGGGTGGGTGCGGGGGAACACAGGGAGTGAGGGTGTGGGCACAGGGGGTGTGCGGGGTGAGGGTGCAGGGGTGCGGGCACAGGGAGTGTGGGCACAGGGAGCTCACTCAGCTGCCACCAAACCACCATGAGGAAAATTTCATATTTCCTGATTTCTGCGTTTCGGAGCTCACTGTCCGGTCAGATAGATCACTGTAGATTATTAAACAGCTCCTATTGGCTCGCCGGGTTGTCAGTCACATGAGCAGGCTTCTGCTTGGCAGTGGCAGTTACTTTTCTGCGAGTGCGCGGTGACTCAGAAACGCAGGAATCCCACACAAGTTTCTCCATTTATGGCCATGGGGAAAGGCGTTGATTGACAGCTGTGACTCTGTGATGAGAGCGTGTTCTGTAACTCCGCCTCCTGGCTGTTGGTGCCCGCAGGTCCTGGGCATCGTGGTGGGCGTTCTGATCCAGGACCACGACGTGCGGCAGACGGAGTTCCAGCAGCTGCCGTACCACCGCATCTTCATCATGCTGCTGCTGGAGCTCAACGCCCCCGAGCACGTGCTGGAGACCATCAACTTCCAGACCCTCACTGCCTTCTGGTGAGCCCCCGCCCACCTCCCCGCCTCCACCTATCACAGCCTATCACAGCGCTTCACCTCCCGCTTCACCTCCCCCCCGCCCCCGCCTATCACAGCGCTCGCCTCCACCTATCACAGCGCTCCACCTCCCCGCCTCCACCTATCACAGCGCTTCACCTCCCCGCCTCCGCCTATCACAGCGCTCCACCTCCCCGCCTCCGCCTATCACAGCGCTTCACCTCCCCGCCTCCACCTATCACAGCGCAGCACTGTCCAGCTCCAGAAAGCCACTGAAGACGAGTTCAGCTCAATAGTAACGGCTCCACAATGAATGAGTTCATTTCATTTAGGAATGTTACTGAGCAGAGAACATGGACTGAATTGTGATGACAGCAAACAAGTGAAATTATGGTTTCCGTAACAACAGGGTTAGCAGTCGATCATGCGAATCAATCTCATCTTTAAACTCTTGTCAGCTGGTGATTTTTTTTGAACTTTGACCTGAACCAGCCTTAGTGGAATAGGCTCCTCTCTTCTGCTCTGGGAATGGTGGCAGGGGCTGGTCAGTCTCAGTCTCTGTCCATCATCAGGCTAACGTTGGGGATCTAACATTGGGAATCCTCTTCCTGCTCGCCCACAGCAACACGTTCCACATCCTGCGGCCCACCAAAGCGCCGGGGTTCGTGTACGCCTGGCTGGAGCTGATCTCTCACCGCATCTTCATCGCCCGGATGCTGGCGCACACCCCGCAGCAGAAGGCAAGGCCGCACGTCCTCTTTTAAAAACAGAGAAAAACGGAATAAACTCGGCGCTCGCTGTGGTCCGCCTCCTCGTCCCTTTTTAATATCTCTGCTTTTCTGTCCCCCCCCCTCTCCCAGGGCTGGCCCATGTACGCCCAGCTGCTGATCGACCTCTTCAAGTACCTGGCCCCCTTCCTGAGGAACGTAGAGCTCAACAAGCACATGCAGATCCTCTACAAGGTATGCAGCCCTGGCCTTCAAACCCATGCTGCTGTTTATGCTCATTTATACACGTGTTGTAAATGTTTCCCTGACTCTTAATGGCCCTGTTGAAGGGCTTTTTAAATTTTAAAAAAAGTAGTGTTTAATTTGTGCAGTAGTTGAAATGACTGCACCGGTCATGGCCTTGGGGATTGAGCTGACTAAGATGCCGCCGCCCCTCTGTCTTTGGCTGTGTTTAAATCTGCAGGGCACGCTGCGTGTGCTGCTGGTCCTGCTGCACGACTTCCCGGAGTTCCTGTGCGACTACCACTACGGCTTCTGCGACGTCATCCCGCCCAACTGCATCCAGCTGCGCAACCTGATCCTCAGCGCCTTCCCCCGCAACATGAGGCTCCCCGACCCCTTCACCCCCAACCTGAAGGTAACGGAACGCTTTTCCGCACGGGTGGGGGGGGAGCGTTTACGACCGTATTTTATTTAACCTTTATTTAACCAGGAATATCCCCTCCAGATGGAAATCTCTTCTGCGTGGGGGGACCTGACTTAAAACACAATGTTACCCAACAAGACAGTGGAAAATAGAGTTAGAAACGTCTGCTGAGGAATCAGACTGTAATTAGATGAATAAGGAGTAGACCGGAGGTTAAAAGCTGGATATACCTCAGTCACTGATCTGTAAATTATACCGCCTCATGGCTTACCATAGATGGCTGTGACTTGTTTTTGGACTACAAACTAAAAAAAACTTTCAGTCTTTATTATATTGAGTTTGTCAGGTTGGCCCAAAGGAAGCTGTCCCTGGGTACTCGTCCTCTGTGGTTTAGGAATGGGGTAAATTGGGATAGGCTTTTTTGTCATTTTATAGCATTTTTTAATACGTCCCGGTGGTGCACAAGAACAGGTGTGTGTGTGTGTGTGTGTGTGTGTGTTTGATGCTACAGCTGCAGATTGTGCGTGTGTCCTGGGTGAAAGCACTTTACTGTGGTTCCGTTGCAGGACTTAATCAGCACTGTTGATCCTGAGTGCATTTTCTAAATAACCTGAACTCTCTTCAGTGTTGCAGGGGGCGCTGCTCTCCTTTTTCCTCGTTCCTTGTGGCCGGTCGTAAGTTTGCACCTGCTTAACACCCCTGCTGTCCTTCCTCCCCCCTCCCTATTAGGTGGACATGCTGAGCGAAATCAACATCGCCCCTCGCATCCTCACCAACTTCACCGGGGTGATGCCGTCTCAGTTTAAGAAGGATCTGGACTCTTACCTAAAGACTCGTTCCCCTGTCACCTTTCTGTCCGAGCTGCGCAGCAACCTGCAGGTAGGGGGCACCATTCTGGGTCCCTGGAAACATTTGCAGCAAAGTGACACATCTATAGACCAGGTTAACAATTTTTTAACTCTTTCATCAAACTTTTTTATTTGTTTTTTTCTGCATTATGTGTTAATTTGTGTTTATGCAAAATGCCCCGGTTAGTCAGATGCAGAGTTGGATTAGGAGTGTTTTAGTAGTAAGACAGTTTATGGTTTATAGTTTATATCTGTCTGTTTACCTTCTTGCATGTAGCAGATACGAGTTTAAAAGCATTTTGCTGTCAGTACTCAAAACTTGTACAGAATAATTCAATTTAGGAAAAAATGTTTGCTATATTTGTTTTCTACATTTTTAAAACCGAAAATTCAGTTAGATTTAGTCACAGGGCTCAGAGATAAGATGAAGAATTAGGGGAAATGGTCTGAAGGATTAGAATAATAAAGAGCGTATGTAATCAGGAGCTTTTTTTGTGTGTGTTGTGACTGTGGCTTCAGGTGTCGAACGAGCCGGGGAACAGGTACAACATCCAGCTGATCAACGCGCTGGTGCTGTACGTGGGGACTCAGGCCATCGCGCACATCCACAACAAGGGCAGCACCCCCTCCATGAGCACCATCACCCACTCAGCCCACATGGACATCTTCCAGAACCTGGCCGTGGACCTGGACACAGAGGGTGAGCTGTGCGCGTGTACCTACAGCGACACCTGTCCCTACACCTACACCTGTCCCAGCTACACACCTACACCTCTCCTACCCGCCTACACCTGTCCCAGCTACACACCTACACCTGTCCCTACACCTACACCACTCCTACCCGCCTACACCTGTCCCAGCTACACACCTACACCTCTCCTACCCGCCTACACCTGTCCCTACACCTGTCCCAGCTACACACCTACACCTGTCCCTACACCTACACCTCTCCTACCCGCCTACACCTGTCCCTACACCTGTCCCAGCTACACACCTACACCTGTCCCTACACCTACACCTCTCCTACCCGTCTACACCTGTCCCAGCTACACACCTACACCTCTCCTACCCGCCTACACCTGTCCCTACACCTGTCCCAGCTACACACCTACACCTGTCCCTACACCTACACCTCTCCTACCCGCCTACACCTGTCCCAGCTACACACCTACACCTCTCCTACCCGCCTACACCTGTCCCAGTTACACACCTACACCTGTCCCTACACCTACACCTCTCCTACCCGCCTACACCTGTCCCAGCTACACACCTACACCTCTCCTACCCGCCTACACCTGTCCCAGCTACACACCTACACCTCTCCTACCCGCCTACACCTGTCCCAGTTACACACCTACACCTGTCCCTACACGCCTACATCTGTCCTACCCGCCTACACCTGTCCCAGCTACACACCTACACCTGTTCCTACACCTGTCCTACCCGCCTACACCTGTCCCAGCTACACACCTACACCTGTCTCAGCTACACACACCTACACCTGTCCCAGCTACTCACACCTACACCTGTCCCAGCTACACATACCTACGGCTGTCTCAGCTACATACCTACACCTGTCCCTGCTACTCACACCTACACCTGTCCCAGTCACACATGTCTCATTGTGCATATGGTTTATGTGAATAATACAGACTGTGTGTGTGATGTGAGTGATACGTGTGTGTGTGTTTTAATATGAAATGTGTGGGGTTTGTTTGGTGCGCACAGTTGCCTGTCTCATAAGGGCATTGTGCAGTATAAAAGTGCTTGCGCACTGTCGCTGTATTTATGTGCAGGTGTCCTTGTGTTGTGGGGATTGCAGAGCCTGTGGAACTATAGCAGTGCATGTCCTGTTCTGTTTCCCTGTGTCTTACTTTGGGCTGTTTCTGTTTTCAGGGCGGTACCTGTTCCTTAATGCGATAGCCAATCAGCTGCGGTATCCAAACAGCCACACCCACTACTTCAGCTGCACTATGCTTTACCTGTTTGCCGAAGCCAATACAGAAGCCATTCAAGAGCAGATCACTCGGTGAGCGACTCGATTCGGTTTTGTTTGTGTAACACTTTATACTGTGAGACAGACATTTTTCAGAGGAAACCGAAAGGATAATTTGAGAAGTATCTGGCCTGAATCCCCAAAGAGCAAGCAACTGACGTTTAAATGAATAAATAAACACTCGCTAATGGAGAGAGATCTCGGGAGGAACCCACCTACAGAGGGGGGAGCCCATCCTCTGCTGGCCAGGCCTGGTGTACCTTGTTTTTTCTGGTGGACAGAATTTTTCAGGTTTTTCAGGTGTTACATGAATTACTGTAGTAATTCATGTAACAGCCTCCATTAAACCAAAGGCAGAACTAGTAGCCTTTGGTGGGCTAAACGCTCGAGTGACTTTATTTGTTTGTGGCATTTGTGGTGAAACGCACTTGAGCGATTCTGTAACATTGGTGGCTTAAACGCTCGAGTGACTCGATTGGCTCGTTTCTGCCACAGGGTGCTGCTGGAGAGGCTGATCGTGAACAGGCCACACCCCTGGGGTCTCCTCATCACCTTCATCGAGCTCATCAAGAACCCCGCCTTCAAGTTCTGGAACCACGACTTTGTGCACTGCGCACCGGAGATAGAGAAGTAATGCCCCCCCCCGCTTTATCAAACTCCGCATCGCTTTTATTGTGTTGGGCAGGGTATCAGTCATACCCCCCCCCCCTTTTTATGAGTGTTTATCACCAGCAGTCTGGGAGAGAGTGGTAATAAGCACATGTGACTGGTGCATATTGCAGCTCAGTCTGTCTGTGTGAGGTCACAAGCACTGAAAACCCTTCTGACCTTTTTATGCTGCAAAGTGAATTGTGATGTCATAATCGGGCGCTAGCGCCAATGCAGTGGATGTTCAGTGAAATGCGTGGGGTGAAGGAGGTGGAGCAAATAATCAAGCAAAGCTTTAAGTGAACCAGAAATGACCTGGATAGACGTTTGGCAGTTAAAGTTGCTCAAAACACTTAGAAAAGAGGGGGGAAACAAGTTATCAGATTTAAAAGTGTCTGTGGCATTACTATTTGCGCTGTATGTAAGTTTGTACAGACATGTGTAATGTGAGTGTGAGTGCATGCGCGTGCATATATGCTCTCCTGCTGGCAGCTTGTTTTTATAGCCTGTGCTGTCTGGGCTGTGTTGCAGTGGGGAACTGGGTCTGTAAGGCTGTGTGAGGACAAGCAGATGAGAGCTGCAGTAGCCCTGTGCAGGTTTATGGCCTGTAGTGCTGGGGGGGGGATGAGCAGGTCAGAGCTGCAGTAGCTCTGAGCAGGTTTATGGCCTGTAGCGCTGGGGGGGGGATTAGCAGATCAAGGCTGCAGTAGCCCTGCGCAGGTTTATGGCCTGTAGCGCTGGGGGGGCAGTTCTGAGCAGATCAAGGCTGCAGTAGCAGATCAAGGCTGCAGCAGGTTTTTATGGCCTGTAGCGCTGGGGAGGTAAAGCTTACTGACTGCACACTTCTTCCCTTCCTGCCCCAGGTTGTTCCAGTCGGTGGCTCAGTGCTGTATGGGGCAGAAACAAGCACAGCAGGTGATGGAGGGCACCAGCGCCAGCTAATCCGGCTGCACCCTAATCGCCACAGCCCCGCCCAAACCCCTGCCCCTGCCCCCTGCCCCGACGACTCCCAACGGTGCGCACACACACACACACACACCCTGCCCTCCGCCCAGCGACCGCACCGGCCGGCAACCGACACAGGACACGAGGTCACATGACTGCCTCCGGCGGACTGCTTTCAGTTTATTGGCCAGGAAAAAAAGAAAGAAAAAAGAAAAAAAAGAAGAAAAAAAATCATTAAAATTTAAAAAATTAAAAAATTTAAAAAATATATAAAAAAAATAAAAAGAGAAGGACATGCTGTGAATATAATTTGGGAACTTTAATGTAAATAAAAAGGGAGTAGACGGGCGTCTCACAACTGGATGGTAAGAAGAGACGGCATGCTAATCTGAGGTCACAGACCCGGGTGGGGGGGGGGCGTGGGGGTGGGAAATGCTCAAATTCTGTACAGTGAAAGGCAGCTGCTGATTAGAGTTCCATTTTTGGGGAGCAAGCCAGCCACCCCCGTCCCCCTCAACCCTGAACCCCCCCCCCCCCCCATCTGGTGGGTCCCACAAGCTCAGTCTCCCCCAAGAGGATTTCGTTTTGCCTTCTTTGAAAGATTGGTTTCAGTTTGCATTCAGAGGCTTGTGAGGCGTGGTAAAAAGCCTAGCTCTGGTTTGCTTTTTTTAATTTGTGGGGAGGAATCGTAAGGGGGTGGGGGGGGGAGCAGTGCACTGTGTTCTTTTATCAGAGTTTATTCCAGGCTTTGTGTGGTTGGGGGGGGGAGAGGGGAGGGGGTGGACAAAAGTGCAGGGTGGGGTGTGTAATTTTTAAACTTGGGGTAACGGGTTCTCCCTGATGCTTGTAAAATTGTGGAATACAGAAATTTCAGATGGGTTAAAATGAATCTTAGTTTGTACAAAGACCCCAAATTGCAAAACTTAAAAAAAAGAGAGAAAAAGAAATGGACCAATACAGCCCCTTTTGTAAGGATTTTGAATGTTTTGTAAATGTATTGGTCCACGTGTTGTATTTTGTAGTACTTTAGTTTTGCCTTTAGTTCCTGCCACTTACTTCCTGTATGTATGCATTCTGTAGTTAACGCATTAAAAGTCTTGAACTGCATCTCTTTTGGTTGCTACTTTGATTGTTGTGGTGTGAGATACGTTTTGGCCCTCATTGAAAAAGCCAGGGGACATGTTTCAATTGAATTTTATTGTTTAAAAAATAATAAAAATTGTATAGGTACACACAGCACTTGATCTACTCACAAAATGGTAGTCCAATGCCCAGTCACTTAAAGCACCCACTTTACAGTTAAGGTCGCTTTCATCAGCAACGGCTCCACTGAAAATCCTGACTTGAGCCAACATGGCGGCATCTGCATCGCAGTGGCCACAGCGCGAGTGGTTCAGGAAGGTGGAGCTGGAACCAGGGGGGGCGTGTTTGAAGTAAGGAATTGGTCTTGTAGCCTAAAGGTCACAGGTTTGATTCCTGGATTCGACACCACCTTTGTATCCTTGAGCATGGGACTTAACCTCAGTATATGTAAGTTGTGTAAGTTCCTCTGGATAAGAGCGTCTGCTAAATCCTGTAATGTAATGTGTATCGCTGAGTAGCTGTCCCAGCTGTCTAACTAGTTGCATAATTGCCATAAATACAAAAAAGGATCTTAAAACACAATGCTTTCAATCCACGGATTAAGATGACTAGTGGAGAGCCTTGGGGGAGATTGCTCAGATATACACCCAATGGATGTTTTATACAGTACAAAACACAAAGCAATATGCTTTCAGTGACGGAGCACATTCAAAACAAGCACTACAGGTCTAAACCTACTACAGTGAGGTTTAGTTCTGCTTCACCACACACAAGTGGTACAGTGTTATATGCAGGCTCACTTCAGGTAAGCACTCACAAGGCTGGCAGGAGTTCAGACATTCTTTCCACAGGAGATTATAACCCAGTGGGGGTATACAATTTTGGGAAAGAAATGTGGTAGCAAAAAAAAAAAGAAATTAAAAGCAGTGTGGATTGACAGTACGTGGGATTTGAATTATGAAAAACCCTGAAATCCCAAGGTTCATGTTGAAACCTGTTCAGTTCTTTAACGTTGACAGATACGGTTTGTGCAACTGAAACGAGACATTATGCGATTTAAAAAAAAAAAAAAAAAAAAGCCTGCCTTTAAAGGGTGTTCAGTTAACAGTTCACTGCGGATGCTACAGCACCTCCAGGCCTGTAGGGGGCAGTCAGGGCTGGGTGAGCTTTAGCAGTTTATGCAGGATGACCTCCGGGCCTGCAGGGGGCAGTCAGGGCTGAGTGAGCTCCAGCAGCTTGTGCAGGATCACCTTCTGGCCGTAGCGCACCTGCAGGGCGTGCCGCTCCCTGCTGCTCAGCCGGGCGTAGGCCACCTGGTCCTCCAGCAGCTCCTTGTCAGCCCGGAGGTCCCCGCGGTACGAGTCGAGGGTGAAGCGGGCGGCGGCGTGTATCAGCCGCTTCCAGAAGGGGGCGAGCTGGGGCATCGTCTCGAAGGAAAGGGCCCGCATCATCTTGTCCTCCTCGTCGTCCTCTTCCTCCTCCACCTCCTCCCAGCCCTCGTTCTCCTTCCACTCCTCAAACTCCTCCGACGGCATGCTGAGGATCTGGAGGGAGCAAACAGGCATGTTCAGCACCCAGTGTGTCCAGCAACAGGCATATTCAGCACCTGCTGTATTCAGCACACAGTGTGTTCAGCACCATATGTTTTCTGTATCAGCCGTAATGAATGGACTGCATTTATATAGCGCTTTTATCCAAAGCGCTTTACAATTGATGCCTCTCATTCGCCAGAGTCCAGTTAGAGGTTAGGGGTTAGGTGTCAGCACTCAAGGAGACTTCACACCAGGGCGGGGTTTGAACCGGCAACCCTCCGACTGCCAGCACCATATGTTCTTACTGTACCTGAGCCGTGCCCCCACCAGCACCCACCAGACGTGATCGGGACCAGGCGTGTGTTGTATTGTGTTCGCCTCATGCTGCGCCATCTGGCTGGTTTTTGTGGTTTCAAATCAGTGGCCAATTTTATGCTTCGGAAGCAAAGGGGCAGATTCTAGCCAATCAGTGACTTAAATCGCTTAAGTGCTGAAGCCAGCAAATATAGCGGCCCTCCAAGACTGGGCACTAGAGCTGAGTGGTGGACCCAGCAGTAACATTAAAACAGGAGCACACATCCCTGTAGCGACTTTCAAACAGGGAAAAAGTGCTCCAGCATTTATGACGCATGAATGGAAATTTTATAATTCGTTCGCACCTTGAGCGTGTTGTAGAGCTCCGTGACTGTCAGCACCCCTGATTGGCCGAAGATGAACACGCCCTTCTCCCCGACCATCTCCATATCGCACAGCATACTCCACTTGTCCACCAGGAGGCGCTGGTCATCCCTGCTCTGTGTGGCTGCACCGGGATAACAGGGACAAGCCATTTTATCAGCCTGTGTCGCAAGGGTGACAGTTTTTTTTTTTTTTTTTTTGCAGACTGCATACCAGTCTCGTGTGTCTAGACTGGTTTACCTTCAAACTCAAGTATGTAAACAACAAAAAATATATATATATATATTTGAAATTATGTGGACTTTTGTGTTTACACAAATAATAATGTGCCCCTGATTCACACTGTGGTGTCCTGATATCACCCCGCTAAACTCCCCTAAGCCCCTTCACCTTGGACGGCCGCTTTGTAGACGTTGGACATTGGTATGTCCGCGGTGTCGTTGCTGTTGCCGGGATACGGCTCGGCGAAGCCGTACATGTGCAGCAGCTGCCAGTTGGCCATCTCTCCGTACGTGTTGAAGACCTCCTCCCCCCTCGCTATGCGTCGCACCGACACCATCTTCAAAAGGTCCTGGGGATGGAGACAGGAAGACCCGTCTGTCATACCAGGTTACCATGGTAACCGGTACCATGGTCGCAACCCTTGCTGGAGTTTTTCCCCCCCGAATTATAAATCCCACCTGAGGTGAGTCAAAACCAAGCCTACTGGCTGAGAAAATGGGCTTCTTCAAACATCAGGGAGTTTTGTGATTGTTTTTACTTAATTAAACAGAAACTTCTCTACCTGACAGATCGAGAGGGAGGAGAAGGTCTACCGGACAATATTGCATGATGCTTTCCATGACATTAAATAATTTCAACATGTTTTATTCCAATGCATGATGCCAGAAGTCAATGTATTGTAGTGCAGGTTTGCATCTGTTTTTGCATCAGAGCTTTTATTTGGCAAAGATGCAGCCACTGTCTGGTAAAACTTCACTCTTTCACTCCCTGATGAAGGTTTTACTGACACATTTTTAACTGTTCATTAGAACTGGCCATGTAATATATATGTTACATTATTTTTTTTAAGCACAGAATATTGCCTTGGTCCTTTATCTTATTCCATTTACTCCCCCGTGTTCATTACTGAAACCACCAATCACAGCTGATATTGAGGGGTGAGTGCTGATGTCATCAAGATGGTGGGGGGGGTATGAAAGTGCTGACAATGTGGGCGTGTCTCTCACAGGCGTGAACTCCAGATGGACGCAGTGATTGGACACGTGGTTCAGCATGTCGGCCATTGGCACCATCATGGGGAAGTTCGGCTCCTGCTCGTCCTCGTCCTCATCCTCCTCCGGAAGAGGCTCCTGAAAACTGCAGAGAGAGAGAGAGAGAGAGAATAAGGAAAAGAGCAAGTGTGTCCAAGAGTGGAAATGTGAGAGTCAGCAAGATGAGGGAGTGAGTTTTGAACTGTAACATACATACACAAAATTTAACATCAAGTGGGATTCATCAGCACCTGTCAAATGTTTTCTCAAATCTGTGAGTTACCAACGTTTGATTAAATCAGGCGTGAGGCCAGGGCGACAAACGTTTCTGAACACGAGAAACTTATTTGCGATCGTCTGATGAAACGGAGCCTGAGAACAGCGAGAGGGCACTGTGAGAGTTGTAGTTTTTGGGAGGCTCTTTGCAGTCACCTGTAGGCCATGACGAAAGCCACCAGGCTGGTGTAGAGCTCCAGCGTGTGCTTCTCGGGGTCCCACAGGTCGGGGTGCAGGCGCATGAAGGGCAGGACGATGTCACTGTACTCCTTCCGAATGTTGGCGAGGTCCGTGTCCACCGCCTCTGGAATCCCCGTGCCCTGGAGCAGTCGAACCCGCTCCTCTTCGGACCTGCCTCCCCGTCCCAGGACGAACAGGAGAAATGACACCACACACCAATCAGGATGCAACTTTGCAGCAGAGCCCCACAAAGGGAAGCATCAACTTCATATGCAACTATCCACAAAAACGTCATTATCATAATCTAGAGTTGAATTGAACCCGAGGTTCTCCAATTGAAATAAACCACAGAAATAAGAATTAATGTCAGTGTCCCTCACCAGAACATGGGGTGGTCCAGGACCTTGAAGTCAGGCCAGAGGGACAGGTAGGGCCCCCAGTAGGATTCGGGAGAGGTGTACTCCCACATCAGAGCCATAAGGAGAGAGACCCATCCGGACGCACTGTCCAGAGAGGCCTTAGCTTGGGCAGAGCAGAGAAGCACACGGCAGGTGTCCTGAGACAGGGGTCTGAGACGCACCGTTGCATTGTGGGAAACAATTAAACCTGGTCCCATGTCCAGGTTAAAAATGAGAATTCATCTTCTCTCAGCTGTGCTTGCAAGCACCTCTATTGCTATACTGTACATTCGAAAGTCAGTACTACGGTACTGAGTGCACCAGGTAAAGTTCCTTAAACAAAAGTACAGTTATCATGAAAGAGGTGGCTTGGTACAATACAGACAGAAGCCTATCCACTACCTGAAAACTAACCTCCCCAAACTGTATTTCAGACAATCTGTTTGCCCGTCTTATCTTTCAATCTGCCTCCAGCCACTGACCACCCGCCTGACCAGCCCCGTCCCCTTCCTCAAGCACAGGGACTGCGTGGCGACCAGCCTTACCTTCCTCCAGGACGGCTTTGACCTTGGTGGTGCTCTGAAACAGGACAGCGGACCGGGGAATGGAGAAGACGACCTCTCCCTCCTCGATGTCCCCGCTGGCCAGCATGCCGTACTCCGCGACTGTGCCCTCTCTGCTCAGGTACACCTGTAAGGGGAGGGGCGCAGAGCTCCAAAATTAGCACTGCCAGGGTTTCTACCACACAGAGCCTCAGTGTTCAACAAGGGGTCCTTAAACGTACCGTAGGGGGGTCCCTGGCCAGACCTCATATGCAATAATGACTGTATATAGACTTATAAAAATATTTCAAATTATTTGCCCTAGGAATTACAACAACCCGTATTTGCATCTTAGAAATCACAAGTCCTTCTATCCTTGGAATTACAAAGGCTTCTAATTAAGTAAAAAGTAAGAGTTTGTGTTTTTCTGAGGGAAAAAAAAAAACTCACATACTGAATGTAGATGGTACTGTAACTCCTGCTTACCTTGTTGCTAAGCGTCAGACCAATTTTATCACACCAGCGCATGAAGTTCTTGAGAGGATCCTCTGACAAACCGCCTGAGGTTGAATCTTCATCCACCTTGATGGACGACACACACACTTGAAGGTTCGGAATACACACAGCACTGCCACTGAATATGGACTGGGTTGATTGGACAGGGCAACAACAGGCAATGCCTGTTGCATTTAGAATGGCTATAAGAACGAAGAGCTTTAATGACATCAGTCTTCATGGATGGAAAGCCATTGCTGTTTACTACTAGGATAGTTTACAGACGATGGATTATCCAGAGGTAGGGCTCTGAATTACTGAATCGGTCATCAACTCCAGAGGTGGAAAGTTCAGGGGTCAGAAAGCAAAAGTCCTGCCCGTTTCTTCCACCCATGAACTCAGCCAGCTGATTTCACTAATTCGTTCTACCTCCTGACTGAAGAATCAGTGTGAAGAATTGTGCCAATTAGCAAATCCAGGTGGTTGGAACAAAATGCCGGGAAGGAGCTTTACGTTCTGAACCTGGGTTTTCCACCTGCAGCTTCATCCACACGGTGCTCGTCATGACGTGAGCAGATTATCATGCAATTGTACGTATGTGACGTTACTATGTTTGCAAAGTTAGCTCGTTTTTGGCGCACGCACACTCCCTGGTTGGTGAATGTTCATAGCCGGGTGCAGTACTGTCGCTCATACAGCTCAGGTAGATGCACTGTTCTCACGCACTGCAAGACGTTCTTTGCACTAGCTAGCTAACGTAATGTCTTGTAACGTAGAGAGAGTGGATTACTTTGACAAGGATATTTGTCACCCAAGTAAACACTTCAAGTACGTTAATAGCTAGCACTAGCGAAGAAGCCAACGAAACAGGTAATCAACGAGCCAGATCTACCAAGCATCTAAACTGCTGAGTGGCAGTTGTCTTAAGATAAGAAGCCATAAGAGCATTTTACGAAGTCATGAGGGCTAACTAGCTATGTAGCCAGCTAGCCGCTCGGGAAGCAGTATTTTGTATCATGCTAGATCATACAAAATCAAGGACATATGGCCGCTTTTCCAGTCAGTGTAACATCAGAACATTTAAAAAGCACATACAGACCTTTGGTCTTTTTGCTTCTGATGCCATTCCGCCAGCGGTATTTTTCCTGTCAAGTTCTTACTCTGTCTTTGCATTGGTTTCCACCCAAGTTTCTAGCTAAATAGTTTGCTTTCTGTGTGTTGACAGAAATCACTTCGAGACCACGTGGTGATTCACACGTGGTTTGTGTGCCACACTTCCGAGTGCTCGCAGAAGCTTCAGCGTTCTTTCTTTGTTCCGTTGATGCCTGATCTACGTCCAGCCTAGCCGCTCCACTCCCATCCGAACAACAGCAACTCACACTGTATACATATTACAGACGCACCCATCTAGGATCAGCCACTAAAGGTAACTACTTACTTCATGTACTTTAATCGTGAAGCATGTGCCACTTGCAGACTTCTAAGTGGTATACCCCCATTATCTTCTCCTACATTTTACAGAGGGCTCCTCATTAATGGAACTTACATGGGGCACGTGCTCGGGCCTGTTCAGGTTATCAACTTAGTCATTTTTAGAACTTCAACGTTCTTGGATTAACATTGTTATTTTAATTTATTTTAAATTTATTTTTCAAACAGTGCACCTCCTTTTCAAACAGTGCAACGTGGACCATATAAATCAAATCACTGTTCAAGTGTGGTCTGATTCCAGTGTTGCCAGATGCCTGAATTAATGAATCCTAAAAACTCGTCAAAACCTCCAATCCTCAATTGACTCCCATGCAGATGTTTCCAATTTCGGACATTTCATATTTCAAAATTCGAAATGAGATTCAAAATGCTTGAAATTAGAAATAAATTGCTTTGTTTTTACTTTCTCACTGCCCTATCACATACAATGAATGGCACGCGCCATTTCCCGCTTTTGCTGACGTCTGAAGACATCATGCCAGCGACCAAAAAAAAAAGGATACCTCTCTGACATGGGCTATACCACAATGTAAATGTGTCTGACCTGGAGTCTTGTAGCATTTTTTGATCTACTGGTGAATATATTGGCTTCTGAGGAATGCTTGTCTGTCATGATGGCTACAAGGCAGTTTTTTTTAAAGGCATACTATGCAGGATTTTACCAAGAAAATATTATAAAATAACCATTCTAAGGCATATATCTACAATGCACTGGCAATCTCTGTGTTAACACACCTTCGCCAAATACCTGCACCATTATCTGTATTTGTTATTTTAAACTTGTGTTCAGGACGTTTCTGTGTCCTGTGGTGCTGTTTTCTGTGTGAGGAGGGGTGGGTGTGGCTGCAGAGCTGGCCAGCACAGGAGTCCAGGTACAGCTAAGCCAACGGGGGCTCGTTCAAGAATTTGGGTTAACCTTGGAATTGCTTTTCCTTGGTGGCAAGGAATAATTATTGATAAATTGCTGTAATTTAAGAAAAAGGGAGTTGGACAGGGAAAGATAAGATAAGGAGAGGGGGTTTTTGGGGCATGGTCCCCCATGAGATACTTTTTTAAAGAAATTACTCTGAAATGGTTTATTCTGATGAGTTCTGAGTGTAGAACATTACTTTATTCAACTATTACAAAACCAAGAATAAATTAAAACATGTTAGTGATTGAAGACCTGTACACGTATAACATTTTAAGAAATAGTAGTAGATGCCTGGAATTATAAAACTGCCCTAAAGTGCTTTCTTCAGCCGTCCATTCTACTTGACATAGCTGGCTAGTTAATGTTAGCCAACTAATTTCCGCTTACTTAATATAACAATACAAATGAATAAAAAACATGAAGTAAAAAACAACTGTGTTCATAAAGCTGTCCGTGGCCTGTCTTAATCATGAATATGAGAATAAGGGAGGCCCCTTCTTGAGGGGAGGGGGTTGTGCGCTTGCAGCATGTAAAAGGCTATTCCTGTTGACTGGTTTGGTATAGAGAGCAGTGGATAGTTGGCATATTTTGTTAAATCGTACACAGGGGTCTAGAAAAGGGGGTCTCATTAAGATCAAATTCCTTGTTAAATTTTAGAGTGGGGACTAGGTTATTTATATATACATATTGCGTCACCAGCTATCCCAACATGCATCACTTCCCCGGCTTTTCCCTCAGTCTGACCCCCAGTCTGTAGGGTTTGGGTGCCTGGGTGACCCCAAAAACAGGGGTGTAGTCAGGCACACCGCTGTCCTCGGGCCAGACGAATTTGAAGCGGCGTAGCAGTGTCACGAGAATCAGGAAGAGCTCCATGCGAGCGAGACCCTCTCCCAGACACACCCGAGGCCCTGAAACACACACACACACACACACACACACACTGTATCATACCAAACTGTCAAAACCAAAACATGTATGAAGTTCCAACATTACAATTCCCAAAGGCAGTTCCTTCACTGTCCTGGAGGAGAGGTAGGGGGCGGTGTTCTCAAACTTGTGCACCAAGGAACCCTGCCATTTTATGGATCATATTCACACGCACATACAGACAGAGCACAGCCTCAGTGGGTAATGATACTGGGGCCTGTGTGTCTATGGCGTGACAGGAAGCACCTTGAGTCTTCCTGTACCTGCAGAGAAGGCTTTGAAGGCCTCTGGCTTCACAAACTCTCCCCGATCGTTCAGGAAGTTGGAGGGGTTGAAGTCGTGGGGAAACTTCCACTGGCTTTCCTCACTCAGCACAGAGGACAGGTTGGGGATGATGACGGTTCCCTGAGGCAAGAATGGAGAGAACGATAGAGTTGACTCCGGGGAGGGCGAGAAGTGGAATGGATGTGAGGTCGCAAAGCCGAGGAGATGGGGGGGTAAAGCGAGCAGTGTGTAGTCTTATACTCAATGCCATTCTGTCTACGACTCCTTTCTTTGTCTAGTAGCTTTTTGAAACAGGCTAAAAGGATTCTTGGTGGCCTCACCTTGGGGATATCATAGCCCATCAGCCGTGTGTCTTTGGTGGTGGTGTGGAAGACGCTGAGCGGCACCGTGTCTGCGACTCGCTGAGCCTCGTGGATCATGGCCTGTGTGTAGGGCATCATGTGTCTGTCCTCGAATGAAGCCTGCTCCTTCTCCCCAAGCACCTCATCAATCTCCTTCTGACACCTCTCTGGAGACCACAGGCAGAGATGGCACACGTCACTGAGCTGGGAGACATCTCTGAGGTTGTGTTTTCCTAACACGTTAAAGCATGGATACTTAATTATGGTCCTTTAATCTCTGCCCCCCTCCCGCTCCCCCAGTTAATTAACTGAGCAATTACTGCTACTGATTGGCCAAACAGTCTTCCCACCTGACTCCAAAGAGAGGGTTGGAAAACCAGCAGTTCTCAGCCCCTCAAGGACCGTGATTTCAGAATCAGGGTGTTTGGTAAAGACCTGAAGTCCAAAGCTTACCCTGCACGTGTGGGTGAGTCATCAGATACAAGAGGGTGGTGCGCAGTGTGTTGCAGGTGGTGTCTGTTGCAGCAAAGAGGAGGTCCATAAGGAGAGCAACCATCTGGCTTTTGTGAAAGCAAATATTGCTGTCACCTTGCTGGAAAAAAGGGAAAAATCCTTAGTTTAGATTTAATTTATTAATAAGAACATTATTTATACAGTGCTTTCCAAACAGTGTGCACAAAACATTTTTCTAAATGCATACTGCAAAAACAATTTAAAGGTATTGGAATGTACAGTGAGCTCCATAATGTTTGGGACAGACCTATGTTGATTTGGCTCTGTACTCCACAATTTTAGATTAGTAATCGTACTATTCACATGTTGAATACTACCCTTTAATAAAAGCAGAGAAATTGCACTTTAACCACATGTGATTGTCTGATTACAAATCTAAAAATGTAGACTACAGAGCAGAGCCAAATCAAGAAGAGAGAAAAAAAAAAAAGTCTTTGTCCCAAACATTACGGAGGGCACTGTACGGTTGAAAACATGGTAGAAAAGGTGTCCCCACTGCACCCCTGAATGCCATGGGTAAGGGTGTGCGCGGTCGCACCTTTTTCCATTCATTCAGGTAGCAGTCGATGAGGTGCCTCGTCTCCACGGAAACCCAGGATTTCTCCTGCTGGCTCACGATGCCCAGAACGTGCTCCCGCACGTTGCTGTAGTTCCGAAAGATCCTCCGGAATGGCAGGGGAAGGTTCCGGAACAGGGGCACTGTGTCGTATAACTGCAAGGAGAGGGAGCCTGTCGACATTCCGGTGTGACTCAATCAGTTTGCCGCCCCCATTCCATCGTTTCGATTGGTCGGGAATCTGACCATCGCTGATGGCGCATTCGTCTTCCTTGTGAATGGTCTCTTTCCCAACCACCAATCAGTTATTGTGTTTGAAAACCACTTTGGCAGATGATAATTTCCACACTGAGGCAGTAACTGCAGGTTTGGGTGTATGTCGACACACACGCTTTAAACTTCAGAGCAAAACCCCATTTGTTATGTACGGAAATTCATCCTTTCAGTGTAAAGCTGTTTTCAAAATTTATTGTTTTAAATAAATACTGGGTTATGAATATGATGCCCTGATGTAACGCAGTTACCATAGTCCAGGGTCCGTTGGTAATCTTCGAATTCTCCTGCATCATAGTGAGCATGGCCTGAAAGCATTCATTCTCATATTCGTACCGAGACCCAAACATGATGGAGCATATTATGTTGCACGTAGCGCTGCAGAACAGATGCTGAGGATCCATGGATTTTCCTGTCAAGAGACGATTAATACCAGTCGTCACCATCACCTTCGTAAATATGGCCCATTATTATAGCCCAGTGGTCTCCAACCCTGGTCCTGGAGAGCTACAGGGTCTGCTGGTTTTCATAGTGACCCTGCACTTCATGGATCAATTAGAGCAGTTGATTACACGGTTAACTCAACTCACCTGGTGTCTTGGGTCTCAATTGGGTGCTGATTTTAAGGTGAAAACAAAAACCAGCAGACCCTGTAGCTCTCCAGGACCAGGGTTGGAGACCACTGGTATAGTCTTTGCTACAGACTAGTGCTCGTTACCAGACTAGTGTTCATTACCGATACTTCTCTCTAAGCATGAGCTGATGTGCAGAGTCTCTCCCAGAATCCTCTCCTCCATGGACCGTTTCCCCAGGCCGAAGTTATGTAGGGACATCAGGGCAAATCTCCGGTGTTTCTTCCAGCTGAACCCATAATCAGCCAATATGACACCTGCGGGGATGCACCTGTCATGAGTAATCCAGACCACTTCTTGGAATGTCTTTTTAACACAAAACTGTTGATTCCGTAACATGGACATCTTCTCAGAGGTCAAAAAATCTAAATGAGGCAAAGGGCTAACCGCACCGTTAAGGGTGGAATGACTGCCCTGGTTAACTGTCCGTGATACAGGAATTACACCAAGGAATTACCTTCGCTGCCTGCAATGTGGTTGGCCATTAGGTCTTGGGGTCGTCCAGCAAACTCCACAGACTGAGTGACCAGTGCTTCCTTCATTGCCTGCAGACCGTTGAGCACCACAGCTGGCTTGCTCCCAATATAGATACTGTAGACCTTCCCATAGCGCTCTGACAGCTTGCATTTGTAATGGAAGGTGGGAACAAATCATATGCTTATGTAGTGATGTTTGGTGGGGTTTATTCAGAACGTATAAAGTTCAACAACCAATCAGAATTCTGTACATCTGGAGAACCCAACTTAGTGAAATAACATAAACACGGCAATGGTTTGAAAAAATGATATATATTTTATTGACACTGATAATTAATATATAAATAAGATCATTGAAAACAATCATTTTCATAATATATGATTCTTAATCAGATGAAATTATAATTATGCTAAGTATAGAGGTTGACAGTACTACCGTTTAACAAAGGTTACTTTGTGTTAGTGACACGCTGCTCAGTGTTATGTGGTTAGTTCATTTAATCAGTCTCATAAAATGTTTTAACAAGATAAAACAACAAGGTCATGGAATTTGCTATTCTAGACCAAAATGCACAAAATAAAACAAAACACAACAAATAGCAGTAAAATGACCCAAATCAGGTATTAAGTTTTATGCTATCCTATTGTTTGATGTCAGTGTTAGATAAAATGTGTTTCAATACTAAATTAGATTCGTTTATATAATTTAGGAAGAAATAAAATGCCACAAATGCAATTGTCTTGGCAAAAAAGCAAAAATGGATTTGCTCTTTTTTAGTTTGCAATGAAATACTGAGAGATCCCGTATGTTCCAGCTTTCACAGCATATCTGATGCATGAAACAAAACCACTATTGAGCTACCAACGAACACTTGCGTTCTTAGTGTGAAATATCCTCATTATAAAATACCACCTATAACCTATTTAAAGACACTCAATTTCAAAAATGACGTATATAACTGAAATATTTTGAACAGTAATACCTACACAGCGATGATGAAATGTTATCTGTGTTCAGTAGATAGAGACAGAGAATCAATGTTGTCGTTTTCCTCTTCTGACTTACTGCACCAACAAGCTGAACAACACTCGAACACTGAAGCTAAACTTGTTTAATTTGTGATAAACTGTGCTTGTCGAAGAGCAGGCGATGTTCTTTTGGCAAGGATTTTGTATTTGCGCTTATAGCCCCCTTCATCCTCCGTCGTTGTTCAAACGTTCTTTTTCTACAGGAGCTCGTGCGTCACTGTTGTGCTCCCGAGCCACGCAAGTTCAGCTTTTTTTCTGCAAACTTGTCTCCTTTGAATTCTTCAATGTAACGTGCTCCCATACCTTGGAAGATTAATTGGGTTGCACACGAGGTTCCACCAGTAGAGCTATCACCTCCGTCGCCGCCATCTTCCAAACGTGTTTCAGTTTTCTCAAGGAAGTAACGGAGGAAGTGACTATGTGGTCAACATGCAAGACCTGTCTTCTACAGTCTATGGTTCTGTCAGATATGTAGTGCTTAGATTATGGCCTTAGATAAGGAAGCAGTGAATTTGACACAATATTATATTGTTTCTAAGAATGTGGCCTGGCCTCCCCATCACAAGCATCAAAGCAAATATAATTGGGGAAATTTAAAATCCACTGACCATAATCTGGGCAGACAATCAATGGGTCTCGCCTCCTTAGAAGAGACAAACCAGAAGACACAAGACACCATATTGGGGGGTCGGACACCCTGCGTGCAATTTCCCATTACTTTAAGTCTGAATGCAATCTTTAGGTAGGCCAGTCCTTGTCATAAATTAGACTTAGCCCTCTTCCCTTCTCTCCTACACCTTAACTCGGCATTACCCAATAGGGCTAGGTATTTATGATTGCCACAGGAAAATGTTGTTGTGTTGCTGTTTGTTTCGGGGCTCTTTTCATTTTGGTGGTGGTTCCTTGGTTGTGTGTTTATAGCTGATTTCCTTTCATCCTGTGGCACTTAAATTGGAAGTGGGTGATACTTTGGCAAGGTCTGGCTTATCTGTCTCTCCCTCACCATCTTTTCTGGTATCTCATAATCAATTGTTTAATGTTTTGTTGTATGTCTTCTGTCTGCCTGCATTCAATAAAGAATGTACGATTTTAACGCATTAATCTAATTGACTGCTTTGTAGCAAGTTCAATTAGTTAATCTTAAAACCTGATATAGAGCTTGTTTTGACTGTTGGTTGATTCCACCAGTTTTCTGTAGACCTATCAATGAATTTGGCGATTTAATTGATAATTCTAATTTTAAACATAATTATTAAATTAAATCAAATCAAATATATTTTACATGTAGGTTAAGTGAGGGGTTCTAGCCCGCAATATCGCTTGTGTTCAGTATTCAGAGTGCTGGACATTTTAACGAGAGCATTAACTGTCGGAACCGCTGGATTCAGAAAATAATCATATTTTTAATTAATCCTTGCTTGTCCCACAGTTCTATCATGCTATACTACAAAAAGTACAAACAGTATACAAACAGTGTGTTGCGCAACAAACAGTGTGTCCCTGATTCAAGGCATCGTATCAAATTCTTTTTCAAAAACTTATTTTGCCCTTTGAGCAAATCAAAAACTTACTATATCTACTAATTAAGACTTGATTACAGCTTGTCAACAGTACTAATGGTTTTGTATACAGACACACGCATGGTGATGTGCACAATGGTGTACTCATTCATTCATTTGCATTTTACTCTACCTTCTTCAGGTCTTCTAGGGGATTGCTCATATTCAGCTGCAGCAGGTTTCCGAATAATGGGAGAGGCAGTGGTCCAGGGGGGAAATGTTTGGGCCTCCGAGTTCTAAAGAGGAAGAAGAGGAGGTAGAAGCCAATCCACAGGAGAATCAGTGAGCCCAGCATGGTGACTACTGCTCTGGTGGCCTTTGTATCTGACAATATATAGAGCTGCCCCCCCCCCCAAAGAAACACACACACACACACACACACACACACACACAGTAGGCAGTGTTGGACTGGTTCCCTGGCTCTGTTACAGAACTGACTCCTGAAGTTGTATTTTTTGTTTGAAGTTGGCTTCGCTGATTGATGTGGTGACCATGCATTGTATTCGTTGTTAAGCTATGCTACAGAATTCTTATTTTCACCTCTCTCCTCTTGACAAAGTAACTGTCACTACCATCAGGAAATGGGGGGTTGGGGGGTACTTGTTACCCCTTTGGAATGCATCCATGCCCACCCCTAATGTGGGAAGGAAAGGGAACCAGCACCCACCTAAGAGATACAGACTACCCTGTTCACACTGATCCAATTAGCACCGATTAAACAGTTTGATAAGTGCCCCAACCTGGGGACCATGGGATTGATTCTCAGTGAAGCTTGCAAACACCTGTGGTTACTTGAGGTATTACAGTTTAGTGAGCCTCTGGTGCCACAAAGTAAATTTCCCCATTGAAGTCTATTCAAAACTATACAAATTTACCCAGGGCAAATGAAATTCTTTTGGACATTACTTTTAAACTCTGTAGCCAGAATGTGACATTCAGTTTTAAAATATTGTGACCTGTTCAAAATAATAAAACTCAGTGATGATGGGTTGATATTTACCAATGGATCCCTCTCATTGCTGTCTTCATCACTGTCCCGTTCAGAGAGGAGATGATGGCTCTTCCTTCAATGAAAAACAGCTGCTCGGTTATCTGAATGACCTCCTCGCTGCTGGAACAGACACCACTGCCAACACACTCCTCACAGCCTTTCTGTACCTCATGACTCACCCAGATGTTCAGGGTGAGTTCTCAGTTGTGTTCCTATGGTTACCTGTGCATGAGGCTGAAATGTGCACAGCTGCAGCAGCCTTTAAGGTGGAGAACGAATGTCTCCCAGCTCAGTGACGTGTGCCATCTCTACCTGTGGTCTCCAGAGAGGTGTCAGAAGGAGATCGACGAGGTGCTCGGGGAGAAGGAGCAGACCTCTTTCGAGTACAGACGGAAGATGCCCTACACACAGGTCATGATCAACGATGTTCATGGAGTCTGTTATTGGCGATTGTTAACCAATGAAAGTCAAGGAAGCCATTTTGAGGCTGAAAAATAAGAAAATAGTCAGAGATATAGGCCAAACCTTAGGCTAACCAAAACCAACTGTTTGGAACATCATTAAGATGAAAGAGAGCCCTGTGAGCTCAGTAATTCAAAAGGCCAGCTAAGCCAAGCAAGACCTAATTGGTGAATACAATGACTTTCCTTCATTAGGGTGAAAAGTTACACACACACACACACACACACACAGAGTCAATGATGAATGCTGACAATACAGCACAAAGGACAGAGCCTAAATACTGAACTGTGGGACTATACGTTCCCAGACGTTTAATTTCAAGTTTTGCCTCCAGTGGCAAAATGGCATTACATTTTTTTAAATTGCATGTATAACCACAATTACATTACATTACAGTCATTTAACAGACAAATCGACTTACAGAAGTTTTACATAGCATTTTATTTATTTTTTACCTTCTTTTATAATGCTGGATATATACTGAAGCAATGCAGGTTAAGTGCCTTGCTCAAGGGTACAACGACAGTGTCCAACCTGGGAATTGAACCTGCTGCCATCGCAAGTTCCTAGGCAAAAGTCCCACCGCAAGTTACATTACATTACATTACAGGCATTTGGCAGACGCTCTTATCCAGAGCAATGTACAACAAAGTTGCTTGGCAAAATCTTCACGTCAGTAGTACTTTCATTTACAATGGCTTACATCCCAAGCTAATTTTCCAACTGGGCATGTGCTCGCAGTTATCCAGTTCACACAGCAGCTTTGTGTGGCTGAAAAGCTGCGGCCCCCATCACACACAACAAGAGGGAGCCTGCTGTCAATGCAGTGTATACACACATAAAGCTGTGATTTTCAAGGAAAATGGCTCCAAGCAGCACCCTTATAATTGTGACCGTTATATGAGTTTTCTTCATTGAACCAGTTGATTTTTGCATTAAATCGCCATTGGGTTTCATTTAGAGATATGCGTTACAATTAATTGTGCACTACAGCACCATCTGCTGGTGGGGCCTGACCCCCACAGGCACCTAATGTAAAATCTCAACTGCCTCTTAGTCTAACAACCAGTCTGTAGGGTTTTGGTGTTTGAGTGGCACCATAAATCTGCCTGTAGTCAGGCACCCCCCCGTCTTCAGGCCAGACGAACTTGAAGCGGCGTAGCAGTGTCACAAGAATCAGGAAGAGCTCCATGCGAGCGAGACCCTCTCCCAGACACACCCGAGACCCTGAAACACACACACACACACACACACACACACACACTGTATCATACCAAACCCGCTAAAACATAAATGTGTATGAAGTTCCAACATTTGACATCCCAAAGGCCATTCTGTCACAGTGCAGGAGGACAGGTGTGGAGTGTGGGCTGGGGGGCAAGGGTGGACAGATAATGGTCATAAATAAAATTTTGAGTTGTTTACTGCCAGATGTGTAGATACAGCATAATTCACAACCTTTCTGTAACTTTCGTTTGCTTGAATTAATGATGTAATGATACATGACTGCCCAAGAAACAGTTGAGCAGCCAATTATCTGATTATTTTTGGTCCCCCTAAAATGGAGGAACTATATATAAAAAGGGCTGTAATGCATGGACCACCTGATATGAACGTCAGCACCCTCAAATTAAAGCAGACATTCTGCACTTTGACCTCATATTCATTGTTTCATTTCAAATACAGTCTGTAGCCATTTGCGAGCTTTCTTGTTCATGAAATGATGCAATGACACACGGCTGGCCAAGAAACAGCTGTGCGGGCATTTGTCCGACTACTTCAGGTCCTTTAAAATATGGAAAATGTGTATGAAAAAGAGTGTAATTCCTCCGTGGATCACCCGGAATGGATGTCAATGCCCTCAAATTAAAGCAGTCTGCACTTTAGCCTCATGTTTGTTGTTTCATTTCAAGTCCAATCTGCTGGAGTACACGGCCAAAACAACAAAAATTGTGACACGGTCCAAATGCTTGTGGACTTCACTTTTGAAAGCTGAAGTCCTGTGGCCAATATAAAATAACACAACCTTATTTTCTCAGCGTGAAATTGCACATTTTATTAACTGGGAGTACAATGATAATTAATGACCTTCCGTTACCACAACTTTGTCAAAGTTCATCTGAATGGCAAGTCAAGCAAATGAAAACAAGTGATTCATTCACAAAGAGTCCCAGTAGCCCCATACCCCCCCCCCCCCCCCACCCCACACCTACAGCCTTTTGTGTGTTTGTCTACTTTCAGATAAGGCTGTCCTTGTCTGACCCCTCTACCATACCTCCACCCTTCCACACCTCACCCAGTTAGCACAACCATCATCCCCTGATCATTCATTCAAGTCTGCATGGGCCAGAAGGAGTGGGGGTGATCACCCCCCACCCCTATTACAACTATATAAAATGTGGGCCTTTCTTTACTTTCGGAGGTCAACTTTTGGGTCAGCTTTAAGGCCAGTCAGTTTGAATAGTCCTGTTGTAGTGAACAGCAGGGGTTGACCTGCTGTTAGCGTCCCTGATTTTATCCCATTTTCCCTGACCCCCAGCTCGCCCAAACTTGTTGATCTCCTGCCAGCAACCCTTCCTCCTGACTTCAGGAGGAGATGGCAGACACACGACTCCAATTCATGTGATGCCTATTCTTGCCATTCTCCACACTGCGGGTGCACCACAAATCATACACTGCTTATGTCATCGGAGGATAACGAAAGTCAACATATTCTCGGTTTGAGTGTTCGCAGGCCCCTGGTCTGAGCAGGAGTGGGCGCTAGAGAGCGATGAGACCAACGGAACTAGCCGCCTTACCCCATCATTCCCCGGCGAGTTTGAGCCAATTGTTGCCAGGCCAATGCGGACCTCTGGCCAATGGTGCGACCGGGACTCAAATCCCAGTCATGTGGCTCATGTTTTTTTGCCTTGTAACTTTACAGCGTTACACCCGAGACCCACGTTGAATATTTCCGGAAACTTAAGAACACTTAAGAATAATTTCAATCTGGCTGCAAGCTGTAACATTTCAATAAAGGTTGATCCAACAGATTGCTCTGCCAGTCAGCCAGTTCAGTGACTTAATTGATATCTTTGGCAATAATTACCAAATAAAATAAAATAAATGTATCTTAAATGTTAGACAAATCAGAAGTTTTAACTGTTGATGCACTTGTGTTCGGTATTCCAAGAGCCGAACGGTCAACGGACGAGTTAGCTGTTAAAACTGCAGGATTCAAAACATTAGCATACTTTACTTTATCCTCACTTCCCTGACAATACAGTAATGTAAGAAGGGCCTGGAGATTTTGTGTGCATCATTCATACGTCATTTTACATTTACAGTACAAGCAACTATTCCCCTAGTTATTCCACTTTTAAAAAATCAAAGCAAAATCAGTGCACAGAATGTGGCTGAGTCTTACCAGCAGAGAAGGGCATGAAGGCCTCTGGCTTCACAAACTCTCCCTGATCATTTAGGAAGTTGGAGGGGTTGAAGTCATGGGGAAACTTCCACCGGCTTTCCTCACTCAGCACAGAGGACAGGTTGGGGATGATGAGGGTTCCCTGAAACCAGAACCAGCAGGGACAACAAGATGGAGGGATGAGGGCGAAAGAGACACACAGGAAGTTATGCAAAAGAGGGATATAAAAATTAAATGGTTTGAGGAACTGTAGCAGTTTGCTGACAGTAGTACAGCTGGACTCAGGGACTGTGTTGCTAGTACCATCCTGTCTAGTAATTGATGCTTTGCAGTGTTGAGGAAAGTACTCTGAAACTACACAGTAGTTGAACTACAGCCAAGCTAGCCCAACGTGAAAAGTAGCTACAATTACTTAAAAAAAAATTTTTTTTTAAAGTTAAAAATGATCCTTATCATGTCGACATGATGTGCCTTCTTTATGCACACAGGGAGAACCATTATACATCTCAATGGGAAGAACCAGCAATAAGTGCCAATTGCCAGTTGACCATTGGCAACTATAGTGAAGTGGAGTCCAATCAGGATTGGAGGG
The DNA here is from genome assembly GCA_025169545.1 of Anguilla japonica. Classification (NCBI taxonomy): domain Eukaryota; kingdom Metazoa; phylum Chordata; class Actinopteri; order Anguilliformes; family Anguillidae; genus Anguilla; species Anguilla japonica. The sequence goes on along the minus strand of CM045887.1, from coordinate 60,347,490 downwards.
AAAGCAGTGAGAGTTGGCAATATTTGGTCAAAGGAGTTTGGAAAAAAAATATATACCTGTATTTAGGGTCAAAAGTAGCTGGCATTTACTGTATACCTCAAAATGACAAAAAAAGGCAATTAACTACTACAACCACTGCACAAAATTGAATATAGTTGAACTACCAGCAAACCGCTGCAAAATGTAATTAAACTACTAGTTTAACAGCATATTACATGAAGGTAAACTACTCCCCAACACTGATGCTTGGTGGCCTCACCTTGGGTAAATCGTAGCCCATCAGCCGTATGTCTTTGGTGGTGGTGTGGAAGACACTGAGGGGCACCGTGTCTGCGACTCGCTGAGTCTCGTGGGTCATGGCCTGTGTGTAGGGCATCTTGTGTCTGTCCTCATAAGAGGCCTGCTCCTTCTCCCCAAGCACCTCGTCGATCTCCTTCTGACACCTCTCTGGAGACCACAGGCAGAGATTGCACATGTCACTGAGCTGGGAGACATCGTTCTCCACCTTAAAGGCTGCTGCAGGTGTGCGCATTTCAGTCTCATGCACAAGTAACCATAGAAACACAACTGAGAACTCACCCTGAACATCTGGGTGAGTCATGAGGTACAGAAAGGCTGTGAGGAGTGTGCTAGCAGTGGTGTCTGTTCCAGCAGCGAGGAGGTCATTCAGATAACCGATCAGCTGTTTTTCATTGAAGGAAGAGCCATCGTCTCCTCTCTGAAAGGGACAGTGATGAAGACAGTAATGAGAGGGATCCATTAGTAAATCTCAAACCATCATCACTGAGTTTTATTATTTTGAACAGGCTACAATGTGACAAAACTGAATGCCACATCCTGGATTTACTGATGCCTTCTCCAATGTTGAAGACTCCTTGGTTACGGCATGGACCAACAAGCATTTGAGTTTAGACTGTGGGGTATATGCATGTGAACAGCAAAGAGCATGGTGGACTGTGGGGTATGTGCATGTGGACGGAAAAGAGCATGGTGGATAAGCATGTGCTGTGGTACCCTGTCCATTTCATCAAGGTAGCAGTCCGTTAGATCCCGTGGCTCTCCTGGTACCCAAGACTCCTTGTGTTGGGATACTTGGTCTGCCAGTGACTTTCTGACCATGTTCACATTGCGAAAGGCCTTTTGGAAGGGCAGGGGGAGGTGCCTCAGCAGGGGCAACATTTCATAAATCTGCAATGTGGAAAGTTACAGGATTTGCGTTTAGGTCTAACTTTATATACATTTAATATATGTTTATACATGAAACACTTGTTCAGTTCGATTCGGATCAAGTGAATGACTTATCCAGTCAAGAATTTCAAGTTTTTGGTTTTGTAATCTCCATTGTTGCTTTAGCAGTATGTTTGGCATTATTGTCTTGCTGTAGGATGAAGCATGGTCCAGACCTAGGTCAAATACGTATTTGTTTTGGATTCAAATACTTTTCTGTGCTCTATTGATCTTGCCTGGTGTAATCGAGCCTGCCATTATGACCATAAGGCGGGGATTACACTTTTTGAGAGTATTTCATTGGTTCCAATACACCAGACAAGATCAGTAAAGTGTAGAAAAGTATTTGAATCCAAAACAAATACGTATTTGACCCAGGTCTTGCATAGTCCAATGAGTTTGGAGTCATTTGCTTTAACTTGAGCAGATAAGATGCTTCTGTACCCTTCAGAATTCATTCTTTTGCTGCTATCAGCAGTTACATCATCAATGAAGACGAGTGAGTCAGTATCTGTGGCAGCCATACATCCCCAAACCATAACACCAACCACCAAGATGTTTCTCAGATGAGGGGAGGCGGGATGCTTTGGGTGTTAGGTAATTCCTTTTGACTTTCACATTTTGCTCTTGCCATCACTCTGATACAAGTGAGTCTTGGTACCAACAAAACTTTTTTCCTGGGCTCCTTGAGGTGCATGCGAGCAAACTGTAACCTGTCAATTCTGTTTTTGTGGCTAACTAGTGGTTTGCTGTTTGTGAAGTCTTCTTCAGACAGTAGGCACTGGCACATCTAGGCCTGCCTCCTGAAGAGTGTTTTTGATCTGACGGACTGCTATTTGGACTGCTAAAACAGATTTTAATCTCAGTGAGACTTTTACCTGGTTAAATAAAGGATATATATATATATATATATATATATATATATTTGGGGGTTTTTCTTCATTATGGTGAGAATTTGTTGGTAGAAGTCTTCCTCAACCTACCATTACTGATTACATTATTACCATTACATGATTACTGATCTCACCAGTTCGCTCTTTCTTCTTTGTGACATTCCAAACTGTTGATTTTGGTAAGCCTAAGATTTGACCTATATTTCTGACGGTGTTTTCTTATTTCTCAGCCTCATAATGATGAAATAGTCAGTAACAGACTCCAAGGGTAATCAAAAGGCTAGAATCAAAACTTGATACTGAAGGCTGTCTTATACCTGCACAAAGGAAATAATTGAACACACCTGACTAATCAGAAACATCTGTGAAGCCATTTGTCCCAAACATTATGATGCCCTATTTACAAACAGTGCTGTAATTTCTATAGGATGAAACTAAAATGCATAAAAATATCCTTCAATAAAAGCTGAGAATTTGCACTTCATATGTAAATTGTTTGATTTCAAGTTTTAAATTGTGGAGAACAAATCAATAAAAATATGTCTTTCCCAAACACGATACTGCTCACTGTCGTTATATATGTATAGTCCATTACAGGAGAGAACTGCAGCAACATTTCAGAGAAGCCAAAATATTTTCTTCTTTAATTAAACAAATTCAATTAAAAAAATATATATATGGAAGGATTCGGTTTGTTCTTGTTCCTCCATAAAGAGTTTGAAAATCATTTTTCACATTAATTTAAAATGTCAAGTAAATTGTCTCCAGTGAAAGAGAGTTCTCTGCAGCTCTCAGTCTACTGTTTGGACAGAGTTTGGTGTACTTACCATAGCCCAGGGGCCATTGACAATCTTTGTGATTTCCTTGATGTGGCGGATGTTGCGCTGGAGAAACTCATCTTCATGTTTGAATCGAGTCCCAAACAGGACAGTGCATATGATGTTGAATGAGGCCTTGTGGAACAGGATCTGCGAGTCGATAGCTTTACCTTCCAGAAATGTCAGCAAAGCAGAGATGAGTAACCTTCCCTTTGCATTACTAAATTGTGGGTTTATGGTTAATGTTTCCTATTTAAAAACATGGCAAACAGATGAACTCAGGTTTACACGGAGAATGTCACAAAACAAATAGATGTTTAAACAAGTTTTTTGCTATTAAGTGGTACCTGCATTATTTTCCAAATCTGAGGCTATGTAGGAGACCTCTCCCAGAATCCTCTCCTCCATGGATCGTTTCCCCAGGCCAAAGTTGCGTAGGTTTGTTAGGGCGAATCTCCGGTGCTCCTTCCATACAGGCCCGTAAGTCAAGACAATTCCTGAGGGATTCAAGTTTTATGTTGGTCATCCTGGCCACTGGGGGCAGCATTCTTAAAACAATGTCAATAAATATTGAGTGATATGAGAAATTAGGCAGAGAATACTTGTATAACTCTTTTATTTTCATTTTTGTAGTCAAGTATACTTTTGCCATTGTTGTATTCTCAACCCATTTTAACCATTTGTATATTATTTTTGTTTAGGTTATTCACATGAGCTGTCCAGAGATTTCTCTGTTTCTAGTTAGAACACCATTTAATTCATGGTGCCTAATGACTGTGTTTCTTTCTACAGCTTGTCTCTACTACTTTTTGAATATAATTTGTTTCTCTGATTCAAGCCACTGTGCATAATACATATAGCAATATTCTCTTAATTATTAAATATTAAGACATTATAGTTTGTGCAATTGAACTGCCAGGTTGACTGGAAGTTGTGTAGAGTGTGGTATTATTTTGAACAATGTACAGTTTTACATTTACCTTTGTTCTCTGTTAGGTGATTTATGAAAAGCTCTTCTGGTCGTCCAGACAACTCCACAGACTGAGAGACCAGTGCTTCCTTCATTGCCTGCAGACCGTTGAGCACCACAGCTGGCTTGCTCCCAATATAGATACTGTAGACCTTCCCATAGCGTTCCGACAGCTTGCATTTGTAATGGAAGATGGAAATGACATGAATTAGCCTGTCATGTGGGGCTTGAGAGAGCGACATAGACATTCATTATTTTTTTCAACAATACATTTCCACCAAGTTTTTCTTTCTAGTTGTACCTCTAAGGTTGTTGCTTTATTGGTACTTGCACTTCATACAAGGAACACTGTGCCTGAAGTGTGTGAACTCTTCCAGTGAGTATTGTCCACACGACAGATTACTCAGTACTGTTAGAATCTGGGTGAGCTTGCACCAGGAGATCAGTCTCACTTTTCTGATGGCTTATGACTTATTGTTATATGAAACTAATACATTTTACATTACATTTACATTTTAGCTGTTAAACTGATGCTTTTATCCTGAGAAACTTGCACTTATTCATGATTTTAGTTTTTAACTGTACCTTTCTGAGATCATCAAGAGGATTGACCAGGTTCAGCTGCAGCAGGTTTCCAAATATCGGGACTGGCCAAGGTCCAGGGGGGAAGTTTTTGGGCCTCCTAGTTCTGAAGAGGAGGAAGAGGAGGCTGAAGCCGATCCATAGGAGAATCACAGAGCCCAGCATGGTCACTTCTGCTCTGTTGGTCTTTGCACCACTGTCTAATAAACCAATTCCAACTCTGATCAATTATTTACTCTTTTAGTTTATTGAATGAGGCTGGAATCCAACATTTGACCTTCAATTGATACTGTATAATTTTGGTCGACTCAGACAGTTTTTATGTGCGGTGGAGGAAATTTTTGAAGCTTGAAGAAGTTTATGATTATCAGCTGGCTTCTCAGTGGTGAATATGGGGGCACTTGGGCATCTGAGTTTCAAGTCATTCCAAAAGCAATGTATACAGCCTGGTTAAATCTCCATAGGTTGTGAATGGGTTATCAATGGGTGGGATACACACACACAACGGTGGAACTGTACATGAAGTCCAACCCAACCACCCACCTCCACCCCCCCTTGAACAAATGTGAAATGATCATGTCTGGTGAATTCTAAGGGGGAAAATACTACAGATTATTGATCAGTAAAGCTGGGTGTTTGTCCGAAAATACTGGCAGAAGTCAGAGAGGCATCAATTATAAAGCGCTTAGTGCCAAATTTGTTGAAAATCATGGAAAACTGCACATCCAAATTTTATTACCTTCAACCCACAAAGGGGAATATGCACTATGCACAGAGGTGACAGAGTTGATAAGAAGAGCGCACCTACTGTCCAAAGTCCCTTCCATGCTGCCAGCTGTATTGCTAATTCCCCTGTGGGTTGTATAATTACAATGCAAGTCTTCAGTACTCTGATAGTGCAGCCACAGGCTGCAATAAGTATTGGGATCATCTGGAATCCTGGGGGAACCACGCCTATAAGTCCCAGAGATCGAGGCCAGTACCAGTGGTCACTAGACCTCTGAATACCAAGCCCGATGCAATGTCAACAGGACCCCTTGGTTCCACAGCAGATACAAGTCTCCGGTGCTCTGAGAGTGTAGCCGCAGGCTGCAACAAGTCTGGAGACCGTCTGGAATCTGCCACATGTAAAGCCCCAGTCTTGACCTTTGAGATTGGCACAAGGTATCGTGTCACAGGACGTCTGAATCTCTGAGATGTAGGAACTGTGTCTCCGAGCCCATGACATCTGTAGCCATAACAAATTTTAGACCTCTTTGTTTCTCGAACGTTATAAACAAATCCCTGACCTCTGACACCAGGGCCCAAGGGAAGATAGCCCGGACTAGGGATCTGAGGCACAAGTATACTACTCAGCACCAAGGTGTATGTACTATGTACTGGGTACACAATGTACATTCGGTAAACAATGCATCCTCTCAAAGCTGTGCAACTGTGTCTATGTCGACAGTTACCATCCAAAACTGCCCAAAAAATCACAGAAAGCTCTAAAAACAGAGAAAATCACGGAAACGGCAAAAAATGTGGACAGTCACGGAATCCGTGACACCTGCGACTTCTGTGACAAACACACCGGCCTCGCAGATCAGTATATCCCAATCACATTATGAAATGAAATCCCCATCTTTATTATATGACATAATTTTTCTCATCATCATCCTGTATCATTTACTGTTGGGGGGTATTGGGCCTGTTTTGTAATATTGGAAGCTGGTGTCACTGATTTTGACTTGATACTCATTAAACATATTTTAAAAGCTGCACTTCAACCTTCAGGTGAATCATGAACAGTTTTAATGCATACAGTAGATTATCTTCCTCTGAAAATGTCCAACACACACACACACACACACACACTCTCGCTCTCTCGCTCTCTCTATATCACACACATACGCACACTCTCTCTTGCACACACACCCACCCACACACACACACACACACACACATGCTCACTCGCACACACACTCGTACACACACACACATGCTCTCTCGCACACACACTCATACACACACACACAGAGTCAGTGATGAATGCTGACAATGCAGCACTAAAGACAAAGCCTAAATACTGAACTGTGGGACTATACGGTCCCAGGCGTTTAATTCGAGTTTTTCCTCCAATGGCAAAATGGCATTACATTTTTTTAAATTGCATGTATAACCACAATTACATTACATTACAGTCATTTAGCAGACAAAGTGACTTACAGAACTGTTTTTTTTACACATCCATTTATATAGCTGGATATATATTGAAGCAATGCAGGTTAAGTGCCTTGCTCAAGGGTACAACGGCAGTATCCAACCTGGGAATTGAACCTGCTGCCATTGCAAGTTTCTAGGCAAAAGACCCACCGCAAGTTACATTACATTACATTACAGGCATTTGGCAGACGTTCTTATCCAGAGCGATGTACAACAAACTTGCTTGGCAAAATCTTCACGTCAGTAGTACTTTCATTTACAATTGCTTACATCCCAAGCTAATTTTTCAACTGGGCATGTGCTCGCAGTTATCCAGTTCACACAGCAGCTTCGTGTGGCTGAAAAGCTGCGGGCCCCATCACACACAACAAGGGATAGCCTGTCAATGCAGCTCCGGAAGTATACACACACACAAAGCTGTGATTTCCAAGGAAAATGACTCCAAGCAGCACCCTTATAATTGTGACCATTATATGAGTTTTCTTCATTGACCAGTTGATTTTTGCATTAAATCGCCATTGGGTTCATTTAGAGATATGCATTACAATTAATTGTGCACTACAGCGCCATCTGCTGGTGGGGCCTGTCCCCCACAGGCACCTAATGTAAAATCTCAACTGCCTCTTAGTCTAACAACCAGTCTGTAGGGTTTTGGTGTCTGGGTGACCCCAAAAGCAGGGGTGTAGTCAGGCACACCACCGTCTTCGGGCCAGACGAAGTTGAAACGACGTAGCAGTGTCACAACAATCAGGAAGAGCTCCATGCGAGCGAGACCCTCTCCCAGACACACCCGAGGCCCTGAAACACACACACACACACACACACACACACACACACTATCATACCAAACCCGCTAAAACATAAATGTGTATGAAGTTCCAACATTTGACATCCCAAAGGCCATTCTGTCACAGTGCAGGAGGACAGGTGTGGAGTGTGGGCTGGGGGGCAAGGGTGAACAGATAATGGTCATAAATAAAATTTTGAGTTGTTTACTGCCGGATGTGTAGATACAGCATAATTCACAACCTTTCGGTGGCTTTCGTTTGCTTGAATTAATGATGTAATGACACACGACTGCCCAAGAAACAGTTGAGCAGCCAATTATCTGATTCTTTTTGGCCCCCTAAAATGGAGGAACTGTATATAAAAAGGGCTGTAATGCATGGACCACCTGATATGAATGTCAGCACCCTCAAATTAAAGCAGACATTCTGCACTTTGACCTCATATTCATTGTTCAATTTCAAATACAGTCTGTAGTGATTTGCGAGCTTTCTTGTTCATGAAATGATGCAATGACACACGGCTGGCCAAGAAACAGCTGTGCGGGCATTTGTCCGATTACTTCAGGTCCTTTAAAATATGGAAAATATGTATAAAAAAGAGTGTAATTCCTCCGTGGATCACCCGGTATGGATGTCAATGCCCTCAAATTAAAGCAGTCTGCACTTTAGCCTCATGTTTGTTGTTTCATTTCAAGTTCAATCTGCTGGAGTACACGGCCAAAACAACAAAAATTGTGACACTGTCCAAATGCTTGTGGACTTCACTTTTGAAAGCTGAAGTCCTGTGGCCAATATAAAATAACACAACCTTATTTTCTCAGCGTGAAATTGCACATTTTATTAACTGGGAGTACAATGATAATTAACGGCCTTCCGTTACCACAACAAAGTTTGTTTGAATGGCAAGTCAAGCAAATGAAAACAAGTGATTCATTCACAAAGAGTCCCAGTAGCCCCATACCCCCCCCCCCCACCCCACACCTACAGCCTTTCGTGTGTTTGTCTACTTTCAGATAAGGCTGTCCTTGTCTGACCCCTCTACCATACCTCACCCAGTTAGCACAACCATCATCCCCTGATCATTCATTCAAGTCTGCATGGGCCAGAAGGAGTGGGGGTGATCACCCCCCACCCTATTACAACTATATAAAATGTGGGCCTTTCTTTACTTTCGGAGGTCAACTTTTGGGTCAGCTTTAAGGCCAGTCAGTTTGAATAGTCCTGTTGTAGTGAACAGCAGGGGTTGACCTGCTGTTAGCGTCCCTGATTTTATCCCATTTTCCCTGACCCCCAACTCGCCCAAACTTGTTGATCTCCTGCCAGCAACCCTTCCTCCTGACTTCAGGAGGAGATGGCAGACACATGACTTCAATTCACGTAATGCCTATTCTTGCCATTCTCCACACTGCGGGTGCACCACAAATCATACACTGCCTATGTCATCGGAGGATAACGAAGTCAACATATTCTCGGTTTTAGTGTTCGCAGGCCCCTGGTCTGAGCAGGAGTGGGCGCTAGAGAGCGATGAGACCAACGGAACTAGCCGCCTTACCCCCTATCATTCCCCGGCGAGTTTGAGCCAATTGTTGCCAGGCCAATGCGGACCTCTGGCTAATGGTGCGACCGGGACTCAAATCCCAGTCGCGTGGCTTGTGTTTTTTTGACTTGTAACTTTACAGCGTTACACTCGAGACCCACGTTGAGTATTTGCGGAAACTTAAGAACACTTAAGAATAATTTCAATCTGGCTGCGAGCTGTAACATTTCAATAAAGGTTGATCCAACAGATTGCTCTGCCAGTCAGCCAGTTCAGTGACTTAATTGATAATTGATGTCTTTGGCAATAATTACCAAATAAAATAAAATAAATGTATCTTAAATGTTAGACAAATCAGAAGTTTTAACTGTTGATGCACTTGTGTTCGGTATTCCAAGAGCCGAACGGTCAACGGACGAGTTAGCTGTTAAAAATGCTGGATTCAAAACATTAGCATACTTTACTTTATCCTCACTTCCCTGAAAATACAATAATGTAAGAAGGACCCGGAGATTTTGTGTGCATCATTCATACGTCATTTTACATTTACAGTACAAGCAACTATTCCCCTAGTTATTACACTTTTAAAAAATCAAAGCAAAATCAGTGCACAGAAAGTGGCTGAGTCTTACCAGCAGAGAAGGGCATGAAGGCATCTGGCTTCACAAACTCTCCCTGATCATTTAGGAAGTTGGAGGGGTTGAAGTCGTGGGGAAACTTCCACTGGCTTTCCTCACTCAGCACAGAGGACAGGTTGGGGATGATGAGGGTTCCCTGAAACCAGAACCAGCAGGGACAACAAGATGGAGGGATGAGGGCGAAAGAGACACACAGGAAGTTATGCAAAAGAGGGATATAAAAATTAAATGGTTTGAGGAACTGTAGTAGTTTGCTGACAGTAGTACAGCTGGACTCAGGGACTGTGTTGCTAGTACCATCCTGTCTAGTAATTGATGCTTTGCAGTGTTGAGGAAAGTACTCTGAAACTACACAGTAGTTGAACTACAGCCAAGCTAGCCCAACGTGAAAAGTAGCTACAATTACTAAAAAAAAAATTTTTTTTAAAAGTTAAAAATGATCCTTATCATGTCGACATGATGTGCCTTCTTTATGCACACAGGGAGAACCATTATACATCTCAATGGGAAGAACCAGCAATAAGTGCCAATTGCCAGTTGACCATTGGCAACTATAGTGAAGTGGAGTCCAATCAGGATTGGAGGGAAAGCAGTGAGAGTAGGCAATATTTGGTCAAAGGAGTTTGGAAAAATAAAAATATACCTGTATTTAGGGTCAAAAGTAGCTGGCATTTACTGTATACCTCAAAAGGACAAAAAAAGGCAATTAACTACTACAACCACTACACAAAATTGAATATAGTTGAACTACCAGCAAACTGCTGAAAAATGTAATTAAACTATTAGTTTAACAGCATTTTACATGAAGGTAAACTACTCCCCAACACTGATGCTTGGTGGCCTCACCTTGGGTAAATCGTAGCCCATCAGCCGTATGTCTTTGGTGGTGGTGTGGAAGATGCTGAGCGGCACCGTGTCTGCGACTCGCTGAGCCTCGTGGATCATGGCCTGTGTGTAGGGCATCTTGTGTCTGTCCTCATAAGAGGCCTGCTCCTTCTCCCCAAGCACCTCGTCGATCTCCTTCTGACACCTCTCTGGAGACCTCAGGCAGAGATGGCACATGTCACTGAGCTGGGCGACACAGTTCTCTACCTTAAAGGCTGCTGCAGGTGTGCGCATTTCAGTCTCATGCACAAGTAACCATAGAAACACAACTGAGAACTCACCCTGAACATCTGGGTGAGTCATGAGGTACAGAAAGGCTGTGAGGAGTGTGTTGGCTGTGGTGTCTGTTCCAGCAGCAAGGAGGTCATTCAGATAACCGATCAGCTGTCTTTCATTGAAGGAAGAGCCATCATCTCCTCTCTGAAAGGGACAGTGATGAAGACAGTAATGAGAGGGATCCATTAGTAAATCTCAAACCATCATCACTGAGCTTTATTATTTTGAACAGGCTACAATGTGACAAAACTGAATGCCACATCCTGGATTTACTGATGCCTGCTCCAATGTTGAAGACTCCTTGGTTACGACATGGACCAACAAGCATTTGAGTTTAGACTGTGGGGTATATGCATGTGAACAGCAAAGAGCATGGTGGACTGTGGGGTATGTGCATGTGGACGGCAAAGAGCATTGTGGATAAGCATGTGCTGTGGTACCCTGTCCATTTCATCAAGGTAGCAGTCTGTTAGATCCCGTGGCTCTCCTGTTACCCAAGACTCCTTGTGTTGGGATACCTGGTCTGCCAGTGACTTTCTGACCATTTTCACACTGTGAAAGGCCTTTTGGAAGGGCAGGGGGAGGTGCCTCAGCAGGGGCAACATTTCATAAATCTGCAATGTGGAAAGTTACAGGATTTGCGTTTAGGTCTAACTTTATATACATTTAATATATGTTTATACATGAAACACTTGTTCAGTTCGATTCAGATCAAGTGAATTTCTTATCCAGTCAAGAATTTCAAGTTTTTGGTTTTGTAATCTCCATTGTTGCTTTAGCAGTATGTTTGGCATTATTGTCTTGCTGTAGGATGAAGCATGGTCCAGACCTAGGTCAAATACGTATTTGTTTTGAATTCAAATATGTTTTCAGTGCTCTATTGATCTTGCCTAGTGTAATCGAGCCTGCCATTATGACCATAAGGCGGGGATTACACTTTTTGAGAGTACTTCATTGGTTCCAATACACCAGACAAGATCAGTAAAGTGTAGAAAAGTATTTGAATCCAAAACAAATACGTATTTGACCCAGGTCTTGCATAGTCCAATGAGTTTGGAGTCATTTGCTTTAACTTGAGCAGATAAGATGTTTCTGTACCCTTCAGAATTCATGCTGTTGCTGCTATCAGCAGTTACATCATCAATGAAGACAAGTGAGTCAGTATCTGTGGCAGCCATACATCCCCAAACCATAACACCAACCACCAACATGTTTCTCAGATGAGGGGAGGCGGGGTACTTTGGGTGTTAGGTAATTCCTTTTGACTTTCACATTTTGCTCTTGCCATCACTCTGATACAAGTGAGTCTCAGTATCAACAAAACTTTTTCCCAGAACTCTGTGGGCTCTTTGAGGTGCATGCGAGCAAACTGTAACCTGACAGTTCTGTTTTTGTGGCTAACTGGTGGTTTGCTGTTTGTATTGTAGTCTCTGTAGTTATGTTTGTGAAGTCTTCTTCTGACAGTAGGCACTGGCACATCTAGGCCTGCCTTCTGAAGAGTGTTTTTGATCTGACGGACTGCTATTTGGACTGCTAAAAGAGATTTTAATCTCAGTGAGACTTTTACCTGGTTAAATAAAGGATATATATATATATATATATATATATATATATATATATATATATATATATATATATATATATATATATATGGGGGTTTTTCTTCATTATGGTGAGAAGTCGTTGGTAGAAGTCTTCCTCAACCTACCATTACTGATTACATGATTACCATTACGTGATTACTGATCTCACCAGTTCGCTCTTTCTTCTTTGTGACATTCCAAACTGTTGATTTTGGTAAGCCTAAGATTTGACCTATATTTCTGACAGTGTTTTCTTATTTCTCAGCCTCATAATGATGAAATAGTCAGTAACAGACTCCAAGGGTAATCAAAAGGCTAGAATCAAAACTTGATACTGAAGGCTGTCTTATACCTGCACTAAGGAAACAATTGAACACACCTGACTAATCAGAAACATCTGTGAAGCCAGTTGTCCCAAACATTATGATGCCCTATTTACAAACAGTGCTGTAATTTCTACAGGATGAAACTAAAATGCATAAAAATATCCTTAAATAAAAGCTGAGAATTTGCACTTCATATGTAAATTGTTTGATTTCAAGTTTTAAATTGTGGAGAACAAATCAATAAAAATATGTCTGTCCCAAACAAGACACTGCTCACTGTAGATATATATGTATAGTCCATTACAGGAGAGACTGCAGAGAATGAACATTTCAGATGGGAATAATCGAAATATTTTCTTCTTTGTGCCAGTGAATTAAACAAATTAAAATTAAAAAATATAAATACCAATGGAAGGATTTGGTTTGTTCTTGTTCCTCCATAAAGAGTTTGAAAATGTCAAGTAAATTGTCTCCAGTCAAAGAGAGTTCTCTGCAGCTCTCAGTCTACTGTTTGGACAGAGTTTGGTGTACTTACCATAGCCCAGGGGCCATTGACAATCTTTGTGACTTCCTTGATGTGGTGGATGTTGCGCTGGAGAAACTCATCTTCATGTTTGAATCGAGTCCCAAACAGGACAGTGCATATGATGTTGAATGAGGCCTTGTGGAACAGGATCTGCGAGTCGATAGCTTTACCTTCCAGAAATGTCAGCAAAGCAGAGATGAGTGACCTTCCCTTTGCATTACTAAATTGTGGGTTTATGATTAATGTTTCCTATTTAAAAACATGGCAAACAGATGAACTCAGGTTTACACGGAGAATGTCACAAAAGAAACAGATGTTTAAACAAGTTTTTTGCTATTAAGTGGTACCTGCATTATTTTCCAAATCTGAGGCTATGTAGGAGACCTCTCCCAGAATCCTCTCCTCCATGGATCGTTTCCCCAGGCCAAAGTTCCGTAGGGTTGTTAGGGCGAATCTCCGGTGCTCCTTCCATACAGGCCCGTAAGTAAAGACAACCCCTAAGGGATTCAAGTTTTATGTTGGTCATCCTGGCCACTGGGGGCAGCATTCTTAAATCAATATCAATAAATATTTAGTGATATGAGAAACTAGGCAAGAATACTTGTTTAACTCTTTTATTTTCATTTTTGTAGTCAAGTCTACTTTTGCCATTGTTGTTGTATTCTCATGTAACCCATTTTAACCATTTGTATATTATTTTTGCGTAGGTTATTCACATGAGCTGTCCACAGATTTCTCTGTTTCTGGTTAGAACACCATTTAATTCATGGTGCCTAATGGCTGTGTTTCTTTCTATAGCTTGTCTCTACTACTTTTTGAATATAATTTGTTTCTCTGATTTAAGCCACTGTGCATAATACATATAGCAATATTCTCTTAATTATTAAATATTAAGACGCGAGACTGTGCTCTTGAACTACCAGGTTGACAGGAAGTTGTGTAGAGTGTGGTATTATTTTGAACAATGTAAGGTTTTACATTTACCTTTATCCTCTGATAGGTGATTTACCATGAGGTCTTGGGGTCGTCCAGCAAACTCCACAGACTGAGTGACCAGTGCTTCCTTCATTGCCTGCAGACCGTTGAGCACCACAGCTGGCTTGCTCCCAATATAGATACTGTAGACCTTCCCATAGCGCTCCGACAGCTTGCATTTGTAATGGAAGATGGAAATGACATGAATTAGCCTGTCATGTGGGGCTTGAGAGAGCGACATAGGCATTCATTATTTTTTTCAACAATACATTTCCACCACGTTTTTCTTTCTAGTTGTACCTCTAAGGTTATTGCTCTATTGGTACTTGCACTTCATACAAGGAACACTGTGCCTGAAGTGTGTGAACTCTTCCAGTGAGTATTTTCCACGCGACAGATTACTCAGTACTGTTAGAATCTGGGTGAGCTTGCACCAGGAGATCAGTCTCACTTTTCTGATGGCTTATGACTTATTGTTATATGAAACTAATACATTTTACATTACATTTACATTTTAGCTGTTAAACTGATGCTTTTATCCTGAGAAACTTGCACTTATTCATGATTTTAGTTTTTAACTGTACCTTTCTGAGATCATCGAGAGGATTGACCAGGTTCAGCTGCAGCAAGTTTCCAAATATCGGGACTGGCCGAGGTCCAGGGGGGAAGTTTTTGGGCCTCCTAGTTCTGAAGAGGAGGAAGAGGAGGCTGAAGCCAATCCATAGGAGAATCACAGAGCCCAGCATGGTCACTACTGCTCTGTTGGTCTTTGCACCACTGTCTAATAAACTAATTCCAACTCTGATCAATTATTTACTCTTTTAGTTTGTTGAATGAGGCTGGAATCCAACATTTGACCTTGAAGTGATACTGTATGATTTTGGTCGACTCAGACAGTTTATATGTGCGGTGGAGGAAATTTTTTAAGCTTGAAGAAGTTTATGATTACCAGCTGGCTTCTCCGTGGTGAATATGGGGGCACTTAGGCATCTGAGTTTCAAGTCATTCCAAAAAGCAATGTATAAAGCCTGATTAGATCTCCATAGGTTGTGAATGGATTATCAATGGGTGGGATACACACACACAACGGTGGAACTGTACATGAAATCCAACCCAACCGCCCACCTGCACCCCCCCTTGGACGAATGTGAAATGATCATGTCTGGTGAATTCTAAGGGGGAAAATACTACAGATTATTGAAACAGTAAATGCTTGGTGTTTGTCACAGAAAATACTGGCAGAAGTCACGGAGCAGTAGTGCCAAATTTGTTGAAAATTATGGAAAACTGCACGTCCAAATTTCATTACCTTCAACACACAAAGGGGGGTATGCACTATGCACAGAGGTGACAGAGTTGATAAGAAGAGCACACCTACTGTCCAAAGTCCCTTCCATGCTACCAGCTGTATTGCTAATTCCCCTGTGGGTTGTATAATTACAATGCAGCCCCCCCCCCCACCTTGTTTTGGAGGAGGGTCATTTGGTGGTGGCAGTGTGAGAGGCCGGAACACTGGCCAAGTCAGACCTTATATGGTCAAAACCCATTATAATTGTAACATGCCCCAGTGCTTCCTTGCAAACTGTCCACAGCGCCACAGGCCATTGCGGCTCCTGACCTCTGACACCAGGGCCCAAGGGAAGATAGCACGGACTAGGGCTCTGAGGCACAAGTATACTACTCAGCACCAAGGTGTATGTACTATGTACTGGGTACACAATGTACATTCGGTAAACAATGCATCCTCTCAAAGCTGCGCAACTGTGTCTATGTCGACAGTTACCATCCAAAACTGCCCAAAAAATCACAGAAAGCTCTAAAAACAGAGAAAATCACGGAAACGGCAAAAAAAATGTGGACAGTCACGGAATCCGTGACACCTGCGACTTCTGTGACAAACACCAGATCAGTATATCCCAATCACATTTTTATTATATGACATAATTTTTTCTCATCATCATCCTATATCATTTATTATTGGGGGGTATTGGGCCTGTTTTGTAATATTGGAAGCTGGTGTCACTGATTTTGACTTGATACTCATTAAACATATTTTAAAAGCTGCACTTCAACCTTCAGGTGAATCATGAACAGTTTTAATGCATACAGTAGATTATCTTCCTCTGAAAATGTCCAACACACACACGCACACACACATACTCTCTCTCTCTCGTTCTCTCTCTATCACACACATACATACTCTCTCACACACACACCCACACACACACACACGCTCTCTCACACACACATTTGTACACACACACAGTCAGTGATGAATTCAGACAATGCAGCACTAAAGACAAAGCCTACATGAGCCTATGTGGACCCAGATGTTTAATTTGCTGGCATTACATTTTTTTAAATTACGTGTTTAACGACATGTTGCTAGGCAAAATCTCCACTTCAGTAGTCCTTTCATTTACAATGGCTTGCACCCAACGCTAAACATTAATTTTCCAACTGGGCCTGTGCGGGAGGAGTTAGTTTGCCCACACTTATGCAGTTCACACAACAGCTCCGTGTGGCTGGAACACTGCAGTCCCCCTCACACACAACAAGGGATAGCCTGCTGTCAATGCAGCTGCGGAAGTATACACGCACACTAAGCTGTGTTTTCCAAGGAAAATGACTCCAAGCAACACCCTTATAATTGTGACTGTTTCATAAGTTTACTTCATTGACCAAGCTGATTTTTGCACTACTTTGCAATTTGATTAATTAGGGATATGCATTTTCATGCATCATGAATTTCCATGCAGGTGCCTAATGTAAAATCTCAACTGCCTCTTAGTCTGACACCCAGTCTGTAGGGTTTGGGTGTTTGAGTGAGACCAAAAATGAGGGTGTAGTCAGGCAGCCCTCCGTCTTCAGGCCAGACAAACTTGAAGCGGCGTAGCAGTGTCACAAGAATCAGGAAGAGCTCCATGCGAGCGAGACCCTCTCCCAGACACACCCGAGACCCTGAAACACACACACACACACACACACACACACACACACACACACTGTATCATACCAAACTGTCAAAACCAAAATGTGTATGAAGTTATAACATTACAATTCCCAAAGGCAGTTCCTTCACTGTCCTGGAGGAGAGGTAGGGGGCCGTGTTCTCAAACTTGTTGCGCCAAGGAACCCTGCCATTTTATGGATCATATTCAGAGCTGGCTGCTGGCATAAACGCTCTAAGCGGTCGTTTATTGCCGCAATTATCTGTTTATTGCCACTGATTTCAGGCAGTGCTGTTGTGGTAAAAAAAATAAAAAAATTAAAAAAAAAAAGGTGGGTAAACTCTGGGCCTAGTCATTTTCCACCTTGGTGGACACGGCTAGGCTATTACTTTACCATGGGTAACGCAGGCGCTTGGGGGGGTGTTCTGGGAGAAATTTCTTATGGCCATTTTTATGAAGTTCATTTGTTTTATTGTGTGTAACTGTATTACAGCCTAGTCTGCTGTACTTGAGTGACATTTTTGTTTTTTGGAGAGTTTTTCTGTGCATTAAAAAGTGTGTGATCTGTGACCATTTTAAAAGTTAGCCTACTCCTAAGAATTACAGGAGTTGACAGCTAACATGTCATAATAGTTACATCCTGTAGATGGCACTCTGTACCAACAGTGATAAGGAAAGTATTGTCCTTGTGTGGGGCCAAAGAAAGTGAATTGAAAAGCACCATTATCGTTCCCAGGTATGTAAAACTATTTTTAACTCTTTAAATGTGCTATAAAATTAATTGGAGCAAATTAAAACACGGTATAGGAAATACAGAAACTCTTCAGTGCAAGTAAAATAATGTAGTTATGTTCTTGTTGAGATCTTGTTGAGATCGTTTTCTATTTGGAACTAAAACGGTAGCTAGCTAGCTAAACGGAGTTAAACCAAACTAGCTGCTGGAAAAACTAAACGGAATGGCTATCCAAGTTACATATTCCTTGTTGTGAATACGGCAGCGAAGTTTTTCTCATTCATGCAAATCGTACAACCGATATTGTATTTTACTGCTTGAATTGAAAGATATGAGGGCAATGGGAGTGACTGACAATCTTTTCGAATTAACACGGCCACCCCCATGTTTAAAATGTGTGCGTTTAGTTGTAAAATGGCGACTCATGTTATAAAGGAGCCGTGTATTCAGTTATGAAGAATGGTAGCTACAATGGCTAACCAGCATTTAGCCTAACTACTATGGTTTTATGCATTTAGTTATGTGACTCCCATGTAAAAAAACAAAAAAATGTGCCATGTACTGATTTGTTGAGAATTAAAGCTACAGCGGCTAGCTAGTATTGAACTGCAATTGTGTGAGTTGAATATGTAGGATATATATATAATATGTTGTTATACTGCAGTGCTGTATTTTTGTTAAATTGGTGAACATGGTGTAATGCGAAATAACACAGAAACACAGGAATGTATGTATTGAATTAAGTTTCCAGTTTCCATTTACATACATTGCAAATATGTGTTTGTACTGGAAGGTGATTTGTGTTGTGAACAGAACGTTTTGGTTGGACAAAATATTGAAATACCGTTTGTAGCCTACCTGTGATAAGAAAACGAATTTAAGAAAAAAAGCAAATTGATTAAAGAAAGCACCAGAATAATTCCCACACAAGCTGTGTCTGTATTTATCATTCCCAGTTACCCTCCCATGTTGCTCTTTTACAATAACGTTAAGTGATGTTGAATACCTAGAAGCATAAAGCGTCAGTATGACTTTGTAGAAAACTGCAACAATGTGAATGGTTTGTCAATGCGGTTAAATGGAAAATAGGTGAGTAAACACTGCCATGTTTTAAAAAGGTGGATAAGGGGCGTTTACGTGTATTTAATCTCCATTATGGGCCCTGTTAAATGTAGGCTATGTTCAGTTTTTTGGGCGACATTTTAATTGTGCAATATTCACGTGGTGCAAATAGCTTTTTCCATGCTATTGTTCATGTCCCCCAACTGCAACTACCACCACATCGCCCAGCCCCACCCCACCCCAAATCTCCCTCTCCACCACATCGCCCGCTGCCCAAACTCCCGGCCGGCCCATTCGTGATTGGTTTTTCCATTGCCTACCTTCCCTGACTGGTTACCCCCGGTTTAGGGCCACCAAAATGGTCATATTACATTTACTGCACAAGCAACTACTATTCCACTAGTTATTCCACTTTAACTAGCCAAAACAAAATTGCTGTACAGGAAGTGTCTGATTCTTACCAGTCGAGAAGGGCATGAAGGCTTCTGGCTTCACAAACTCTCCTTGATCATTTAGAAAGTTGGAGGGGTTGAATTCCTTTGGAAACTTCCACTGGCTTTCCTCACTCAGCACAGAGGACAGGTTGGGAATGATGACAGTTCCCTGAACCAGGAACAGGCAGGGATGACAAGATGGAGGGATGAGGGAGAAGGAGACACAGATGTAGATATGGAAAGGAGAGAGAGAAAACTTAAATAGAGGAAATTTAGTAGTTGCTGACAGTAGTACTGCTGGACTCAGGCACTGTTCTGTACTTCTATTACCATCCTGTCCAGTAAAGGATACTTTGTAGCCTCACCTTGGGGATGTCGTAGCCCATCAGCCGTGTGTCTTTGGTGGTGATGTGGAAAATGCTGAGCGGCACCGTGTCTGCGACTCGCTGAGCCTCGTGGATCATGGCCTGTGTGTAGGGCATCTTGTGTCTGTCCTCGAAAGAGGCCTGCTCCTTCTCCCCAAGCACCTCGTCGATCTCCTTCTGACACCTCTCTGGAGACCACGGGTAGAGACGGCACACGTCACTGAGCTGGGCGACACAGTTCTCTATCTTAAAGGCTGCTTTCAGTCTCACGCACAGGTAACCATAGAAGCACAACTGAGAACTCACCCTGAACATCTGAGTGAGTCATGAGGTATAGAAAGGCTGTGAGCAGTGTGTTGGAGCTAGTGTCTGTTCCAGCAAAGAGAAGGTCCAGCAGATAGCTGACCAGCTGTTTTTCACTGAAGGAGGAACCATCATCTCCTCTCTGAAAGGGACAGTGATGAAGACAGCATGAAGAGCGATGTATTGGTAAATATCAACCTATCATCACTGAGTTTCGTTATTTTGAACAGGTTACAATGTGATAAAACTGAATGTCACATCCTGGATTTACTGATGGCTGCTCCAATGTTGAAGACTCCTTGTTTACCGCATAGGCTAACAAGCATTTGGGGTATATGCATGTGGACGGCAAAGAGCATGGTGGACTGTGGGGTATATGCATGTGGATGGCAAAGAGCATGGTGGACTGTGGGGTATATGCATGTGGATGGCAAAGAGCATGGTGGACTGTGGGGTGTATGCATGTGAACAGCAAAGAGCATGGTGGATGAACATGTGCTGTGGTACCCTGTCCATTTCATCAAGGTAGCAGTCCGTTAGATCCCGTGGCTCTCCTGGTACCCAAGACTCTTTGTGTTGGGATACCTGGTCTGCCAGTGACTTTCTGATCATGTTCATGTTCTGAAAGGCCTTCTGGAAGGGCAGGGGGAGGTGCCTCAGCAGGGGCAACATCTCATAAATCTGCAATGTGGAAAGTTACAGGATTTGTGTTTAGTTCTAACATAAACGTCTAATATATCTATGTTCGTATATGTATGGAACGCTTGTTCAATTCGATTCAGATTGGGTGAGTGACTTAGCCAGTCAATAATATTCTGGTTTTTGGCTTTGAAATCTCCATTGTTCCTTTGCAATATGTTTGGCATCATTGTCTTGCCATAGGATGAAGCGTGGTCCAATGAGTTTGGAGGCATTTGCTAGAACTTTAGCAAGTAAGATGCCTCTGTACACTTCAGAATTCATTCAGCAGTTACATCATCAATGAAGATGAGTGAGCCAGTATCCGTGGCAGCCATACATCCTCAAACCATAACACCAACCACCACCATGTTTCTCAGATGGAAGGGGTCTTTGGACCTAAGGCAGTTCCTTTTTACTTCCACATTTTGCTCTTGCTCTTCCAGAACTCTGTCGGTTCATTATTAAGTGCTTCTTAGCAAACTGTAGCCATCCTGTTTTTGTGGCTAGCTAGTGGTTTGTATCTTGCATTGTAATCTCTGTAGTTCTGTAGTTCTATTCATGAAGTCTTCTTTAGACAGTAGGCATTGGCACATTTAGGCCTGCCTCCTGAAGAGTGTGTTTGGTCTGTCGGACAGTTGTTTGGGGGGGGGGGGGTTTCGTCATTATGGTGAGAAGTCTTTGGTAGAGGTCTTCTTTGACCTACCAGGCCCTTTGAGATTTTCAAGCTCACCGGTTCACTTTTTCTTCTTTGTGACATTCCAAACTGTTGATTTTGGTAAGCCTAAGATTTGACCTGTATTTCTGACAGTGTTTTCTTATTTCTCAGACTCATAATGATGAAATAATCAGTAACAGACCCCAAAGGTAATCAAAAGGCTAGAATCAAAACTACTGAAAGCCTTCTTATACCTGCACTAAGGAAACAATTGAACACACCTGACTAATCAGAAACATCTGTGAAGCCATTTGTACCAAACATTATGATGCCCTATTTACAAGCAGTGCTGTAATTTCTACAGGATGAAATTAAAATTCATAAAAATATCTTTAAATAAATTCTTAAATAAAAGATTAGAATTTGCACTTCATTTTTCATTGTAATTTAAAAGGAATAAATTGTCTCCCGTCAAAGACAGTTCTCTGCATCTCTCAGTCTACTGTTTGGACAGAGTTTGGTGTACTTACCATAGCCCAGGGGCCATTGACGATCTTTGAGATTTCTGTGATGTGGCGGATGTTGTGTTGGAGAAACTCATCTTCATGTTTGAATCGAGTCCCAAACAGGACAGTGCATATGATGTTGAATGAGGCCTTGTGGAACAGGATCTGCGAGTCGATAGCTTTACCTTCCAGAAATGTCAGCAAAGCAGAGATGAGTAACCTTCCCTTTGCGTTACTAAATTGTTAGTTTATGGTTAATGTTTCCTATTTAAAAGCATGGCAAACAGATGAACTCAGGTTTACACAGAGAATGTCACAAAAGAAACAGATGTTTAAACAAGTTTTTGGCTATAAAGTGCTACCTGCATTATTTTCCAAATGTGAGGCTATGTAGGAGATCTCTCCCAGAATCCTCTCCTCCATGGATCGTTTCCCCAGGCCAAAGTTCCGAAGGGTTGTTAGGGCGAATCTCCGGTGCTCCTTCCACATAGGCCCGTAAGTCAATACAACCCCTAAGGGATTCAAGTTTTATATTGGTCATGCTGGCCACTGGGGGCAGCATTCTTAAAACAATGTCAATAAATATTGAGTGATATGAGAAATTAGGCAAGAATACTTGTATAACTCTTTTATTTTAATTTTTGTAGTCAAGTCTACTTTTGCCATTGTTGTTGTATTCTCAACCCATTTTAACCATTTGTATATTATTTTTGCCTAGGTTATTCACATGAGCTGTCCAGAGATTTCTCTGTTTCTGGTTAGAACACCATTTAATTCCTTGTGCCTAATGGCTGTGTTTCTTTCTATAGCTTGTCTCTACTACTTTTTGAATATAATTTGTTTCTGATTTAAGCCACTGTTCATAATACATATAGCAATATTCTCTTAATTATTAAATATCAAGACGTGAGACTTTGTGCTCTTGAACTGCCAGGTTGACAGGAAGTTGTGTAGAGTGTGGTATTATTTTGAACAATGTAAGGTTTTACATTTACCTTTATCCTCTGATAGGTGATTTACCATGAGGTCTTGGGGTCGTCCAGCAAACTCCACAGACTGAGTGACCAGTGCTTCCTTCATTGCCTGCAGACCGTTGAGCACCACAGCTGGCTTGCTCCCAATATAGATACTGTAGACCTTCCCATAGCGTTCCGACAGCTTGCATTTGTAATGGAAGATGGAAATGACATGAATTTGCCTGTCATGTGGGGCTTGAGAGAGCGACATAGGCATTCATTATTTTTTTCAACAATACATTTCCACCACGTTTTTCTTTCTAGTTGTACCTCTAAGGTTATTGCTCTATTGGTACTTGCACTTCATACAAGGAACACTGTGCCTGAAGTGTGTGAACTCTTCCAGTGAATATTTTCCACGCGACAGATTACTCAGTACTGTTAGAATCTGGGTGAGCTTGCACCAGGAGATCAGTCTCACTTTTCTGATGGCTTATGACTTATTGTTATATGAAACTAATACATTTTACATTACATTTACATTTTAGCTGTTAAACTGATGCTTTTATCCTGAGAAACTTGCACTTATTCATGATTTTAGTTTTTAACTGTACCTTTCTGAGATCATCGAGAGGATTGACCAGGTTCAGCTGCAGCAAGTTTCCAAATATCGGGACTGGCCGAGGTCCAGGGGGGAAGTTTTTGGGCCTCCTAGTTCTCTGAAGAGGAGGAAGAGGAGGCTGAAGCCAATCCATAGGAGAATCACAGAGCCCAGCATGGTCACTACTGCTCTGTTGGTCTTTGCACCACTGTCTAATAAACTAATTCCAACTCTGATCAATTATTTACTCTTTTAGTTTGTTGAATGAGGCTGGAATCCAACATTTGACCTTGAAGTGATACTGTATGATTTTGGTCGACTCAGACAGTTTATATGTGCGGTGGAGGAAATTTTTTAAGCTTGAAGAAGTTTATGATTACCAGCTGGCTTCTCCGTGGTGAATATGGGGGCACTTGGGCATCTGAGTTTCAAGTCATTCCAAAAAGCAATGTATAAAGCCTGATTAGATCTCCATAGGTTGTGAATGGATTATCAATGGGTGGGATACACACACACAACGGTGGAACTTTACATGAAATCCAACCAAACCGCCCACCTGCACCCCCCCTTGGACGAATGTGAAATGATCATGTCTGGTGAATTCTAAGGGGGAAAATACTACAGATTATTGAAACAGTAAATGCTGGGTGTTTGTCACAGAAAATACTGGCAGAAGTCACGGAGCGGTAGTGCCAAATTTGTTGAAAATTATGGAAAACTGCACGTCCAAATTTCATTACCTTCAACACACAAAGGGGGATATGCACTATGCATAGAGGTGACAGAGTTGATAAGAAGAGCACACCTACTGTCCAAAGTCCCTTCCATGCTACCAGCTGTATTGCTAATTCCCCTGTGGGTTGTATAATTACAATGCAGCCCCCCCCCCCCCTTGTTTTGGAGGAGGGTCATTTGGTGGTGGCAGTGTGAGAGGCTGGAACACTGGCCAAGTCAGACCTTATATGGTCAAAACCCATTATAATTGTAACATGCCCCAATGCTTCCTTGCAAACTGTCCACAGCGCCACAGGCCATTGCGGCTCCTGGTTAAATGCAAACCCACTAGAGCCAGTGCATACATGCTGAGGTGCAGTGTGTGCTTGCATCTCAGAGTCAGGGCCATGCTGCTCACCCAGAGCTGGGTACAAGATAGAAGAGACCTCAGAGTTTCACTACTAGATCCAAGTCATTCATAAGAGACATCTGAGTACTAAGTAACCAATTTCAGATTTTTGAGTTTTTAGCAGTAGAATCCAAGTCATTCAACCTCTGAGTACAGGGTTGGATGCATGGCCTAGAAATTCAGGCTCCCGCACTTGAGGCAAATTCTAATGATCGGTGTCCTACAGCAGTGTGATACAGGTCTTCAGTCCTCTGAGAGTGCAGCCACAGGCTGCAACAAGTATTGCGATCATCTGGAATCCTGGGGGAACCACGCCTATAAGTCGCAGAGATCGAGGCCAGTACCAGTGGTCACTTGACCTCTGAATACCAAGCCCGATGCAATGTCAACAGGACCCCTGGGTTCCACAGCAGATACAAGTCTCCGGCGCTCTGAGAGTACAACCACAGGCTGCAACAATTCTGGGGATCATCTGGAATCTGCCACATGTAAAGCCCCAGTCTTGACCTCTGAGATTGGCACAAGGTATCATGTCACAGGGCGTCTGAATCTCTGAGATGTAGGAACTGCTTCCCCGAGCCCATGACATCTGTAGCCATAACAAATTGAGTTTCTCACAAGTTATAAACAAATCCCTGACCTCTGACACCAGGGCCCAAGGGAAGGTAGCCGGGACTAGGGCTCCGAAGCACAAGTATACTACTCAGCACCAAGGTGTATGTACTATGTACTGAATACACAATGTACACTCGGTAAACAATGCATCCTCTCAAAGCTGCGCAACTGTGTCTATGTCGACAGTTACCATCCAAAACTGCCCAAAAAATCACAGAAAGCTCTAAAAACAGAGAAAATCACGGAAACGGCAAAAAATGTGGACAGTCATGAAATCCGTAACACCTGCGACTTCTGTGACAAACACCAGATCAGTATATCCCAATCACATCTTTATTATATGACATAATTTTTCTCATCATCATCCTATATCATTTATTATTGGGGGGTATTGGGCCTGTTTTGTAATATTGGAAGCTGGTGTCACTGATTTTGACTTGATACTCATTAAACATATTTTAAAAGCTGCACTTCAACCTTCAGGCGAATCATGAACAGTTTTAATGCATACAGTAGATTATCTTCCTCTGAAAATGTCCAACACACACAGACACACACACACTCTCTCTCTCTCGCTCTCTCTATATCACACACATACGCGCTCTTTCTTGCACACACACCCACCCACACGCACACATGCACTCTCGCACACACGCTCGTACACACACACACACATATGCTCTCTCGCACACACACTCGTACACACACACACACAGAGTCAGTGATGAATGCTGACAATGCAGCACTAAAGACAAAGCCTAAATACTGAACTGTGGGACTATACGGTCCCAGACGTTTAATTCGAGTTTTTCCTCCAATGGCAAAATGGCATTACATTTTTTTAAATTGCATGTATAACCACGATTACATTACATTACAGTCATTTAACAGACAAAGTGACTTACAGAACTGCTTTTTTTTTACACATCCATTTATACAGCTGGATATATACTGAAGCAATGCAGGTTAAGTACCTTGCTCAAGGGTACAACGGCAGTATCCAACCTGGGAATTGAACCTGCTGCCATTGCAAGTTTCTAGGCAAAAGACCCACCGCAAGTTACATTACATTACATTACAGGCATTTGGCAGACGCTCTTATCCAGAGTGACGTACAACAAAGTTGCTTGGCAAAATCTTCACGTCAGTAGTACTTTCATTTACAATTGCTTACATCCCAAGCTAATTTTCCAACTGGGCATGTGCTCGCAGTTATCCAGTTCACACAGCAGCTTTGTGTGGCTGAAAAGCTGCGGGCCTCATCACACACAACAAGGGATAGCCTGTCAATGCAGCTCCGGAAGTATACACACACACAAAGCTGTGATTTCCAAGGAAAATGACTCCAAGCAGCACCCTTATAATTGTGACCATTACATGAGTTTTCTTCATTGAACCAGTTGATTTTTGCAT
Organism: Anguilla japonica; assembly: GCA_025169545.1. Taxonomy (NCBI): domain Eukaryota; kingdom Metazoa; phylum Chordata; class Actinopteri; order Anguilliformes; family Anguillidae; genus Anguilla; species Anguilla japonica. The sequence goes on along the minus strand of CM045887.1, from coordinate 60,320,863 downwards.
TAAATCGCCATTGGGTTCATTTAGAGATATGCGTTACAATTAATTGTGCACTACATCGCCATCTGCTGGTGGGGCCTGACCCCCACAGGCACCTAATGTAAAATCTCAACTGCCTCTTAGTCTAACAACCAGTTTGTAGGGTTTTGGTGTCTGGGTGACCCCAAAAACAGGGGTGTAGTCAGGCACACCACTGTCTTCAGGCCAGATGAACTTGAAGCGACGTAGGAGTGTCACAAGAATCAGGAAGAGCTCCATGCGAGCAAGACCCTCTCCCAGACACACCCGAGGCCCTGCAACACAAACACACAAACACACACTGTATCATACCAAACCCGCTAAAACAAAAATGTGTATGAAGTTCCAACATTTGACATCCCAAAGGCCATTCTGTCACAGTGCAGGAGGACGGGTGTGGAGTGTGGGCTGGGGAGCAAGGGTGGACAGATAATGGTCATAAATAAAATTTTGAGTTGTTTACTGCCGGATGTGTAGATACAGCATAATTCACAACCTTTCGGTGGCTTTCGTTTGCGTGAATTAATGATGTAATGACACATGACTGCCCAAGAAACAGTTGAGCAGCCAATTATCTGATTTATTTTGTTCCCCTAAAATGGAGGAACTATATATAAAACGGGCTGTAATGCATGGACCACCTGATATGAACGTCAGCACCCTCAAATTAAAGCAGACATTCTGCACTTTGACCTCATATTCATTGTTTTATTTCAAATACGGTCTGTAGTGATTTGCGAGCTTTCTTGTTCATGAAATGATGCAATGACACACAGCTGGCCAAGAAACAGCTGTGCGGGCATTTGTCCGATTACTTCAGGTCCTTTAAAATATGGAAAATGTGTATAAAAAAGAGTGTAATTCCTCCATGGATCACCCGGTATGGATGTCAATGCCCTCAAATTAAAGCAGTCTGCACTTTAGCCTCATGTTTGTTGTTTCATTTCAATCTGCTGGAGTACAGGGCCAAAACAACAAAAATTGTGTCACTGTCCACCCCCCACCCCTATTACAACTACATAAAATGTAGGCCTTTCTTTTCTTTTGGTGGTCAACTTTTCGGTCAGCTTTAACATCAGTCAGTTTGATTAGTCCTGTTGCGGTGGCCATCAGGGGTTGGGGGCGAAATAGCTCAGGAGGTAAGCACTGTTGTCTGGCAGTCGGAGGGTTGCCGGTTCGATTCCCCACCCTGGGCCTGTCGAAGTGTCCCTGAGCAAGACACCTAACCCCTAAATTGCTCCCAACGAGCTGATTGGTACCTTGCATGGCAGCCTTTCACCATTGGTGTGTGAGTGTGTGTGTGTGACTGGGTGAATGAGAGGCATCAATTGTAAAGCGCTATATAAATGCAGTCTATTTAACCTGCTGTTAGCATCCCTGATTTTATCCCATTTTCCCCAGCCCTCAACTCAACCAAACTTGTTGATTTCCTACCAGCAACCCTTCCTGCTGACTTCAAGGAGGAGATGGCAGACATATGACTCCTTCGATTCATGTGATGCCTATTCTCGCCATTCTCCACACTGCGGGTGCACCACCAATCATACACTGCCTATGTCATCGGAGGATAACGAAGTCAACATATTCTCAGTTTGAGTGTTCGCAGGCCCCTGGTCTGAGCAGGAGTGGGCGCTAGAGAGCGATGAGACCAACGGAACTAGCCTCCTTACCCCATCATTCCCCGGCGAGTTTGAACCAATTGTTGCCAGGCCAATGCGGACCTCTGGCCAATGGTGCGACCGGGACTCAAATCCCATTTGCATGGCTCATGTTTTTTTGACTTGTAACTTTACAGCGTTACACCCAAGACCCACGTTGAGTATTTGCTGAAACTTAAGAACACTTAAGAATAATTTCAATCTGGCTGCGAGCTGTAGCATTTTGATAAAGGTTGATCCAACAGAATGCTCTGCCAATCAACCAGTTCAGTGACTTAATTGATAATTACCAAATAAAATAAAATAAATATATCTTAAATGTTAGACAAATCAGAAGTTTTAACTGTTGATGCACTTGTGTGCGGTATTCCAAGAGCCGAACGGTCAACGGACGAGTTAGCTGTTAAAACTGCTGGATTCAAAACATTAGCATATTTTACTTTATCCTCACTTCCCCGACAATACAGTAATGTAAGAAGGGCCTGGAGATTTTGTGTGCATCACCCATAAGTCCCTCATCATCCCAGTGTCACAGAAAGTGTCTGAGTCTTACCAGCAGAGAAGGGCATGAAGGCCTCTGGCTTCACAAACTCTCCCTGATTGTTTAGGAAGTTGGAGGGGTTGAAGTCGTGGGGAAACTTCCACTGGCTTTCCTCACTCAGCACAGAGGACAGATTGGGGATGATGAGGGTTCCCTGAAACCAGAACCAGCAGGGACAACAAGATGGAGGGATGAACGGGAAAGAGACACACAGGGAGTTATGCAAAAGAGGGATATAAAAATAAAATGGTTTGAGGAACTGTAGTAGTTTGCTGACAGTAGTACAGTAGGCCTCAGGGACTAGTATCATCCTGTCTAGTAATTGATGCTTTGCAGTGTTGAGGAAAGTACTCTGAAACTACACTTCAAGTAGTTGAACTACAGCCGAACTAGCCCAACGTGAAATGTAGCTACAATTTTGACTACAATTACTAAAAAAAAGTTAAAAATGATCCTTATCATGTCGACATGGTGTGCCTTTTGCACACGGGGAGAACCATTATACATCTCAATGGGAAGAACCAGCAATAAGTGCCCATTGCCAGTTGACCATTGGAAACTATAGTGAAGCGGTGTACTTCCCACCAATCAGGATTAGAGGGAAAGCAGTGAGAGTAGGCAATATTTGGTCAAAGGAGTTTGGAAAAAAAATATACCTGTACCAAAAGTAGCTGGCATTTACGGTATACCTCAAAATGACGAAAAACGGCAATTAACTACTACAACCACTGCACAAAATTGAATATAGTTGAACTACCATCAAACTGCTGTAAAATGTAATTAAACTACTAGTTTAATAGCATTTTACATGAAGGTAAACTACTCCCCAACACTGATGCTTGGTGGCCTCACCTTGGGGATGTCGTAGCCCATCAGCTGTGTGTCTTTGGTGGTGGTGTGGAAGACACTGAGCGGCACCGTGTCTGCGACTCGCTGAGTCTCGTGGATCATGGCCTGGGTATAGGGCATCTTATATCTGTCCTCAAAAGAGGCCTGCTCCTTCTCCCCAAGCACCTCGTCGATCTCCTTCTGACACCTCTCTGGAGACCTCAGGCAGAGACGGCACACGTCACTGAGCTGGGCGACATCGTTCTCCACCTTAAAGGCTGCTGCAGGAGTTCATTTCAGTCTCATGCACAGGTAACCATAGAAACACAACTGAGAACTCACCCTGAACATCTGGGTGAGTCATGAGGTACAGAAAGGCTGTGAGGAGTGTGTTGGCAGTGGTGTCTGTTCCAGCAAAGAGGAGGTCCAGCAGATAACCGATCAGCTGTTTTTCATTGAAGGAAGAGCCATCGTCTCCTCTCTGAAAGGGACAGTGATGAAGACAGCAATGGGAGAGATCTATTGGTCAATATCAACCCATCATCACTGAGATTCATTATTTTGAACAGGTCACAATATGATAAAACTGAATGTCACATCCTGGATTTACTGATGCCTGCTCCAATGTTGAAGACCCCTTGTTTACTGCATAGGCCAACAAGCATTTGAGTTTGGACTGTGGGGTATATGCATGTGGCAAAGAGCATGGTGGATAAACATGTACTTTGGTACCTTGTCCATTTCATCAAGGTAGCAGTCTGTTAGATCACATGGCTCTCCTGGGACACGAGGCGCCTTGTGTTCGGATACTTGGCCTGCCAGTGACTCTCTGATCATGTTCGCTTTCTGAAAGGCCTTCTGAATGGGCAGGGGGAGGTGCCTCAGCACAGGCAACATTTCATAAATCTGCAATGTGGAAAGTTACAGGATTCGTGTTTAGTTCTAACTTCATAAACATCTAATATATTTATGTTCGTATATGTATGGAACGCTTGTTCAATTCGATTCAGATTGGGTGAGTGACTTAGCCAGTCAATAATATTCTGGTTTTTGGCTTTGAAATCTCCATTGTTCCTTTGCAATATGTTTGGCATCATTGTCTTGCCATAGGATGAAGTGTGGTCCAATGAGTTTGGAGGCATTTGCTAGAACTTTAGCAAGTAAGATGCCTCTGTACACTTCAGAATTCATTCTGCTGCTGCTATCAGCAGTTACACCATCAATGAAGAAGAGTGAGCCAGTATCCGTGGCAGCCATACATCCTCAAACCATAACACCAACCACCACCATGTTTCTCAGATGGAAGGGGTCTTTGGACCTAAGGCAGTTCCTTTTTACTTCCACATTTTGCTCTTGCTCTTCCAGAACTCTGTCGGTTCATTAGTAGGTGCTTCTTAGCAAACTGTAGCAATCCTGTTTTTGTGGCTAGCTAGTGGTTTGTATCTTGCATTGTAATCTCTGTAGTTCTGTAGTTCTGTTCATGAAGTCTTCTTTAGACAGTAGGCATTGGCACATTTAGGCCTGCCTCCTGAAGAGTGTGTTTGGTCTGTCGTCACATGTGAGAAGTCTTTGGTAGAGGTCTTCTTTGACCTACCAGGGAGGGGCTCACCGGTTCACTTTTTCTTCTTTGTGACATTCCAAACTGTTGATTTTGGTAAGCCTAAGATTTGACCTATATTTCTGACAGTGTTTTCAATAATGATGAAATAATCAGTAACAGACCCCAAAGGTAATCAAAAGGCTAGAATCAAAACTAGATACTGAAAGCTGTCTTATACCTGCACTAAGGAAACAATTGAACACACCTGACTAATCAGAAACATCTGTGAAGCCATTTGTACCAAACATTATGATGCCCTATTTACAAGCAGTGCTGTAATTTCTACAGGATGAAATTAAAATTCATAAAAATATCTTTAAATAAATTCTTAAATAAAAGATTAGAATTTGCACTTCATTTTTCATTGTAATTTAAAACAAATAAATTGTCTCCCGTCAAAGACAGTTCTCTGCATCTCTCAGTCTACTGTTTGGACAGAGTTTGATGTACTTACCATAGCCCAGGGGCCATTGACGATCTTTGAGATTTCTGTGATGTGGCGGATGTTGTGTTGGAGAAACTCATCTTCATGTTTGAATCGAGTCCCAAACAGGACAGTGCATATGATGTTGAATGAGGCCTTGTGGAACAGGATCTGCGAGTCGATAGCTTTACCTTCCAGAAATGTCAGCAAAGCAGAGATGAGTGACCTTCCCATCGCATTACTAAATTGTTAGTTTATGGTTAATGTTTCCTATTTAAAAGCATGGCAAACAGATGAACTCAGGTTTACACAGAGAATGTCACAAAAGAAACAGACGTTTAAACAAGTTTTTGGCTATTAAGTGCTACCTGCATTATTTTCCAAATGTGAGGCTATGTAGGAGATCTCTCCCAGAATCCTCTCCTCCATGGATCGTTTCCCCAGGCCAAAGTTCCGAAGGGTTGTTAGGGCGAATCTCCGGTGCTCCTTCCACATAGGCCCGTTAGTCAATATAACCCCTAAGGGATTCAAGTTTTATGTTGGTCATCCTGGCCACTGGGGGCAGCATTCATAAAACAATGTCAATAAATATTGAGTGATATGAGAAACTAGGCAAGAATACTTGTTTAACTCTTTTATTTTCATTTTTGTAGTCAAGTCTACTTTTGCCATTGTTGTTGTATTCTCAACCCATTTTAACCATTTGTATATTATTTTTGCGTAGGTTATTCACATGAGCTGTCCACAGATTTCTCTGTTTCTGGTTAGAACACCATTTAATTCCTGGTGCCTAATTGCTGTTTCTTTCTATAGCTTGTCTCTACTATTTTTTGAATATAATTTGTTTCTCTGATTTAAGCCACTGTGCATAATACATATAGCAATATTCTCTTAATTATTAAATATTAAGACATGAGACTTTGTGCTCTTGAACTGCCAGGTTGACTGGAAGTTGTGTAGAGTGTGGTATTATTTTGAACAATGTAAGGTTTTACATTTACCTTTATCCTCTGATAGGTGATTTGCCATGAGGTCTTGGGGTCGTCCAGCAAACTCCACAGACTGAGTGACCAGTGCTTCCTTCATTGCCTGCAGACCGTTGAGCACCACAGCTGGCTTGCTCCCAATATAGATACTGTAGACCTTCCCATAGCGCTCCGACAGCTTGCATTTGTAATGGAAGATGGAAATGACATGAATTAGCCTGTCATGCAGGGCTTGAGAGAGCGACATAGGCATTCATTATTTTTTTCAACAATACATTTCCACCACGTTTTTCTTTCTAGTTGTATCTCTAAGGTTGTTGCTTTATTGGTACTTGCACTTCATACACGGAACACTGTGCCTGAAGTGTGTGAACTCTTCCAGTGAGTATTTTCCACACGACAGATTACTCAGTACTGTTAGAATCTGGGTGAGCTTGCACCAGGAGATCAGTCTCACTTTTCTGATGGCTTATGACTTATTGTAATATGAAACTAATACATTTTACATTACATTTACATTTTAGCTGTTAAACTGATGCTTTTATCCTGAGAAACTTGCACTTATTCATGATTTTAGTTTTTAACTGTACCTTTCTGAGATCATCGAGAGGATTGACCAGGTTCAGCTGCAGCAAGTTTCCAAATATCGGAAATGGCCGAGGTCCAGGGGGGAAGTTTTTGGGCCTCCTAGTTCTGAAGAGGAGGAAGAGGAGGCTGAAGCCGATCCATAGGAGAATCACAGAGCCCAGCATGGTCACTACTGCTCTGTTGGTCTTTGCACCACTGTCTAATAAACTAATTCCAACTCTGATCAATTATTTACTCTTTTAGTTTGTTGAATGAGGCTGGAATCCAACATTTGACCTTGAAGTGATACTGTATGATTTTGGTCGACTCAGACAGTTTATATGTGCGGTGGAGGAAATTTTTTAAGCTTGAAGAAGTTTATGATTACCAGCTGGCTTCTCCGTGGTGAATATGGGGGCACTTGGGCATCTGAGTTTCAAGTCATTCCAAAAAGCAATGTATAAAGCCTGATTAAATCTCCATAGGTTGTGAATGGATTATCAATGGGTGGGATACACACACACACAACGGTGGAACTGTACATGAAGTCCAACCCAAACCGCCCACCTGCACCCCCCCTTGGACGAATGTGAAATGATCATGTCTGGTGAATTCTAAGGGGAAAATACTACAGATTATTGAAACAGTAAATGCTGGGTGTTTGTCACAGAAAATACTGGCAGAAGTCACGGAGCGGTAGTGCCAAATTTGTTGAAAATTATGGAAAACTGCACGTCCAAATTTCATTACCTTCAACACACAAAGGGGAATATGCACTATGCACAGAGGTGACAGAGTTGGTAAGAAGAGCACACCTACTGTCCAAAGTCCCTTCCATGCTACCAGCTGTATTGCTAATTCCCTGTGGGTTGTATAATTACAATGTAGCCCCCCCCCCCCCCCCCCCCTTGTTTTGGAGGAGGGTCATTTGGTGGTGGCAGTGTGAGAGGCTGGAACACTGGCCAAGTCAGACCTTATATGGTCAAAACCCATTATAATTGTAACATGCCCCAATGCTTCCTTGCAAACTGTCCACAGCGCCACAGGCCATTGCGGCTCCTGGTTAAATGCAAACCCACTAGAGCCAGTGCATACATGCTGAGGTGCAGTGTGTGCTTGCATCTCAGAGTCAGGGCCATGCTGCTCACCCAGAGCTGGGTACAAGATAGAAGAGACCTCAGAGTTTCACTACTAGATCCAAGTCATTCATAAGAGACATCTGAGTACTAAGTAACCAATTTCAGATTTTTGAGTTTTTAGCAGTAGAATCCAAGTCATTCAACCTCTGAGTACAGGGTTGGATGCATGGCCTAGAAATTCAGGCTCCCGCACTTGAGGCAAATTCTAATGATCGGTGTCCTACAGCAGTGTGATACAGGTCTTCAGTCCTCTGAGAGTGCAGCCACAGGCTGCAACAAGTATTGCGATCATCTGGAATCCTGGGGGAACCACGCCTATAAGTCGCAGAGATCGAGGCCAGTACCAGTGGTCACTAGACCTCTGAATACCAAGCCCGATGCAATGTCAACAGGACCCCTGGGTTCCACAGCAGATACAAGTCTCCGGCGCTCTGAGAGTGTAGCCGCAGGCTGCAACAAGTCTGGAGACCGTCTGGAATCTGCCACATGTAAAGCCCCAGTCTTGACCTCTGAGATTGGCACAAGGTATCATGTCACAGGGCGTCTGAATCTCTGAGATGTAGGAACTGTTTCCCCGAGCCCATGACATCTGTAGCCATAACAAATTGAGTTTCTCACAAGTTATAAACAAATCCCTGACCTCTGACACCAGGGCCCAAGGGAAGGTAGCCGGGACTAGGGCTCCGAAGCACAAGTATACTACTCAGCACCAAGGTGTATGTACTATGTACTGGATACACAATGTACATCGGTAAACAATGCATCCTCTCAAAGCTGCGCAACTGTGTCTATGTCGACAGTTACCATCCAAAACTGCCCAAAAAATCACAGAAAGCTCTAAAAACAGAGAAAATCACGGAAACGGCAAAAAATGTGGACAGTCATGAAATCCGTAACACCTGCGACTTCTGTGACAAACACCAGATCAGTATATCCCAATCACATCTTTATTATATGACATAATTTTTCTCATCATCATCCTATATCATTTATTATTGGGGGGTATTGGGCCTGTTTTGTAATATTGGAAGCTGGTGTCACTGATTTTGACTTGATACTCATTAAACATATTTTAAAAGCTGCACTTCAACCTTCAGGCGAATCATGAACAGTTTTAATGCATACAGTAGATTATCTTCCTCTGAAAATGTCCAACACACACACACACACACACACACACACGCACACTCTCTCTCTCGCTCTCTCTATATCACACACATACGCGCTCTTTCTTGCACACACACCCACCCACACGCACACACACACATGCACTCTCACACACACTCTCGTACACACACACACACACATATGCTCTCTCGCACACACACTCATACACACACACACACAGAGTCAGTGATGAATGCTGACAATGCAGCACTAAAGACAAAGCCTAAATACTGAACTGTGGGACTATACGGTCCCAGACGTTTAATTCGAGTTTTTCCTCCAATGGCAAAATGGCATTACATTTTTTTAAATTGCATGTATTGCATGTATAACCACAATTACATTACATTACAGTCATTTAACAGACAAAGTGACTTTTTTTTACACATCCATTTATACAGCTGGATATATACTGAAGCAATGCAGGTTAAGTACCGTGCTCAAGGGTACAACGGCAGTATCCAACCTGGGAATTGAACCTGCTGCCATTGCAAGTTTCTAGGCAAAAGACCCACCGCAAGTTACATTACATTACATTACAGGCATTTGGCAGACGCTCTTATCCAGAGTGACGTACAACAAAGTTGCTTGGCAAAATCTTCACGTCAGTAGTACTTTCATTTACAATTGCTTACATCCCAAGCTAATTTTCCAACTGGGCATGTGCTCGCAGTTATCCAGTTCACACAGCAGCTTCGTGTGGCTGAAAAGCTGCGGGCCTCATCACACACAACAAGGGATAGCCTGTCAATGCAGCTCCGGAAGTATACACACACACAAAGCTGTGATTTCCAAGGAAAATGACTCCAAGCAGCACCCTTATAATTGTGACCATTACATGAGTTTTCTTCATTGAACCAGTTGATTTTTGCATTAAATCGCCATTGGGTTCATTTAGAGATATGCGTTACAATTAATTGTGCACTACATCGCCATCTGCTGGTGGGGCCTGACCCCCACAGGCACCTAATGTAAAATCTCAACTGCCTCTTAGTCTAACAACCAGTTTGTAGGGTTTTGGTGTCTGGGTGACCCCAAAAACAGGGGTGTAGTCAGGCACACCACTGTCTTCAGACCAGATGAACTTGAAGCGACGTAGGAGTGTCACAAGAATCAGGAAGAGCTCCATGCGAGCAAGACCCTCTCCCAGACACACCCGAGGCCCTGCAACACAAACACACAAACACACACTGTATCATACCAAACCCGCTAAAACAAAAATGTGTATGAAGTTCCAACATTTGACATCCCAAAGGCCATTCTGTCACAGTGCAGGAGGACGGGTGTGGAGTGTGGTCTGGGGAGCAAGGGTGGACAGATAATGGTCATAAATAAAATTTTGAGTTGTTTATGCCGGATGTGTAGATACAGCATAATTCACAACCTTTCGGTGGCTTTCGTTTGCGTGAATTAATGATGTGATGACACACAACTGCCCAAGAAACAGCTGAGCAGCCAATTATCTGATTTATTTTGTTCCCCTAAAATGGAGGAACTATATATAAAACGGGCTGTAATGCATGGACCACCTGATATGAACGTCAGCACCCTCAAATTAAAGCAGACATTCTGCACTTTGACCTCATATTCATTGTTTTATTTCAAATACGGTCTGTAGTGATTTGCGAGCTTTCTTGTTCATGAAATGATGCAATGACACACAGCTGGCCAAGAAACAGCTGTGCGGGCATTTGTCCGATTACTTCAGGTCCTTTAAAATATGGAAAATGTGTATAAAAAAGAGTGTAATTCCTCCGTGGATCACCCGGTATGGATGTCAATGCCCTCAAATTAAAGCAGTCTGCACTTTAGCCTCATGTTTGTTGTTTCATTTCAAATCCAATCTGCTGGAGTACAGGGCCAAAACAACAAAAATTGTGTCACTGTCCACCCCCCACCCCTATTACAACTACATAAAATGTGGGCCTTTCTTTTCTTTTGGTGGTCAACTTTTCGGTCAGCTTTAACATCAGTCAGTTTGATTAGTCCTGTTGCGGTGGCCATCAGGGGTTGGGGGCGAAATAGCTCAGGAGGTAAGCACTGTTGTCTGGCAGTCGGAGGGTTGCCGGTTCGATTCCCCACCCTGGGCCTGTCGAAGTGTCCCTGAGCAAGACACCTAACCCCTAAATTGCTCCCAACGAGCTGATTGGTACCTTGCATGGCAGCCTTTCACCATTGGTGTGTGAGTGTGTGTGTGACTGGGTGAATGAGAGGCATCAATTGTAAAGCGCTATATAAATGCAGTCTATTTAACCTGCTGTTAGCATCCCTGATTTTATCCCATTTTCCCCAGCCCTCAACTCAACCAAACTTGTTGATTTCCTACCAGAAACCCTTCCTGCTGACTTCAAGGAGGAGATGGCAGACATATGACTCCTTCGATTCATGTGATGCCTATTCTCGCCATTCTCCACACTGCGGGTGCACCACCAATCATACACTGCCTATGTCATCGGAGGATAACGAAGTCAACATATTCTCAGTTTGAGTGTTCGCAGGCCCCTGGTCTGAGCAGGAGTGGGCGCTAGAGAGCGATGAGACCAACGGAACTAGCCTCCTTACCCCATCATTCCCCGGCGAGTTTGAACCAATTGTTGCCAGGCCAATGCGGACCTCTGGCCAATGGTGCGACCGGGACTCAAATCCCAGTTGCATGGCTCATGTTTTTTTGACTTGTAACTTTACAGCGTTACACCCGAGACCCACGTTGAGTATTTGCTGAAACTTAAGAACACTTAAGAATAATTTCAATCTGGCTGCGAGCTGTAGCATTTTGATAAAGGTTGATCCAACAGAATGCTCTGCCAATCAACCAGTTCAGTGACTTAATTGATAATTACCAAATAAAATAAAATAAATATATCTTAAATGTTAGACAAATCAGAAGTTTTAACTGTTGATGCACTTGTGTTCGGTATTCCAAGAGCCGAACGGTCAACGGACGAGTTAGCTGTTAAAACTGCTGGATTCAAAACATTAGCATATTTTACTTTATCCTCACTTCCCCGACAATACAGTAATGTAAGAAGGGCCTGGAGATTTTGTGTGCATCACCCATAAGTCCCTCATCATCCCAGTGTCACAGAAAGTGTCTGAGTCTTACCAGCAGAGAAGGGCATGAAGGCCTCTGGCTTCACAAACTCTCCCTGATTGTTTAGGAAGTTGGAGGGGTTGAAGTCGTGGGGAAACTTCCACTGGCTTTCCTCACTCAGCACAGAGGACAGATTGGGGATGATGAGGGTTCCCTGAAACCAGAACCAGCAGGGACAACAAGATGGAGGGATGAGGGCGAAAGAGACACACAGGAAGTTATGCAAAAGAGGGATATAAAAATAAAATGGTTTGAGGAACTGTAGTAGTTTGCTGACAGTAGTACAGTAGGCCTCAGGGACTAGTATCATCCTGTCTAGTAATTGATGCTTTGCAGTGTTGAGGAAAGTACTCTGAAACTACACTTCAAGTAGTTGAACTACAGCCAAACTAGCCCAACGTGAAATGTAGCTACAATTTTGACTACAATTACTAAAAAAAAGTTAAAAATGATCCTTATCATGTCGACATGGCGTGCCTTTTGCACACGGGGAGAACCATTATACATCTCAATGGGAAGAACCAGCAATAAGTGCCCATTGCCAGTTGACCATTGGCAACTATAGTGAAGCGGTGTACTTCCCACCAATCAGGATTAGAGGGAAAGCAGTGAGAGTAGGCAATATTTGGTCAAAGGAGTTTGGAAAAAAAATATACCTGTACCAAAAGTAGCTGGCATTTACGGTATACCTCAAAATGACGAAAAACGGCAATTAACTACTACAACCACTGCACAAAATTGAATATAGTTGAACTACCATCAAACTGCTGTAAAATGTAATTAAACTACTAGTTTAATAGCATTTTACATGAAGGTAAACTACTCCCCAACACTGATGCTTGGTGGCCTCACCTTGGGGATGTCGTAGCCCATCAGCTGTGTGTCTTTGGTGGTGGTGTGGAAGACACTGAGCGGCACCGTGTCTGCGACTCGCTGAGTCTCGTGGATCATGGCCTGGGTGTAGGGCATCTTATGTCTGTCCTCAAAAGAGGCCTGCTCCTTCTCCCCAAGCACCTCGTCGATCTCCTTCTGACACCTCTCTGGAGACCTCAGGCAGAGACGGCACACATCACTGAGCTGGGCGACATCGTTCTCCACCTTAAAGGCTGCTGTAGGAGTGCGCATTTCAGTCTCATGCACAGGTAACCATAGAAACACAACTGAGAACTCACCCTGAACATCTGGGTGAGTCATGAGGTACAGAAAGGCTGTGAGGAGTGTGTTGGCAGTGGTGTCTGTTCCAGCAAAGAGGAGGTCCAGCAGATAACCGATCAGCTGTTTTTCATTGAAGGAAGAGCCATCGTCTCCTCTCTGAAAGGGACAGTGATGAAGACAGCAATGGGAGAGATCTATTGGTCAATATCAACCCATCATCACTGAGATTCATTATTTTGAACAGGTCACAATATGATAAAACTGAATGTCACATCCTGGATTTACTGATGCCTGCTCCAATGTTGAAGACCCCTTGTTTACTGCATAGGCCAACAAGCATTTGAGTTTGGACTGTGGGGTATATGCATGTGGCAAAGAGCATGGTGGATAAACATGTACTTTGGTACCTTGTCCATTTCATCAAGGTAGCAGTCTGTTAGATCACATGGCTCTCCTGGGACACGAGGCGCCTTGTGTTCGGATACTTGGCCTGCCAGTGACTCTCTGATCATGTTCGCTTTCTGAAAGGCCTTCTGAATGGGCAGGGGGAGGTGCCTCAGCAGGGGCAACATTTCATAAATCTGCAATGTGGAAAGTTACAGGATTCGTGTTTAGTTCTAACTTCATAAACATCTAATATATTTATGTTCGTATATGTATGGAACGCTTGTTCAATTCGATTCAGATTGGGTGAGTGACTTAGCCAGTCAATAATATTCTGGTTTTTGGCTTTGAAATCTCCATTGTTCCTTTGCAATATGTTTGGCATCATTGTCTTGCCATAGGATGAAGTGTGGTCCAATGAGTTTGGAGGCATTTGCTAGAACTTTAGCAAGTAAGATGCCTCTGTACACTTCAGAATTCATTCTGCTGCTGCTATCAGCAGTTACACCATCAATGAAGAAGAGTGAGCCAGTATCCGTGGCAGCCATACATCCTCAAACCATAACACCAACCACCACCATGTTTCTCAGATGGAAGGGGTCTTTGGACCTAAGGCAGTTCCTTTTTACTTCCACATTTTGCTCTTGCTCTTCCAGAACTCTGTCGGTTCATTATTAGGTGCTTCTTAGCAAACTGTAGCCATCCTGTTTTTGTGGCTAGCTAGTGGTTTGTATCTTGCATTGTAATCTCTGTAGTTCTGTAGTTCTGTTCATGAAGTCTTCTTTAGACAGTAGGCATTGGCACATTTAGGCCTGCCTCCTGAAGAGTGTGTTTGGTCTGTCGGACAGTTGTTTGGGGGGGGGGGGGGGGGGGGGGGTTCGTCATTATGGTGAGAAGTCTTTGGTAGAGGTCTTCTTTGACCTACCAGGCCCTTTGAGATTATCAAGCTCACCGGTTCACTTTTTCTTCTTTGTGACATTCCAAACTGTTGATTTTGGTAAGCCTAAGATTTGACCTATATTTCTGACAGTGTTTTCTTATTTCTCAGGCTCATAATGATGAAATAATCAGTAACAGACCCCAAAGGTAATCAAAAGGCTAGAATCAAAACTAGATACTGAAAGCTGTCTTATACCTGCACTAAGGAAACAATTGAACACACCTGACTAATCAGAAACATCTGTGAAGCCATTTGTACCAAACATTATGATGCCCTATTTACAAGCAGTGCTGTAATTTCTACAGGATGAAATTAAAATTCATAAAAATATCTTTAAATAAATTCTTAAATAAAAGATTAGAATTTGCACTTCATTTTTCATTGTAATTTAAAACAAATAAATAGTCTCCCGTCAAAGACAGTTCTCTGCATCTCTCAGTCTACTGTTTGGACAGAGTTTGATGTACTTACCATAGCCCAGGGGCCATTGACGATCTTTGAGATTTCTGTGATGTGGCGGATGTTGTGTTGGAGAAACTCATCTTCATGTTTGAATCGAGTCCCAAACAGGACAGTGCAGATGATGTTGAATGAGGCCTTGTGGAACAGGATCTGCGAGTCGATAGCTTTACCTTCCAGAAATGTCAGCAAAGCAGAGATGAGTAACCTTCCCTTAGCATTACTAAATTGTTAGTTTATGGTTAATGTTTCCTATTTAAAAGCATGGCAAACAGATGAACTCAGGTTTACACAGAGAATGTCACAAAAGAAACAGACGTTTAAACAAGTTTTTGGCTATAAAGTGCTACCTGCATTATTTTCCAAATGTGAGGCTATGTAGGAGATCTCTCCCAGAATCCTCTCCTCCATGGATCGTTTCCCCAGGCCAAAGTTCCGAAGGGTTGTTAGGGCGAATCTCCGGTGCTCCTTCCACATAGGCCCGTTAGTCAATATAACCCCTAAGGGATTCAAGTTTTATGTTGGTCATCCTGGCCACTGGGGGCAGCATTCATAAAACAATGTCAATAAATATTGAGTGATATGAGAAACTAGGCAAGAATACTTGTATAACTCTTTTATTTTCATTTTTGTAGTCAAGTCTACTTTTGCCATTGTTGTTGTATTCTCAACCCATTTTAACCATTTGTATATTATTTTTGCCTAGGTTATTCACATGAGCTGTCCACAGATTTCTCTGTTTCTGGTTAGAACACCATTTAATTCCTGGTGCCTAATTGCTGTTTCTTTCTATAGCTTGTCTCTACTACTTTTTGAATATAATTTGTTTCTCTGATTTAAGCCACTGTGCATAATACATATAGCAATATTCTCTTAATTATTAAATATTAAGACGTGAGACTTTGTGCTCTTGAACTGCCAGGTTGACTGGAAGTTGTGTAGAGTGTGGTATTATTTTGAACAATGTAAGGTTTTACATTTACCTTTACCCTCTGATAGATGATTTGCCATGAGGTCTTGGGGTCGTCCAGCAAACTCCACAGACTGAGTGACCAGTGCTTCCTTCATTGCCTGCAGACCGTTGAGCACCACAGCTGGCTTGCTCCCAATATAGATACTGTAGACCTTTCCCATAGCGCTCCGACAGCTTGCATTTGTAATGGAAGATGGAAATGACATGAATTAGCCTGTCATGTGGGGCTTGAGAGAGCGACATAGGCATTCATTATTTTTTTCAACAATACATTTCCACCACGTTTTTCTTTCTAGTTGTACCTCTAAGGTTATTGCTCTATTGGTACTTGCACTTCATACAAGGAACACTGTGCCTGAAGTGTGTGAACTCTTCCAGTGAATATTTTCCACGCGACAGATTACTCAGTACTGTTAGAATCTGGGTGAGCTTGCACCAGGAGATCAGTCTCACTTTTCTGATGGCTTATGACTTATTGTTATATGAAACTAATACATTTTACATTACATTTACATTTTAGCTGTTAAACTGATGCTTTTATCCTGAGAAACTTGCACTTATTCATGATTTTAGTTTTTAACTGTACCTTTCTGAGATCATCGAGAGGATTGACCAGGTTCAGCTGCAGCAAGTTTCCAAATATCGGGACTGGCCGAGGTCCAGGGGGGAAGTTTTTGGGCCTCCTAGTTCTGAAGAGGAGGAAGAGGAGGCTGAAGCCAATCCATAGGAGAATCACAGAGCCCAGCATGGTCACTACTGCTCTGTTGGTCTTTGCACCACTGTCTAATAAACTAATTCCAACTCTGATCAATTATTTACTCTTTTAGTTTGTTGAATGAGGCTGGAATCCAACATTTGACCTTGAAGTGATACTGTATGATTTTGGTCGACTCAGACAGTTTATATGTGCGGTGGAGGAAATTTTTTAAGCTTGAAGAAGTTTATGATTACCAGCTGGCTTCTCCGTGGTGAATATGGGGGCACTTGGGCATCTGAGTTTCAAGTCATTCCAAAAGCAATGTATAAAGCCTGATTAGATCTCCATAGGTTGTGAATGGATTATCAATGGGTGGGATACACACACACACAACGGTGGAACTGTACATGAAGTCCAACCCAACCGCCCACCTCCACCCCCCCTTGGACGAATGTGAAATGATCATGTCTGGTGAATTCTAAGGGGGAAAATACTACAGATTAATGAAACAGTAAATGCTGGGTGTTTGTCACAGAAAATACTGGCAGAAGTCACGGAGCGGTAGTGCCAAATTTGTTGAAAATTATGGAAAACTGCACGTCCAAATTTCATTACCTTCAACACACAAAGGGGAATATGCACTATGCACAGAGGTGACAGAGTTGGTAAGAAGAGCACACCTACTGTCCAAAGTCCCTTCCATGCTACCAGCTGTATTGCTAATTCCCCTGTGGGTTGTATAATTACAATGTAGCCCCCCCCCCCCTTGTTTTGGAGGAGGGTCATTTGGTGGTGGCAGTGTGAGAGGCTGGAACACTGGCCAAGTCAGACCTTATATGGTCAAAACCCATTATAATTGTAACATGCCCCAATGCTTCCTTGAAAACTGCCCACAGCGCCACAGGCCATTGCGGCTCCTGGTTAAATGCAAACCCACTAGAGCCAGTGCATACCGGCTGAGGTGCAGTGTGTGCTTGCATCTCAGAGTCAGGGCCATGCTGCTCACCCAGAGCTGGGTACAAGATAGAAGAGACCTCAGAGTTTCAATACTAGAACCAAGTCATTCATAAGAGACATCTGAGTAGCAAGTAATCAGTTTCAGACTTCAGAGTTTTAAGCAGTGGAATCCAAGTCATTCAACCTCTGAGTACAGGGTCGGATGCATGGCCTAGAAATTCAGGCTCCCGCACTTGAGGCAAATTCTAATGATCTGTGTCCTACAGCAGTGTGATCCAAGACTTCAGTCCTCTGAGAGTGCAGCCACAGGCTGCAACAAGTAGGCCTATTGGAACCGTCAGGAATCTGTCACATGTGGAGCCCAAGTCTTGACCTCTGAGATTGGCACAAGGTATCATGTCACAGGACGTCTGAATCTCTGAGATGTAGGAACTGTGTCCCCAAGCCCATGACATCTGTAGCCATAACAAATTGAGTTTCTCACAAGTTAAAAACAAATCCCTGACCTCTGACACCAGGGCCCAAGGGAAGATAGCCCGGACTAGGGCTCTGAGGCACAAGTATACTACTCAGCACCAAGGTGTATGTACTATGTACTGGGTACACAATGTACATTCGGTAAACAATGCATCCTCTCAAAGCTGCGCAACTGTGTCTATGTCGACAGTTACCATCCAAAACTGCCCAAAAAATCACAGAAAGCTCTAAAAACAGAAAATCACGGAAACGGCAAAACATGTGGACAGTCACGGAATCCGTGACACCTGCAACTTCTGTGACAAACACCCGGCCTCACAGATCAGTATATCCCAATCACATCTTTATTATATGACATAATTTTTCTCATCATCATCCTATATCATTTATTATTGGGGGAAATCGGGCCTGTTTTGTAATATTGGAAGCTGGTGTCACTGATTTTGACTTGATACTCATTAAACATATTTTAAAAGCTGCACTTCAACCTTCAGGCGAATCATGAACCGTTTTAATGCATACAGTAGATTATCTTCCTCTGAAAATGTCCAACACACACACGCACACACACACTCTCTCTCTCGCTCTCTATCACACACATACACACACTCTCTCACACACACACCCACCCACACACACGCTGTCTCACACACACACTTGTACACACACACAGTCAGTGATGAATTCAGACAATGCAGCACTAAAGACAATGCCTACATGAGCCTATGTGGACCCAGATGTTTAATTTCAAGTTTTTCCTCCGACGGCAAAATGCTGGCATTACATTTTTTTTAATTACGTGTTTAACGACATGTTGCTAGGCAAAATCTCCACTTCAGTAGTCCTTTCATTTACAGTGGCTTGCACCCAACGTTAAACATTAATTTCCCAACTGGGCCTGTGCGGGAGGAGTTAGTTTGCCCACACTTATTCAGTTCACACAACAGCTCCGTGTGGCTGGAACACTGCAGTCCCCCTCACACACAACAAGGGATAGCCTGCTGTCAATGCAGCTGCGGAAGTATACACGCACACTAAGCTGTGTTTTCCAAGGAAAATGACTCCGAGCAACACCGTTATAATTGTGACTGTTTCATAAGTTGTTTCAGGAATGTATGTATTGAATTAAGTTTCCAGTTTCCATTTACATACATTGCAAATATGTGTTTGTACTGGAAGGTGATTTGTGTTGTGAACAGAATGTTTTGGTTGGACAAAATATTGAAATACCGTTTGTGGCCTACCTGTGATAAGAAAACGAATTTAAGAACAAAAGCAAATTGATTAAAGAAAGCACCATAATAATTCCCACACAAGCTGTGTCTGTATTTATCATTCCCAGTTACCCTCCCATGTTAAGTGATGTTGAATACCTAGAAGCATAAAGCGTCAGTATGACTTTGTAGAAAACTTTATTCGTGTTTGGTTACCCTCCCTGATTGGTTACCCCCGGTTTAGGGCCACCAAAATGGTCATATTACATTCTTACCCGTCGAGAAGGGCATGAAGGCTTCTGGCTTCACAAACTCCTTGATCATTTAGAAAGTTGGAGGGGTTGAATTCCTTTGGAAACTTCCACTGGCTTTCCTCACTCAGCACAGAGGACAGGTTGGGAATGATGACAGTTCCCTGAACCAGGAACAGGCAGGGATGACAAGATGGAGGGATGAGGGAGAAGGAGACATGGATGTAGATATGGAAAGGAGAGAGAGAAACTTAGCCTAAATAGAGGAAATTTAGTAGTTGCTGACAGTAGTACTGCTGGACTCAGGCACTGTTCTGTATTTCTGTTACCATCCTGTTCAATAAAGGATACTTTGTAGCCTCACCTTGGGGATATCGTAGCCCATCAGCCATGTGTCTTTGGTGGTGATGTGGAAAATGCTGAGCAGCACCGTGTCTGCGACTCGCTGAGCCTCGTGGATCATGGCCTGTGTGTAGGGCATCTTGTGTCTGTCCTCATAAGAGGCCTGCTCCTTATCCTCAAGCACCGCGTCAATCTCCTTCTGACACCTCTCTGGAGACCTCAGGCAGAGACGGTATACGTCACTGAGCTGGGAGACATCGTTCTCCACCTTAAAGGCTGCTGCGCTGCTTTCAGCCTCATGCACAGGTAACCATAGAAGCACAACTGAGAACTCACCCTGAACATCTGGGTGAGTCATGAGGTATAGAAAGGCCGTGAGCAGTGTGTTGGAGCTAGTGTCTGTTCCAGCAAAGAGAAGGTCCAGCAGATAGCTGACCAGCTGTTTTTCAGTGAAGGAGGAACCATCATCTCCTCTCTGAAAGGGACAGTGATGAAGGCAGCATGAAGAGCGATCTATTGGTAAATATCAACCTATCATCACTGAGTTTCTTTATTTTGAACAGGTTACAATGTGATAAAACTGAATGTCACATCCTGGATTTACTGATGACTGCTCCAATGTTGAAGACTCCTTGTTTACCGCATAGGCTAACAAGCATTTGATTACAGAGTAAGAGGGGTCATCATCTTTGACCCACACAGGGTAAAAATGCACTGTACTTCAACCTGAAGAAGAGCACACCAGCTGTCAAACGTCTCTTTTCTGCTGTCAGCGGTCTTGCAGTGTCCCCTGTGCCTGCACGGGAGGGCTGTGTATTTACAATGCAGCCCCCCTTATTCCTGTAGGAGGAGTGTCTTTTGGTGGTGGGGGTGAGGGAGGCCAGAACACTGGCCCGGTCAGAGCTTATATTGTCAAATGTGGGATGGTGTGGTTAATGGAAGGCTTGGCCAGGATGACATTCAAAGGAAGCAGGGGGGACCAGAGGGCTGGTAACCACAGGTTTCAACAGGGACACTTGGAACGTGGGGTGGACTCTCATTACATTACGCTTATTTGGCAAACTCTTTTATTCAAGGTACAGTAAGCACATATCGAAGGTCATTGGAACAGCTACAGAACACACGTTCGATAAGGTACAATGCTCATTCTGTAACAGTTATTCACGGCCATGAACACGCAGTTCACACAGTAAGCATAAGCTATGTCAGAGAGTAATGTTAAGTCAAACTAGGAGGCATGACAACAAGCTACAACATCAAGATAACAATACAAGTTCAAAACAAGTGCTGGATGGAGGTACATGTAAAATGAAAGTGGTACAGGAGGTACATGTGTGTCATGAAAGTGCTATAGAAATAAAGTGGAAGGATGTTAGTAATAAGAGTGATCCTAGGTTGGGACTGCCCTGCAGAGACTCGGGTTCAATCCCCGGCAGCGGTACTTCCTGCTTGGTCGTACGTTCCTACGAACACAATTGGCAGTGTTCACAGGTGGGAAGCCGGTGAGGGTATGAGTCCTGATTGTTGCATTAGCGACTCCTACTGGTTGGTCGGGGCGCCTGTTCAGCAGGGAGGGGATCTGGGGGAGATAGCGTGAACCTCCGCACGTTACACTCTCCCAGTGAAGGTGAAACGAAGCGGCTGGCGACTCCACATGTATCGGAGGAGGCATGTGGTAGTCTACACCCTCCCCAGACCAACAGAGGATATCACATCAACCAGGACCATGATTCACACAGCGAATTGGTATAACGACTAAATTGGGGAGAAAATGGGAGAAAAATGGCAAAAAAAAAATAAAAAATGCCCATTTTTTTCAGTTTGTTCCAGATTAACACAACAGGCAATATGCAGAGAGCAGCTCTGTCAGCAGTGCCCCTGAACTTTCAGGTGCTTGGTACGTTGCTGACTGCACGGCTCAGGACACCGCTACATATGCGCATTTATTTAAAGAGGAGTCACCTTGACCTGCTTATTTCATGTACGGGCTGTAGGGCCAGACAGGGGCATTTCAGCTGTGGGATGTGACGGAGGCTGGACTGGGCTCTTAGTAAACTCCCGCTTGTCCCAGCAAGGTTCATTTGGGGATTTTTATCATTTTTGATCATGTGGAGGGTTTTTGTGGGGGTAACAAGAAAAATTCCATTGTCGTCTTGCCTTGATATTTTTATTGAAGCTGTGAGGTTGCTCAGAACACATTGTGCTACTTTGTGTGGTTGGTTGGGTGCTGTTGATTTTACCTTAAACTTTTTTTTCCCATACCTAGGTCATCTGAGTCCTATTCTGTACTGTTCTTAATCCCACACCCACAAACACACACACACACACACACACACACACACACACACACACACACAGAAACACACACTCTCACACACAAACAACACATACAAAGAGTCAGTGATGTATACAGACAATGTAGCACAAAAGTCACGGCTTAAATAACAGACCATGAGCCTATGTGGACCCAGACGTTTAATTTCAAGGCAAAATGCTGGCATTACATTTTTTTTAAATTACGTGTTTAACCACAAGTTGCCAGGCAAAATCTCCACTTCAGCAGTCCTTTCATTTACAATGGCTTGCCCGCCAAGCTAAACATGAATTTTCGAACTGGGCATTAATGCAAGGAGTTAATTTGCTTGTGCTTACACAGTTCACACAACAGCTCTATGTGGCTGAAAAGCTACTGGCCCCATCACACGCAACAAAAGATAGCCTGCTGTCAATGCAGCTCTGGATGTACACATGCACACTAAGCTGTGTTTTCCAAGGAAAATGGCTCCAAGCAGCACCCTTATAATTGTGACTTTTTTATGAGTTTACTTAATTGAACAAGTTTTTGCACTATTTCGCTATTTGATTTATTAGATATGCATTTCCATGCATTGTGCACTACAGCGTCATCTGCTGGTCAGGCCCAGCCCCACAGGTGCCTAATGTAAAATGTCAACTGCCTCTTAGTCTAACACCCAGTCTGTAGGGTTTGGGTGTTTGAGTGATACCAAAACTGAGGGTGTAGTCAGGCACCCCCCCGTCTTCAGGCCAGACGAACTTGAAGCGGCGTAGCAGTGTCACAAGAATCAAGAAGAGCTCCATGCGAGCGAGACCCTCTCCCAGACACACCCGAGATCCTGAAACACACACACACACACACACACACACACACTGCATCATACCAAACTGTCAAAACCAAAACGCGTATAAAGTTCCAACATTACAATTCCCAAAGGCAGTTCCTTCACTGTTCTGGATGACATTTACAGCAGAAGTAACTAGTATTCCAATAGTTATTCCACTTTAACAGCCCAAAACAAAATCACTGTACAGGAAGTGCCTGATTCTTACCTGTCGAGAAGGGCATGAAGGCTTCTGGCTTCACAAACTCTCCTTGATCGTTTAGGAAGTTGGAGGGGTTGAATTCCTTTGGAAACTTCCACTGGCTTTCCTCACTCAGTACAGAGGACAGGTTGGGAATGATGACGGTTCCCTGAAACCGGAACAGGCAGGGATGACAAGATGGAGAGATGAGGGAGAAGGAGACATAAAAAGGAGGGAATGAAAATTAAATAGTAAGAGGAAATTCAGTAGTTGTTGACAGTAGTACTGTTGGACTCGGGCAGTTCTGTGCTTTTATTTCCTGTCCAGTAAAGGATACTTTGAGGCCTCACCTTGGGGATATCGTAGCCCATCAGCCGTGTGTCTTTGGTGGTGGTGTGGAAGACGCTGAGCGGCACCGTGTCTGCGACTCGCAGAGCCTCGTGGATCATGGCCTGTATGTGGGGCATCTTGTGTCTGTCCTCAAAAGAGGCCTGCTCCTTCTCCCCAAGCACCTCATCGATCTCCTTCTGACACCTCTCTGGATAACACAGGCAGAGATGGCACACGTCACTGAACTGGGAGACATCGTTCTCCGCCTTACAGGCTGCTGCAGGTGTGCGCATTTCAGTCTCATGCACAAGTAACCATAGAAGCACAACTGAGAACTCACCCTGAACATCTGGGTGAGTCATGAGGTACAGAAAGGCTGTGAGGAGTGTGTTGGCTGTGGTGTCTGTTCCAGCAGCAAGGAGGTCATTCAGATAACCGATCAGCTGTCTTTCATTGAAGGACGAGCCATCATCTCCTCTCTGAAAGGGACAGTGATGAAGACAGTAATGAGAGGGATCCATTAGTAAATCTGAAACCATCATCACTGAGCTTTATTATTTTGAACAGGCTACAATGTGACAAAACTGAATGCCACATCCTGGATTTACTGATGCCTGCTCCAATGTTGAAGACTCCTTGGTTACGACATGGACCAACAAGCATTTGAGTTTAGACTGTGGGGTATGTGCATGTGGACGGCAAAGAGCATGGTGGATAAGCATGTGCTGTGGTACCCTGTCCATTTCATCAAGGTAGCAGTCTGTTAGATCCCGTGGCTCTCCTGTTACCCAAGACTCCTTGTGTTGGGATACCTGGTCTGCCAGTGACTTTCTGACCATGTTCACATTGTGAAAGGCCTTTTGGAAGGGCAGGGGGAGGTGCCTCAGCAGGGGCAACATTTCATAAATCTGCAATGTGGAAAGTTACAGGATTTGCGTTTAGGTCTAACTTTATATACATTTAATATATGTTTATACATGAAACACTTGTTCAGTTCGATTCAGATCAAGTGAATGACTTATCCAGTCAAGAATTTCAAGTTTTTGGTTTTGTAATCTCCATTGTTGCTTTAGCAGTATGTTTGGCATTATTGTCTTGCTGTAGGATGAAGCATGGCACAGACCTAGGTCAAATACGTATTTGTTTTGAATTCAAATACTTTTCTGTGCTCTATTGATCTTGCCTAGTGTAATCGAGCCTGCCATTATGACCATAAGGCGGGGATTACACTTTTTGAGAGTACTTCATTGGTTCCAATACACCAGACAAGATCAGTAAAGTGTAGAAAAGTATTTGAATCCAAAACAAATACGTATTTGACCCAGGTCTTGCATAGTCCAATGAGTTTGGAGTCATTTGCTCTTGCCATCACTCTGATACAAGTGAGTCTCAGTATCAACAAAACTTTTTCCCAGAACTCTGTGGGCTCTTTGAGGTGCATGCGAGCAAACTGTAACCTGACAGTTCTGTTTTTGTGGCTAACTGGTGGTTTGCTGTTTGTATTGTAGTCTCTGTAGTTATGTTTGTGAAGTCTTCTTCAGACAGTAGGCACTGGCACATCTAGGCCTGCCTTCTGAAGAGTGTTTTTGATCTGACAGACTGCTATTTGGACTGCTAAAAGAGATTTTAATCTCAGTGAGACTTTTACCTGGTTAAATAAAGGATATATATATATATATTTGGGGGTTTTTCTTCATTATGGTGAGAAGTCGTTGGTAGAAGTCTTCCCTAACCTACCATTACTGATCACATGATTACCATTACGTGATTACTGATCTCTCCAGTTCGCTCTTTCTTCTTTGTGACATTCCAAACTGTTGATTTTGGTAAGCCTAAGATTTGACCTATATTTCTGACAGTGTTTTCTTATTTCTCAGCCTCATAATGATGAAATAGTCAGTAACAGACTCCAAGGGTAATCAAAAGGCTAGAATCAAAACTTGATATTGAAGGCTGTCTTATACCTGCACTAAGGAAAACAATTGAACACACCTGACTAATCAGAAACATCTGTGAAGCCAGTTGTCCCAAACATTATGATGCCCTATTTACAAACAGTGCTGTAATTTCTACAGGTTGAAACTAAAATGCATAAAAATATCCTTAAATAAAAGCTGAGAATTTGCACTTTGCACTTGCAATCAAACAATGTAAATTGTTTGATTTCAAGTTTTAAATTGTGGAGAACAAATCAATAAAAATATGTCTGTCCCAAACAAGATACTGCTCACTGTCGATATATATGTATAGTCCATTACAGGAGAGACTGCAGAGAATGAACATTTCAGATGGGAATAATCAAAATATTTTCTTCTTTGTGCCAGTGAATTAAACAAATTAAAATTAAAAAATATATATACCAATGGAGGGATTTGGTTTGTTCTTGTTCCTATAAAGAGTTTGAAAATCATTTTTCACATTAATTTAAAATGTCAAGTAAATTGTCTCCAATCAAAGAGAGTTCTCTGCAGCTCTCAGTCTACTGTTTGGACAGAGTTTGGTGTACTTACCATAGCCCAGGGGCCATTGACAATCTTTGTGATTTCTGTGATGTGGCGGATGTTGTGTTGGAGAAACTCATCTTCATGTTTGTATCGAGTCCCAAACAGGACAGTGCAGATGATGTTGAATGAGGCCTTGTGGAACAGGATCTGCGAGTCGATAGCTTTACCTTCCAGAAATGTCAGCAAAGCAGAGATGAGTGGCCTTCCCTTAGCATTACTAAATTGTTAGTTTATGGTTAATGTTTCCTATTTAAAAGCATGGCAAACAGATGAACTCAGGTTTACACAGAGAATGTCACAAAAGAAACAGACGTTTAAACAAGTTTTTGGCTATTAAGTGCTACCTGCATTATTTTCCAAATCTGAGGCTATGTAGGAGACCTCTCCCAGAATCCTCTCCTCCATGGATCGTTTCCCCAGGCCAAAGTTCCGTAGGGTTGTTAGGGCGAATCTCCGGTGCTCCTTCCATACAGGCCCGTAAGTAAAGACAACCCCTAAGGGATTCAAGTTTTATGTTGGTCATCCTGGCCACTGGGGGCAGCATTCTTAAAACAATGTCAATAAATATTGAGTGATATGAGAAATTAGGCAAGAATACTTGTATAACTCTTTTATTTTAATTTTTGTAGTCAAGTCTACTTTTGCCATTGTTGTTGTATTCTCAACCCATTTTAACCATTTGTATATTATTTTTGTTTAGGTTATTCACATGAGCTGTCCAGAGATTTCTCTGTTTCTAGTTAGAACACCATTTAATTCATGGTGCCTAATGACTGTGTTTCTTTCTATAGCTTGTCTCTACTACTTTTTGAATATAATTTGTTTCTCTGAATTAAGCCACTGTTCATAATACATATAGCAATATTCTCTTAATTATTAAATATTAAGACGTGAGACTTTGTGCTCTTGAACTGCCAGGTTGACAGGAAGTTGTGTAGAGTGTGGTATTATTTTGAACAATGTAAGGTTTTACATTTACCTTTGTCCTCCATTAGGTGATTTACCATAAGGTCTTGGGGTCGTCCAGCAAACTCCACAGACTGAGTGACCAGTGCTTCCTTCATTGCCTGCAGACCGTTGAGCACCACAGCTGGCTTGCTCCCAATATAGATACTGTAGACCTTCCCATAGCGTTCCGACAGCTTGCATTTGTAATGGAAGATGGAAATGACATGAATTAGCCTGTCATGCAGGGCTTGAGAGAGCGACATAGGCATTCATTATTTTTTTCAACAATACATTTCCACCACGTTTTTCTTTCTAGTTGTACCTCTAAGGTTATTGCTTTATTGGTACTTGCACTTCATACAAGGAACACTGTGCCTGAAGTGTGTGAACTCTTCCAGTGAATATTTTCCACGCGACAGATTACTCAGTACTCTTAGAATCTGGGTGACCTTGCACCAGGAGATCAGTCTCACTTTTCTGATGGCTTATGACTTATTGTTATATGAAACTAATACATTTTACATTACATTTACATTTTAGCTGTTAAACTGATGCTTTTATCCTGAGAAACTTGCATTTATTCATGATTTTAGTTTTTAACTGTACCTTTCTGAGATCATCGAGAGGATTGACCAGGTTCAGCTGCAGCAGGTTTCCAAATATCGGGACTGGCCAAGGTCCAGGGGGGAAGTTTTTGGGCCTCCTAGTTCTGAAGAGGAGGAAGAGGACGCTGAAGCCGATCCATAGGAGAATCACAGAGCCCAGCATGGTCACTTCTGCTCTGTTGGTCTTTGCACCACTGTCTAATAAACCAATTCCAACTCTGATCAATTATTTACTCTTTTAGTTTATTGAATGAGGCTGGAATCCAACATTTGACCTTGAATTGATACTGTATGATTTTGGTCGACCCAGACAGTTTATATGTGCGGTGGAGGAAATTTTTGAAGCTTGAAGAAGTTTATGATTACCAGCTGGCTTCTCAGTGGTGAATATGGGGGCACTTGGGCATCTGAGTTTCAAGTCATTCCAAAAGCAATGTATACAGCCTGGTTAAATCTCCATAGGTTGTGAATGGATTATCAATGGGTGGGATACACACACACAACGGTGGAACTGTACATGAAGTCCAACCCAACCACCCACCTCCACCCCCCCTTGAACGAATGTGAAATGATCATGTCTGGTGAATTCTAAGGGGGGAAAATACTACAGATTAATGAAACAGTAAATGCTGGGTGTTTGTCACAGAAAATACTGGCAGAAGTCACGGAGCGGTAGTGCCATATTTGTTGAAAATTATGGAAAACTGCACGTCCAAATTTCATTACCTTCAACACACAAAGGGGAATATGCACTATGCACAGAGGTGACAGAGTTGGTAAGAAGAGCACACCTACTGTCCAAAGTCCCTTCCATGCTACCAGCTGTATTGCTAATTCCCCTGTGGGTTGTATAATTACAATGTAGCCCCCCCCCCTTGTTTTGGAGGAGGGTCATTTGGTGGTGGCAGTGTGAGAGGCTGGAACACTGGCCAAGTCAGACCTTATATAGTCAAAACCCATTATAATTGTAACATGCCCCAATGCTTCCTTGAAAACTGCCCACAGCGCCACAGGTCATTGCGGCTCCTGGTTAAATGCAAACCCACTAGAGCCAGTGCATACCGGCTGAGGTGCAGTGTGTGCTTGCATCTCAGAGTCAGGGCCATGCTGCTCACCCAGAGCTGGGTACAAGATAGAAGAGACCTCAGAATTTCAATACTAGAACCAAGTCATTCATAAGAGACATCTGAGTAGCAAGTAATCAGTTTCAGACTTCAGAGTTTTAAGCAGTGGAATCCAAGTCATTCAACCTCTGAGTACAGGGTCGGATGCATGGCCTAGAAATTCAGGCTCCCGCATTTGAGGAAAATTCTAATGATCTGTGTCCTACAGCAGTGTGATCCAAGACTTCAGTCCTCTGAGAGTGCAGCCACAGGCTGCAACAAGTAGGCCTATCGGAACCGTCAGGAATCTGTCACATGTGGAGCCCAAGTCTTGACCTCTGAGATTGGCACAAGGTATCATGTCACAGGACGTCTGAATCTCTGAGATGTAGGAACTGTGTCCCCAAGCCCATGACATCTGTAGCCATAACAAATTGAGTTTCTCACAAGTTAAAAACAAATCCCTGACCTCTGACACCAGGGCCCAAGGGAAGATAGCCCGGACTAGGGCTCTGAGGCACAAGTATACTACTCAGCACCAAGGTGTATGTACTATGTACTGGGTACACAATGTACATTCGGTAAACAATGCATCCTCTCAAAGCTGCGCAACTGTGTCTATGTCGACAGTTACCATCCAAAACTGCCCAAAAAATCACAGAAAGCTCTAAAAACAGAAAATCACGGAAACGGCAAAACATGTGGACAGTCACGGAATCCGTGACACCTGCAACTTCTGTGACAAACACCCGGCCTCACAGATCAGTATATCCCAATCACATCTTTATTATATGACATAATTTTTCTCATCATCATCCTATATCATTTATTATTGGGGGGTATCGGGCCTGTTTTGTAATATTGGAAGCTGGTGTCACTGATTTTGACTTGATACTCATTAAACATATTTTAAAAGCTGCACTTCAACCTTCAGGCGAATCATGAACCGTTTTAATGCATACAGTAGATTATCTTCCTCTGAAAATGTCCAACACACACACGCACACACACACTCTCTCTCTCGCTCTCTATCACACACATACACACACTCTCTCACACACACACCCACCCACACACACACGCTGTCTCACACACACACTTGTACACACACACAGTCAGTGATGAATTCAGACAATGCAGCACTAAAGACAATGCCTATGTGGACCCAGATGTTTAATTTCAAGTTTTTCCTCCGACGGCAAAATGCTGTCATTACATTTTTTTTAATTACGTGTTTAACGACATGTTGCTAGGCAAAATCTCCACTTCAGTAGTCCTTTCATTTACAGTGGCTTGCACCCAACGTTAAACATTAATTTTCCAATTGGGCCTGTGCGGGAGGAGTTAGTTTGCCCACACTTATTCAGTTCACACAACAGCTCCGTGTGGCTGGAACACTGCAGTCCCCCTCACACACAACAAGGGATAGCCTGCTGTCAATGCAGCTGCGGAAGTATACACGCACACTAAGCTGTGTTTTCCAAGGAAAATGACTCCGAGCAACACCGTTATAATTGTGACTGTTTCATAAGTTGTTTCAGGAATGTATGTATTGAATTAAGTTTCCAGTTTCCATTTACATACATTGCAAATATGTGTTTGTACTGGAAGGTGATTTGTGTTGTGAACAGAATGTTTTGGTTGGACAAAATATTGAAATACCGTTTGTGGCCTACCTGTGATAAGAAAACGAATTTAAGAACAAAAGCAAATTGATTAAAGAAAGCACCATAATAATTCCCACACAAGCTGTGTCTGTATTTATCATTCCCAGTTACCCTCCCATGTTAAGTGATGTTGAATACCTAGAAGCATAAAGCGTCAGTATGACTTTGTAGAAAACTTTATTCGTGTTTGGTTACCCTCCCTGATTGGTTACCCCCGGTTTAGGGCCACCAAAATGGTCATATTACATTTACTGCACAAGCAACTACTATTCCACTAGTTATTCCACTTTGACTACCCAAAACAAAATTGCTGTACAAGAAGTGTCTGATTCTTACCCGTCGAGAAGGGCATGAAGGCTTCTGGCTTCACAAACTCCTTGATCATTTAGAAAGTTGGAGGGGTTGAATTCTTTTGGAAACTTCCACTGGCTTTCCTCACTCAGCACAGAGGACAGGTTGGGAATGATGACAGTTCCCTGAACCAGGAACAGGCAGGGATGACAAGATGGAGGGATGAGGGAGAAGGAGACATGGATGTAGATATGGAAAGGAGAGAGAGAAACTTAGCGTAAATAGAGGAAATTTAGTAGTTGCTGACAGTAGTACTGCTGGACTCAGGCACTGTTCTGTACTTCTGTTACCATCCTGTTCAATAAAGGATACTTTGTAGCCTCACCTTGGGGATATCGTAGCCCATCAGCCGTGTGTCTTTGGTGGTGGTGTGGAAAATGCTGAGCAGCACCGCGACTCGCTGAGCCTCGTGGATCATGGCCTGTGTGTAGGGCATCTTGTGTCTGTCCTCATAAGAGGCCTGCTCCTTATCCTCAAGCACCGCGTCAATCTCCTTCTGACACCTCTCTGGAGACCTCAGGCAGAGACGGTATACGTCACTGAGCTGGGAGACATCGTTCTCCACCTTAAAGGCTGCTGCGCTGCTTTCAGCCTCATGCACAGGTAACCATAGAAGCACAACTGAGAACTCACCCTGAACATCTGGGTGAGTCATGAGGTATAGAAAGGCCGTGAGCAGTGTGTTGGAGCTAGTGTCTGTTCCAGCAAAGAGAAGGTCCAGCAGATAGCTGACCAGCTGTTTTTCAGTGAAGGAGGAACCATCATCTCCTCTCTGAAAGGGACAGTGATGAAGGCAGCATGAAGAGCGATCTATTGGTAAATATCAACCTATCATCACTGAGTTTCTTTATTTTGAACAGGTTACAATGTGATAAAACTGAATGTCACATCCTGGATTTACTGATGACTGCTCCAATGTTGAAGACTCCTTGTTTACCGCATAGGCTAACAAGCATTTGATTACAGAGTAAGAGGGGTCATCATCTTTGACCCACACAGGGTAAAAATGCACTGTACACCGAGGTTGATAAGAGTTGATCAACCTGAAGAAGAGCACACCAGCTGTCAAACGTCTCTTTTCTGCTGTCAGCGGTCTTGCAGTGTCCCCTGTGCCTGCACGGGAGGGCTGTGTATTTACAATGCAGCCCCCCTTATTCCTGTAGGAGGAGGGTCTTTTGGTGGTGGGGGTGAGGGAGGCCAGAACACTGGCCCGGTCAGAGCTTATATTGTCAAATGTGGGATGGTGTGGTTAATGGAAGGCTTGGCCAGGATGACATTCAAAGGAAGCAGGGGGGACCAGAGGGCTGGTAACCACAGGTTTCAACAGGGACACTTGGAACGTGGGGTGGACTCTCATTACATTACGCTTATTTGGCAAACTCTTTTATTCAAGGTACAGTAAGCACATATCGAAGGTCATTGGAACAGCTACAGAACACACGTCCGATAAGGTATAATGCTCATTCTCTAACAGTTATTCACGGCCATGAACACCCAGTTCACACAGTAAGCATAAGCTATGTCAGAGAGTAATGTTAAGTCAAACTAGGAGGCATGACAACGTGCTACAACATCAAGATAACAATACAAGTTCAAAATAAGTGCTGGATGGAGGTACATGTAAAATGAAAGTGGTACAGGAGGTACATATGTGTCATGAAAGTGCTATAGAAATAAAGTGGAAGGATGTTAGTAATAAGAGTGATCCTAGGTTGGGACTGCCCTGCAGAGACCCGGGTTCAGTCCCCGGCAGCGGTACTTCCTGCTTGGTCGTACATTCCTACGAACACAATTGGCAGTGTTCACAGGTGGGAAGCCGGTGAGGGTATGAGTCCTGATCGTTGCATTAGCGACTCCTACTGGTTGGTCGGGGCGCCTGTTCAGCAGGGAGGGGATCTGGGGGAGATAGCGTGAACCTCCGCACGTTACACTCTCCCAGTGAAGGTGAAACGAAGCGGCTGGCGACTCCACATGTATCGGAGGAGGCATGTGGTAGTCTACACCCTCCACAGACCAACAGAGGATATCACATCAACCAGGACCATGATTCACACAGCGAATTGGTATAACGACTAAATTGGGGAGAAAATGGGAGAAAAATGGCAAAAAAATAAAATAAAAAATGCCCATTTTTTTCAGTTTGTTCCAGATTAACACAACAGGCAATATGCAGAGAGCAGCTCTGTCAGCAGTGCCCCTGAACTTTCAGGTGCTTGGTACGTTGCTGACTGCACAGCTCAGGACACCGCTACATATGCGCATTTATTTAAAGAGGAGTCACCTTGACCTGCTTATTTCATGTACGGGCTGTAGGGCCAGACAGGGGCATTTCAGCTGTGGGATGTGACGGAGGCTGGACTGGGCTCTTAGTAAACTCCCGCTTGTCCCAGCAAGGTTCATTTGGGGATTTTTATCAATTTTGATCATGTGGAGGGTTTTTGTGGGGGTAACAAGAAAAATTCCATTGTCGTCTTGCCTTGATATTTTTATTCAAGCAGTGAGGTTGCTCAGAACATATTTTGCTACTTTGTGTGGTTGGTTGGGTGCTGTTGACTTTACCTTAAACCTTTTTCTCCATACCTAGGTCATCTGGGTCCTATTCTGTACTGTTCTTAATCCCACACCCACAAACACACACACACACAGAAACGCACACTCTCACACAAACAACACATACAAAGAGTCAGTGATGTATACAGACAATGTAGCACAAAAGACACGGCCTAAATAACAAACCATGAGCCTATGTGGACCCAGACATTTAATTACAAGGCAAAATGCTGGCATTACATTTTTTTTAAATTACGTGTTTAACCACAAGTTGCCAGGCAAAATCTCCACTTCAGCAGTCCTTTCATTTACAATGGCTTGCCCGCCAAGCTAAACATGAATTTTCGAACTGGGCATTAATGCAAGGAGTTAATTTGCTTGTGCTTACACAGTTCACACAACAGCTCTATGTGGCTGAAAAGCTACTGGCCCCATCACACGCAACAAAAGATAGCCTGCTGTCAATGCAGCTCTGGATGTACACACGCACACTAAGCTGTGTTTTCCAAGGAAAATGGCTCAGAGCAGCACCCTTATAATTGTGATTTTTTTATGAGTTTACTTCATTGAACAAGTTTTTGCACTATTTCGCTATTTGGTTTATTAGATATGCATTTCCATGCGTTGTGCACTACAGCGTCATCTGCTGGTCAGGCCCAGCCCCACAGGTGCTTAATGTAAAATGTCAACTGCCTCTTAGTCTAACACCCAGTCTGTAGGGTTTGGGTGTTTGAGTGATACCAAAACTGAGGGTGTAGTCAGGCACCCCCCCGTCTTCAGGCCAGACGAACTTGAAGCGGCGTAGGAGTGTCACAAGAATCAGGAAGAGCTCCATGCGAGCGAGACTCTCTCCCAGACACACCCGAGACCCTGAAACACACACACACACACACACTGCATCATACCAAACTATCAAAACCACGTATGAAGTTCCAACATTACAATCCCAAAGGCAGTTCCTTCACTGTTCTGAAGGAGAGGTAGGGGGCCGTGTTCTCAAACTTGCTGTGCCATGGAACCCTGCCATTTTATGGATCATATTCAGATCTTTTTCCATGCTATTGTTCTTGTCTCCAGACCCCCCCCCCCCCCCCCCCCCCCCCCCCCCCGTCAGCCCATTAGTGATAGGTTCCACCACTGCCTACCCTCCCCAATTGGTTACAACTGGCCCTGATCAGATATTACATTTACAGCACAATTAACTAGCATTCCACTAGTTATTCCACTTTATCGGCCCAATAAAAAATCACTGTAAAGGAAGTGCCTGATTCTTACCTGTCGAGAAGGGCATGAAGGCTTCTGGCTTCACAAACTCTCCTTGATCGTTTAGGAAGTTGGAGGGGTTGAATTCCTTTGGAAACTTCCACTGGCTTTCCTCACTCAGTACAGAGGACAGGTTGGGAATGATGACGGTTCCCTGAAACCGGAACAGACAGAAAAGGCAAAATGGAGAGATGAGGGAGAAGGAGACATAAAAAGGAGGGAATGAAAATTAAATAGTAAGAGGAAATTCAGTAGTTGTTGACAATAGTACTGTTGGACTCTGGCAGTTCTGTGCTTTTATTTCCTGTTCAGTAAAGGATACTTTGTGGCCTCACCTTGGGTATATAGTAGCCCATCAGTCGTGTGTCTTTCGTGGTGGTGTGGAAGACGCTGAGCGGCACCGTGTCTGCGACTCGCTGAGCCTCGTGGATCATGGCCTGTGTGTAGGGCATCTTGTGTCTGTCCTCAAAAGAGGCCTGCTCCTTCTCCCCAAGCACCTCATCGATCTCCTTCTGACACCTCTCTGGAGACCTCAGGCAGAGATGGCACACGTCACTGAGCTGGGAGACATCGTTCTCCACCTTAAAGGCTGCTGCGCATTTCAGTACATGCACATGCAGTTCACTAGAAACACAACTGAGAACTCACCCTGAACATCTGGGTGAGTCATGAGGTACAGAAAGGCTGTGAGGAGTGTGTTGGCAGTGGTGTCTGTTCCAGCAAAGAGGAGGTCCAGCAGATAAATGATTTGCTGTTTTTCATTGAAGGAAGAGCCATCGTCCCCTCTCTGATAGCAACAGTAATGAAGACAGCAAGAAGGGAGATCTATTGGTAACTATCAACCCATCATTACTGAGTTTCATTATTTTTAATAGGTTACAATGTGATAAAATGGAATGTCACATCCTGGATTTACTGATGCCTGCTCCAATGTTGAAGAATCCCTGGTTACTGCATACGCTAACAAGCATTTGAGTTTAGACTGGGGTATATGCATGTGGATGGCTAAGAACATGGTGGATAAACATGTACTGTGGTACCTTGTCCATTTCATCAAGGTAGCAGTCTGTTAGATCTCGTGGCTCTCCTGGTACCCATGACTCTTTGTGTTGGGATACCTGGTCTGCCAGTGACTTTCTGACCATGTTCACGTTCTGAAAGGCCTTTTGGAAGGGCAGGGGGAGGTGCCTCAGCACGGGCAACATTTCATAAATCTGCAATGTGGAAAGTTACAGGATTTGTGTTTAGGTCTAACTTTATATACATTTAATGTATGTTTATATATAAAACACTTGTTCAGTTTGATTCAGATCAAGTGAATGACTTATCCAGTCAAGAAATTTCAAGTTTTTGGTTTTGTAATCTCCATTGTTGCTTTAGTGGCTTTAGTTTGCAGTATGTTTGGCATCATTGTCTTGCTGTAGGATTCAGCGTGGTCCAGACCTAGGTCAAATACGTATTTGTTTTGGATTCAAATACTTTTCTGTGCTCTGTTGATCTTGCCTGGTGTAATCGAGCCTGCCAATATTACCACAAGGCGGGGATTAGGCTACACTTTTTGAGAGTATTTCATTGGTTCCAATACACCAGACAAGATCAGAAAAGTGTAGAAAAGTATTTGAATTCAAAACAAATACGTATTTGACCCAGGTCTTGCATAGTCCAATGAGTTTGGAGTCATTTGCTTTAACTTGAGCAATAAGATGCTTCTGTACCCTTCTGAATTCATTCTGTTGCTGCTATCAGCAGTTACATCATCAATGAAGACGAGTGAGTCAGTATCTGTGTCAGCCATACATCCCCAAACCATAACACCAACCACCAACATGTTTCTCAGATGAGGGGAGGCTGGGTGCTTTGGGTGTTAGGCAATTCCTTTTGACTTTCACATTTTGCTCTTGCCGTCACTCTGATACAAGTGAGTCTTGGTACCAACAAAACTTTTTTCCAGAACTCTGTGGGCTCTTTGAGGTGCATGCGAGCAAACTGTAACCTGGCAATTATGTTTTTGTGGCTAACTGGTGGTTTGCTGTTTGTGAAGTCTTCTTCAGACAGTAAGCACTGCCACATCTAGGCCTGCCTTCTGAAGAGTGTTTTTGATCTGTGGGACTGCTATTTGGACTGGGAAAAGATATTTTAATCTCAATGAGACTTTTACCTGGTTAAATAAAGGATATATATATATATATATATATATATATATATATATATATATATATATATTTGGGGTTTTTTCTTCATTATGGTGAGAATTTGTGGGTAGAAGTCTTCCTCAACCTACCATGCCCTTTGAGATTACTGAGCTCACCAGTTCTTTCTTCTTAATGACATCCCAAATTGTTGATTTTGGTAAACCTAAGATTTGACCTGTATTTCTGACAGTGTTTTCTTATTTCTCAACCTCATAATGGCTTCCTTGACTTTCATTAGCACAACTCCCATCAAAAAGAGTTTTCTACGACTCTCAGTCTACTGTTTGGATTGAATTTTGGTGTACTTACCATAGCCCAGGGGCCATTGAGAATCTTTGTGATTTCCTTGATGCGGCGGATGGTGCGCTGGAGAAACTCATCTTCATGTTTGTATCGAGTCCCAAACAGGACAGTGCAGATGATGTTGAATGAGGCCGTGTGGAACAGGATCTGCGGGTCGATAGCTTTACCTACCAGAAATGTCAGCAAAGCAGAGATGAGTGGCCTTCCCTTAGATTTACTAAATTGTTAGTTTGTGGTTAATGTTTACTATTTAAAAACAGGGCACACTGATGAACTCAGGTCTACAGAGAGAATGTCACAAAGGAAACCGATGTTTAAACAAGTTTTTTTTGCTATTAAGTGGTACCTGCATTATTTTCCAAATGCGAGGCTATGTAGGAAATCTCTCCCAGAATCCTCTCCTCCATGGATCGTTTCCCCAGGCCAAAGTTCCGTAGGGTTGTGAGGGCAAATCTCCGGTGCTCCTTCCACATAGCCCCGTTAGTCAAGACAATCCCTGAGAGATTCAAATTTGTTGTTGGTCATCCTGGCCACCAGGGGCAGCATTCTTAAAACAATGTCTGTAAATATTGAGTGATACCAGAAATTTGGCGAGAATACTTATTATCCTTCTTTCATTTTTGTAGTCAAGTCATTTACTTCTACCATTGTTATAATCTCAAACCATTTTAACTTTGTATATTATTATTGTTGAGGTCATTCACATGAGCTGTCAACAGATTTCTCTGTTTTTGTTTATAACACCATTTAATTCCTGGTGCCTAATGGCTGCATTTCTTTCTATAGCTTTTATCTGTAAAAAGAAAAAAAGAAATCAGGCTCTCGCAAAAAACTTGCCACCTAATCAACCACTGATTTAATTGGCTAAAAAAATGTTCTCTCCCTCCAGTGGAGCTGCTCAGTGGCTAACAGTAGAGGATTGCGGTTGTACTGGGCAGCTCCCAGGTGTGAATGTGTATGAGTGTGAAGCAGGGCATTGCTGCAAAAGAGCATCCGTCCTCAGCGAACCTACCCAAGGTAAATAAAGGTTAAATAATTTTTTTTTTTTTTAAACAGACACCAACACCTGGATATCTACTACTGTGAGAATGTAATTTATTTCTCTGATTCAAGTCACTGTGGATAATACATACCACACTTTTAATTAAATTCTTTCCTATTGACAATATTCTCTTGATTATCAAATCTTAAGTCATGAGACTTAACTGCCAAGTTTGACAAGAAGTTGTGAGGAGAGTGTGGCATTATTTTGAAATTTGTACGGTTTTACTTTTACCTTTGCTCTCTGATAGGTGATTTACCATAAGGTCTTCGGGTCGTCCAGCAAACTCCACAGACTGAGTGACCAGTGCTTCCTTCATTGCCTGCAGGCCGTTGAGCACCACAGCTGGCATGCTCCCAATATAGATACTGTAGACCTTCCCATAGCGCTCCGACAGCTTACATTTGTAATGGAAGATGGAAATTAAATGAATCAGCCCGTCTTGTGGGGCTCAAGACAGCGACATAGGCATTCATTATTTTTTCAATAGATTTCCACCCATGTTTTCTTCCTAGTTGTACTGGTACTTGGACTTTGCTACGAACACTCTTCCAGTGTCTGAAGGTAAATGTGCGCTGAACTCTTCCAGAGCAGTTAGAGTATTTTCCACAAGACACTTCGACATGATTTTGAACCGGCAACCCTCCGACTGCCAGACAATCGGTCAGTGCCCCAGATTACTGTACTGTTAGAATCTGGGTGAGCTTGCACTTGGAGATGGGTCTCACCTTTCTGATGGTAACTGCATATGAGTCGCAGCCTTATTGTTATATGAAACTAATACATTTTACATTACATTTACATTTTAGGCATTAAGCTCTTATCCAACGTGACTTACAATTAGTGTACAAAAAGTCCTAGATTCATCAATCACCAATTTTCAAAGTACTGATCAATGAGACTGCAATGGTTGGACAATAACACACCAGCGGTAGGTTAACCTTTGTCACTTCAATGAATAGTAAAAATAATAAATTTGAACGATGTCGTCTATGCATATGGCACGTTTAATATAACTTTTGGCACATGTTCTAGTTTTGAGTGGTTTTAAAGAAAGCTGTACTTATTCATGATTTTAGTTTTCACTGTACCTTTCTGAGATCGTTGAGAGGATTGACCATGTTCAGCTGCAGCAGGTTTCCAAATATTGGGACTGGCCGCGGTCCAGGGGGGAAGTTTTTGGGCCTCCTAGTTCTGAAGAGGAGGAAGAGGAGGCCAAAGCCGATCCATAGGAGAATCACAGAGCCCAGCATGGTGACTACTGCTCTGTTGGTCTTTGCACCACTGTATAATAAACTAATTCCAACTCTTATCAATTATTTACTCTTTTAGTTTATTGAATGTGGCTGGAATCCAATATTTGATCTTAAAGTGGTACTACACTTTCTGGGGGGGGGGGGTGGTTTTAAATATTTCATTTTTAGCGTATTATTTTCAGAAAACCCAGATAGTTTGTGTGTGATTACCAGCTGGCTTCTCAGTGGTGAACATGGGGACACTTGGGCATGACACCCTTTCATGTAATTCTAAAAGTAATTACACAGTACCTGTTGTTTCCTCAGCACATTGGTTCCCCAAGTCATCTTAGCCTATAAGAACTGGGTCGTCAATTGACCTACGTGGCTAAATAATGTAGCGATACAAATAAAGCAAGCCTCCCGATGCATAGGTTATCTTCCTCCTAAAATGCCCTGTTTTTCAGTTTGTTCCAGATAAACACTGTAGGCAATATGCAGAGAGCAGGTCTGTCAGCAGTGCCACTGAACTTTCAGG
Organism: Anguilla japonica; assembly: GCA_025169545.1. Lineage (NCBI taxonomy): Eukaryota > Metazoa > Chordata > Actinopteri > Anguilliformes > Anguillidae > Anguilla > Anguilla japonica. The sequence goes on along the minus strand of CM045887.1, from coordinate 60,281,046 downwards.
TGCTTGGTGTTGTTGCTGACTGCATGGCTAAGGACACTGCTACACACGGGCATTTCAGTCAGGACGACTCGCGTATTTAGATTAAATATTTGAATGAATATGCCATGTACTTACCTTGGTTTGGCGCTGAATGCTTCTGCTTTAGGTACTTTTGCATGTGCACCTGTGCAGAGCCCATTTTGCTACTTTTGTTTGTTTTGCATGTTGATTTTACCTTTAACCTTTATCTCCATGCCAAGGTAGTCTCAGTCCCATTCTGTATTTCTATTATGCTGAAAATTTCAACTTCCAAAAAAAATTTCCATCTGCCTCATTCTCTTATTTTTAAAACATCCTTACATTTGGGTGTTGTTTGTTGCACTGCAACATTCTTATATACAGGTATGCTTTCTGTTGTACAGTCAGACTGTGGATTTAAGTTGTTTGTTGCACATATAAAATAAAACGCATACAAAAAAATTATAGACAATAATCATGAGGCAGCATTAAAAAAAAAAAAAAAAAATCCTTGTAATTGTTATCTTAAAATGTTTCAATGCCTTTATTTAACCTGGAGATATCTCAAGTTTGATCAATTTTTTTTTTTTACAGACCTGGAAACCATGTACCAGGTCATTACTCTTCAGCTTGTATATCTGTCAATCACGATACAAAAAGACAGAAAGACAGAAAATACACACGAATGGAACTTACTAGAGTGTTTTTTTTAATCAGACAATGATGCCAGTTCCTCTAATCTAGTTCCTCTAAACAGTTTTGTGTAAGTTGGTCTGTGATCATGGAGCATTTGTGAACAAAACACAGGTTCCCAATTTCTGCTGTAACCTTTGGAAGTGTAAATGATAACAGCAAGTGTGAGTTCAGGATGTCAACTGTGATATTTTAAGAGGAGGAACAATAATACTAACGGCATTGCTCATCAGTGTTTTAGACTCCTGATAGAAAGATGGATCTATTGTACCATGTTATACAGTATTGAGTAGTTGTATCTGATTTTAATCAAGTACTGATTGTAAACCCTGAAAATTCTCAGTCTTTCAGTCACTAGTATAAACAGTAGTGTGGACAGAATTTGAATGGAATTTTAAAAATGAATATATTGTTTTCATTTTATTAGTGCAAACGTAACACAGAAACAAAGAAAACAAAGGATAAATTAACAAACAAGTAAAAAACAAAAACAAAAAAAAGATTCATTAGCATGAAGCAGCAGTCATAATAGTGGCAAGTGTGGCCATAATGGCATAGAAATGTATTATGGTTGTTGAGCAACAGTGAATATCAGTAGTGGACATTAAAGATATCATTGGCATGTGAAGCAGACATTTATGTTGAAATATAATATAATAGTATGTGGAATCAGACCTAAAATTTAACCATGGGGGGCCCCTTTCATAAGCTTAGGAGAAGCCTTTCATACACTTCTTTTCTGCTCATTGTGTACACTATTATTTGAATCAGAGCAAATTAGTTCCATAATCACTACAACATGCTGTCAGTCCTAATTAGAAATTTGCTGTTTATAGTAGCTATCCAAATGATTTGTTCAGAAACATTACATTGTTCCATTTCACTAGTTTGCCCTCAGTCTGACATCCATTTTGAAGGGTTTGGGTGTCTGGGTAAATCCAAAAGTGGGGGTGTAGTCTGGCACCCCAGCGTCCTGAGGCCAGATGAACTTGAAGCGGCGTAGCAGCATCACCAGAATCAGGAAGAGCTCCATGCGTGTGAGACCCTCTCCAAGACACAACCGAGGCCCTACCACACACACACACACACACAAACACACCCATACTGTAATATCCAGGGACAACAGTGTAGTGACTGTAGGCATTAGATTGTCACCGTAACCTTACTGTTTGTCCAATTACTGATCAATTGTGACCGCCGTTAAAGAAATTGGTTGACATGGATTGAATGTCAGATACAAAATCATGTCAACCAGGCCCCCTCCTGGTGTGCTGCACAAAAGGAGTCACTATCTGAAATAAACGCGAGGGGGAAACTCTCTGTTGCTGTAAGAAACGGAATTTAGTGGACGGTGGACAGATGTCATTTGAGATTTGACGGAGGCATTTGGAGCTCAAATATTCAACGTGATAAAGCTGACAATCCTAAATTGCTTGCGTTTTTAAAAAGGCATGTAAGAAGTGTATTAGAAGCTATTACCTCTGTAATACAACATCAGCAGAAGTACATGCAGCATGCTGCTGCTGATTTGCGAACGAAAAGATGAAGGATGGGGGAAAAGTCTCTCAAAGTGGGGAATGACTGAATTGCATGTGAGGAAACTGGCCTTGATACATGTAAGCTGGTTTCCCTAGTCATATTTACATTCAGAATACAAGGAACTAGAGAGATTTTAATTGCACAGAATGACAATATAAACCAAATGGACTGCAGCGTGTCCGAGTCTTACCTGCAGAGAAGGGGATGAAGGCCTCTGGCTTCACAAATTCTCCCTCATCGTTTAGGAAGTTAGAGGGGTTGAAGTCATGGGGAAACTTCCACTGGGTTTCCTCACTCAGCACAGAGGTGAGGTTGGGGATAATGATGGTACCCTAAAATCAAAACAGACAGAGAAGAAAATATAAAGAAAATTTAAAGATGGAGGGATGAGAAAGACAAGGAAATGGGGGGGGGGGGGCAAGTGCACCACTTTGCTGACAATACTTTTCTGAGATCAGTTTTTTCTCTGGGCCTTTGCTGTGCTTCACTTCCATCCTGTCTTGTAAAGGATGCTTTGTGGCCTCACCTTGGGGATATCGTAGCCCATCACCCGTGTGTCTTCGGTGGCGGTGTGGAAGATGCTGAGTGGCACTGTATTGGCAACTCGTTGAACCTCATGGATCATGGCGTGTGTGTAGGGCATCATGTGTCTGTCCTCGAAAGAGGCCTGCTCCTTCTCCCCAAGCACCTCGTCGATCTCCTTCTGACACCTCTCTGGAGACCTCAGGCAGAGATGGCACACGTCACTGACCTGGGAGACATCGTTCTCCGCCTTAAGGCTGCTACAGCTGTGCGCATTTCAGTCTCAGGCACAGGTAACCATAGAAACACAACTGAGAACTCACCCTGAACATCTGGGTGAGTCATGAGGTACAGAAAGGCTGTGAGGAGTGTGTTGGCAGTGGTGTCTGTTCCAGCAGCGTGGAGGTCCAGCAGAAAAATTAACAGCTGGCTTTCATTGAAGGAGAAGCCATCGTCTTTCCTCTGGCAGAGACAGCAGTCAAGGCAACAAGGAGAGAGATCCATTGATAAATATGAACCCATCATTATTTCATTCCAATGGCGTGTTTTCATTATTTTGAACAGGCCATTGTGTTTTCCATCAATTCAGAAGATCAAAGACTAGTGTCTACCCACATCCTCTGAAATGCGTGCCCTAGTTTTCCACTTCTTTTGAATCAGCGATAAAGCAGTCAATTATAGTTCACCCCTTGGTGACACTGGACTGATTAGGATTTGAGTTTGGACTGAGGGCAGAGGGCATGACGGTTAGACAGATATTGTGGTACCTTTTCAATTTCATCAAGGTAGCAGTCAACAAAGTCCCGGGGCTTTCCCTGCACCCAGGACTTCTTGTGTTGGGACACCTGAGCTGCTGTAGCTTCTTTTAGGATTTTGTAGTTCTCATAGGCCTTCAGGCAGGGCAGGGGCAGGAATCTCAGCAGGGGTAATGAATCATAGATCTGCAGTTTGGGCAGATAAAGGTGCCGTGTTTAATTTTACTTGTACTTACAGAACATGAGAAACTGGCCTGTCACTGAAAATCTTTATTAAAAATGTGATGAAGGTAGCATCCACCCGGAAGCACCACAGAGCGAAGTGGCCTCTGGGGACTTTCTCTTAGTCTTATTTTTTGAGGGTTTGTAGTGATTGTTTTCACTTATTGCTGCGTGGAGATTAAAATAGCCCTTAAATGTTTTGTGCTAATGTCACCATGTAATTAAGTAGATTATTGAAAAAATAAAACATGGTATAAAAAACAAGGCAGATTCACTTTATCTTACTTTTCTGGCAGGACTGTTAAGCCGTGTTTGGTCTGCGTAGTAGGTCTTCTTACCATGGTCCAACAACTGTTGAAGATCTTGTTGTTCCGAGTGATGCAGCAGACGATTAGCTCTAGAAACTTGTCCTCGTAGTCGTATCTAGTCCCATAGAGGACGGAGCAAATGATGTTGGATGTGGCTTTGTGGAAAAGGATCTGGGGGTCTATTTTGCCTTCCAGAAATGTCAGTAAAGCAGAGATCAGTGCCATTCCTTTCATCACATTCATAAATAAAACCAACTTTATTTTGTAAATTAACTATTTAACCCCTTCATGCAGATGCTATATGTGGCCAATCCTCACCCATTTAGGGGATATTCTATTCAAATTTATATAATACAACAATTAATACAAGTTTAAAGTGACTATTGAAGTCTTATTGCTACCAGCATTCTTTTCCAGATATGAGGTGAGGTACGAAGTCTCTCTCAGAATCCTGGCCTCCATAGAATGTTTTCCCATGCCAAAGTTCCGCAGAGTCATTAGGGCAAATCGCCGGTGCATCTTCCACACTGGCCCATAACTCAGGGCGATGCCTAAAGGATGAAGTTTATCATTTATCATCCAAGCCACTAGGGGCAGTGTTCTTATGTTATTCAATAAGTACAAACAATGGTAATACCTATTGAGTGATACCACAGACAATTTTAGCTTAAAATTTTAGCAGTTTTATCAAAGTATCTCAGGTGCTGCCAGACATTTTGCAACATTACAGTGGGGACAGTCAAGTTGGGACTTTCTCATTAAAGGCATACTATGTAGGATTTCTTAACCTGTGTTTACAATCAAATAAGTCTCCTCCTCCTTCTTCAACCCCACCCACTCATGCCAAGTTACTCCACCTAACATAGTTACTTGGACTGGTAGAAGTAACATTAGTACTGTGAAATGAGCGACCGTGAACTGCCATACTTCATACTTTCCAGTAGGATGCTAAATGTCTATGAAATTGTGGCAATATAATAATAGACTAACTGTAAATATGGCATCCGTTTAGTAGTATATAGGAAAGGAGGAGCAAACATGCAAGTCTTAACTTTGTGCAAGTCTTTTTTTAGCATATAAATCTGTCTCTGAGCTCCTGTTCGTCCGTGGCTTCAATAATGCGATTTGTGTATTTTTGATTCAAATCAGCATCGATAATGAATGGGACCTTTGTAATATTTTTTTTTTCAAGCCTGCCTTCTCAAAAATACAAAAAAAAATTAATTAAAGGCTTGATGCTCCAGAGCTGCCTAGTAGGAGTCAGGAAGTGGTGGAGAGTGTGGTATCATGTCATAGGATGTAAAGTTAGGTGTTTTTACCTTTCCCCTCTGTTATATCGTTTACCATAAAGCCTGTAGGTCTTCCAGAATTTTCCGCTGAGTGAGTGACCAGCCCTTCCTTGATCGCCTGCATCCCATTCAGCACCACAGCTTTGTGGCTCCCGAAGTAGATACTGTAGACCTTCCCATAGCGCTCCGACAGCTTACGTTTGTGATGGAAGATGGAAATGAAGTGAAATGAAGTGTCACGTGAAACTGGAGACATGAACATTCATTATTTCTAAGCATTTCTCAGTTTTTTTCCTCCCCACATTTGCTGCATTGACACTTGACACCCAGTGTAGCGGACACAGTGGCAACACTCACTAGAGAGTTTCAAACCACCTCTGGGGACCAACATCAGCACAAGAACTGCTCGTCAAGAGCTTCATGAATTGGGTTTCCATGGCCAAGCAGCCGTACGCAAGCCTAAGATGTGCAATGCCAAGTGTCGACTGGAGTGGTGTAAAGCGCACAGTCAATGGACCCGGGAGCAGTGCAAATGCGTTCTCTGGAGTGATGAATCGTCTGGCAGTCTGACGTACGAATCTGGGTTTGGTGGAATGCATGGTGCCAACTGTACTAGCCCGAATATTGCCAACTGTAAAGTTTGGTGGAGGAGGCGTAATGGTCTGGAGCTGTTTTTCATGGTTTGGTCTTGGGCCCCTTAGTTTCAGTGAAGGGAAATTTTAATGATACAGTATACTATGACATGCTAGAGAATTGTGCGCTTCCAACTTTGTGGCAACAGTTTGGGGATGCTGTTTCAGCATGACAATGCCCCCGTGCACGAACCATAAAGAAATGATGGGAAGGAACTTGACTGGCCTGCACAGAGACCTGATCTCTACCCTATCAAACACCTTTGGGATGAATTGGAATGTCAACTGCGAGCCAGGCCTTACATCCAGGATCAATGCCCAACCTCACTAATGCCCTTCTGGCTGAATGGAAGCGAATCCTCACAGCCATGTTCTAAAACCTACTGGACAACCTTCCCAGAAGAGTGGAGGCTATTACAACAGCAAAAGGGGGTCCAACTCCATATTAATGCCCATGTTTATTTGGAATGAGATGTTCAACTACTACATATGGGTGTGATGTTCAGGTGTTCGCATACTTTTGGGAATGTAGTGTATCATCTCTGTGAAGATCGCTCAGGTAGGTGCTACAGATTTATGGTGGCTGAGAAGTATTTCCTCCATTGATTGCAAAAGTACGTTCAAGATAATGCCATGACCGGCAGCATGTGTATTTACTCCATTTTGACATGCAGACAAAGGTAGTCTCACAATTTGTACACATAGGGGAGCCTGACCTGGATACACAACAACAACAAAAAATTAATTAAAACAGCTACAAAGGCTTCAGCTGTCTATTACAAATGCACCTTATCTGTAGTAAAAACCAAGATAATTTACTCATGCACATGAGTATTACACTTCATATTTTACAGTTTTACAAATATCAGTTTTAAGAGGATGTGCTAAAAAAAAAAAAGGGTGCACATGAGTTTAGATTTTTAAACATACCGTCCTGAGGTCATTGAGAGGATTGACAAGGTCCAGGTAAGGCAGGCTTCCGAATAATGGGATGAGCGGAGGTCCAGGGGGGAAGTTTTTGGGCCTCTGATTTCTGAAGAGAAAGAAGAGGAGGATGAAGATTATCCACAGGAGAATTAGGGAGCCCAGCATGATGACTACTGCTCTACTGGCTTTGGTACTTGGTGTCCCACAATATATAGGCTAGTCTCTCGTCTGCCCGTCCACCCCCCACCCCCCACCCCCATACAATCACAAACATACTTAGATCCACATTCACATTCAAGCTCCACCTCTCTGTCTGGATTCTTGGCCAGTTAACTCTTCTTCAGCTTAAAGGGAATGACAGAAACAAAGTTCTGGTAAAGCAGCCCACAGCCATTCATTTTAAACAGAAGCAAAATAAATATCTTTCACCCTTGAAGAACATCTTGTCCGTGGACAGAAGAGCACACATAGTAACTCTGCGTCTGGGTCAATGTGCCACGCCCAGCGCGTTGTACTGCACACTGGAAAAACCTAAATCTATGATCGTATGGGATTTACAATAAGTAATGTGTCCCATTGATAATGCTATGAGTGTAATTCCATAAACATATTTACCGTTCCTCTGACCTGTACCGTTGCATACAGTTATCAGATGTAGGACCAAAAGTACTGAAAGTCAGCGAGGAAAAAAAAAAAGGGTTTAAAATATATCCAACTGGGTTTTTGATCTTGGTATCGGGGTTCATTTCCCCATTGCCTTTATCAGAGATGTGAAGCTGAAAAAATTTAGATCACAAGTTTTAGTGAAGAAATGTTTTTTGTTAGGGTGCTCCATTTAAAAAACATGTAAAAGACAGGACAGCTGTATTCCCTGGATTTCGGAACTGTCAACATAGTTTAATGCCAGGAATAAAGCATCCATCTCTCTGGCTCGCTTTCAGACAGTTAGGAAATAAATTCACTTTCTCAGTAAGCAAGGTCAAATCCCAATATTGTTCATTTTCCAGTTCTAATTCTAAACCAGTTCTGCGAAATTGTTTCATATCAGAAAGAAAACTTGTTTTGTCACATTGCCCTCCCATGTCAGTAGCGACGAGTTGAAACAGCTAATTTCTCCGATGCAGTTTAGGCCTACTGCCGGTTGATAATCCAACCACAATCCCCCCCCCCCCCCCCCCCCCCCCCCCCCCCCCCCCCCCCCCCCCCGCTCAACAGAATCCAACAACCCCCCCCCCCCCCCCCCCCCCCCCCCCCCCCCCCACCTGGCTCGGCCAAATGTGCTTAGGGCCACAAAAATCCTAGGGCCGGCCCTGTCCAACAGCAGATGCCCCCCCCCCCCCCCCCCCCCGTCGTCAACATCAGGTGACACCATCGGTTCACTGCACCGGGTGTCACCAACACTAGTGACGCCGCTGAGTACTGGTCATTGGCAATTACCTGATGTACAGCTTATATATATATATACATTAAATCATTTCCAGACTTTGGGAATTGTACCAGACACAGTACAGTATTTAGGTTACAGATATGGGAAGCATTTCTCGGTGATGACAGGGACAGAGATTAAGAAAGAACGGCTCTAATTTTCCCTCTGATTGACTGCTTGATGTGAATATAGCTATAAAAAGTCCTTCAAAAGTTCAGCACGGGCTCAGGTCTTGTTTTCCATCTGTATTAATGGCATTGCTAATTCTTTGCTAGTAAGGCTATTTTTTAATGCAGATGATACTATTCTTTACTGTAGTTCTAAATCTTTACAACTGACTCGATAGGCTGCAACATGCCTTTGATGCTCATGCAAAACATGCTTGTAAACCTTGACACCTTGTGAATTAAATGCCAATAAAACTGAATTCATGCCGATCTCCAGAGCGAGGAAAAACTGACCATGACAACCTTCAGATTCATACTTATAATGGTATTCAAATTGATAGAGTACCCCACTGAAAATGTTTGGGCATCTGGGTAAATGAAAATCTGACTTTTAAAAACCCATTTTGCTTCTAACCTCAAGCCTTTAGATGCTGTCTACAATACAGCTTTTATAACTGGTGACAATTATCCACATCACTGCATCTAATATTTAAAAAGGTAGGTTGGCCCTCTTTTTCCACAAGGAGAAATCAGCACTGGTTTTTGTTCATTTATAAAGCTCTCCTCAACTTAACTCAGAACTTGGCAAAGCTGCTTTTAAATGATGTAACTCTCATACCTGGAATGAACTGCAAAAACACTGATACTTGATATCTTTGTAACATGAGGAAATTTCAGGTCATTGATCTTAATTCTTTCTCATGTGAATTTTTAACTGGTTCAACTGCTGCCTGTTTTTATTTGTTTTCTTTCTTCTCTAATTTCTTGTAAGTTTTTTAATTTTTTTTTTTTGTTTTGTTGTATCTCGGCAGTCAGCACCATCGCAAATGAGAGTCTCACTCTCATTGTGTCACCGAGAAAATGAAATAAAGAACAATGATTACAAGAACAAAAAATAAGTAATTCAAGGTCACATTTAAGCTGATTATGCAATGTATAGTAAGTTTAGGCATGTTGCCCGCCAGGACTCGAGTTTTGCGATATGTTCCATGTTGCCTGGCAACACTAACTTCAAACTTCCAAATCCCTCTGTTTGTACAATAGTTTTATTGGTGTTCAGTCCAAAGTACAGAGGAGTCATTTGCGCCCTGACTACCATTCCCCTCTTCTGCTATGCTCCACCCCAGCCCCCCCCCCCCCCCCCCTTATAAAAAAAACCCTCTCTACCTTCCCTTCCACACATCATTTCTAGTGACAAAAGATCCAGTGGACCACTAGGTGGCAGCATTATTACCGGTGCTCCCAGTTAACATGGAAGGTTATTGAGATCGTCCTTCTTTTAAGCCAAACATTTTTTTTATATATATATCTCAGTCTTTTAGCCACTAGTATAAACAGTAGTGTGGACAGAATTTGAATGGAATTTAAAAAATGAATATATTGTTTTCATTTTATTAGTGCAAACGTAACACAGAAACGAAGAAAACAAAGGAGAAATTACCAAACAAGTAAAAAACAAAACAAAAGATTCATTAGCATGCAGCAGCAGTCATAATAGTGGCAAGTGGCCATAATGGCATAGAAATGTATCATGATTGTTGAGCAACAGTGAATATCAGTAGCGGACATTAAAGATATCATTGGCATATGAAGCAGACATTTATGTTGAAATATAATATAATAGTATGTGGAATCAGACCTAAAATTTAACCATGGGGGGCCCCTTTCATAAGCTTTGGAAAAGCCTTTCATACACTTCTGTTCTGCTCATTGTGTACATATTATTTGAATCAGAGCAAATTAGTTCACATAATCACTACAACATGCTGTCAGTCCTAATTAGAAATTTGCTGTTTATAGTAGCTATCCAAATGATTTGTTCAGAGACATTACATTGTTCCATTTCACTAGTTTGCCCTCAGTCTGACATCCATTCTGAAGGGTTTGGGTGTCTGGGTAGCTCCAAAAGTGAGGGTGTAGTCTGGCACCCCGGAATCCTTAGGCCAGATGAACTCGAATCGGCGTAGCAGCGTCACCAGAATCAGGAAGAGCTCCATGCGTGCAAGACCCTCTCCAGGACACGACCGAGGCCCTACCACACACACACACACACACACACACACACACACACACCCCCATACTGTAATATCCATGGACAACAGTCTGTGGTTACTGTGGGCTTTAGATTGTAATCTTACTGATTATCCAATTACTGGTCAATTGTGACCGTCATTAAATCAATTGGTTGACATGGATGGAATGTCAGATACAAAACCAGGTCCCCCTCCTGGTATGCTGCACACCAAAATAAATCACTTCCTGAAATAAACAGCGAGGGGGAAACCCTCTGTCGGTGGACAGACGTCATTTGAGATTTGACGGAGGCATTTTGGAGCACAAATATTCAACATGATAAAGCTGACAATCCTAAATTGCTCGCATTTTTAAAAAGGCCGGTAAGAAGTAACAGGGGCTATTACCTCTGTAATACAACATCAGCAGAAGTACATGCAGCACGCTGCTGCTGACTTGCAAACGAAAAGATGAAGGATCTGGGAAAGTCTCTCAAAGATACTACACAGTGGGGAGTGACTGAATTGCATGTGAGGAAACTGGCCTTGATATATGTAAGCTGGTTTCCCTAGTCATATTTACATTTAGAATACAAGGAACTAGAGAGATTTTAATTGCACAGAATAACAATATAAACCAAATGGACTACAGTGTGTCTGAGTCTTACCTGCAGAGAAGGGGATGAAGGCCTCTGGCTTCATAAATTCTCCCTCATCGTTTAGGAAGTTAGAGGGGTTGAAGTCGTGGGGAAACTTCCACTGGGTTTCCTCACTCAGCACAGAGGTGAGGTTGGGGATAATGATGGTGCCCTAAAATCAAAACAGACAGAGAAGAAAATATAAAGATGGAGGGATGGAGAAAGACAAGGAAATGGGGGGGGGGGGGGCAAGTGCACCACTTTGCTGACAATACTTTTCTGAGATCAGTTTTTTCTCTGGGCCTTTGCTGTGCCTCTTTTCCATCCTGTCTTGTAAAGGATGCTTTGTGGCCTCACCTTGGGGATATCGTAGCCCATCAGCCGTGTGTCTTCAGTGGCGGCGTGGAAGATGCTGAGCGGCAAGGTATTGGCGACTCGCTGAGCCTCGTGGATCACGGCCTGTGTGTAGGGCATCATGAGTCTATCCTCGAAAGAGGTCTGCTCCTTCTCCCCAAGCACCTCGTCGATCTCCTTCTGACACCTCTCTGGAGACCACGGGTAGAGACGGCATACGTCACTGAGCTGGGCGACACAGTTCTCCACCTTAAAGGCTGCTGCAGGTGTGCACATTTCAGTCTCACGCACAGGTAACATAGAAGCACAACTGAGAACTCACCCTGAACATCTGGGTGAGTCATGAGGTACAGAAAGGCTGTGAGGAGTGTGCTGGCAGTGGTGTCTGTTCCAGCCATGTGGAGGTCCAGCAGAAAAATTAACTGCTGGCTTTCATTGAAGGAGGAGCCATCGTCTTTCCTCTGACAGAGACAGCAGTCAAGACAACAAGGAGAGAGATCCATTGATAAATATGAACCCATCATTATTTCATTCCGATGGCGTGTTTTCATTATTTTGAACATGCCATTGTGTTTTCCATCAATTCAGAAGATCAAAGACTAGTGTCCACCCACATCCTCTGAAATGCGTGCCCTAGTTTTCCACTTCTTTTAAATCAGCGATAAAGCAGTCTATTATAGGTCACCCCTTGGTGACACTGGACTGATTAGGATTTGAGTTTGGACTGAGGGCAGAGGGCATGACGGTTAGACAGATATTGTGGTACCTTTTCCATTTCATCAAGGTAGCAGTCAACAAAGTCCCGGGGCTTTCCCTGCACCCAGGACTTCTTGTGTTGGGACACCTGGGCTGCTGTAGCTTCTTTTAGGATTTTGTAGTTCTCATAGGCCTTCAGGCAGGGCAGGGGCAGGAACCTCAGCAGGGGTAATGAATCATAGATCTGCAGTTTGGGCAGATAAAGGTGCCGTGTTTAATTTTACTTGTACTTACAGAACATGAGAAACTGGCCTGTCACTGAAAATCTTTGTTAAAAATGTGATGAAGGTAGCATCCACCCGGAAGCACCACAGAGCAAAGTGGCCTCTGGGGACTTTCTCTTAGTCTTATTTTTTGAGGGTTTGTAGTGATTGTTTTCACTTATTGCTGCGTGGAGATTAAAATAGCCCTTAAATGTTTTGTGCTAATGTCACCATGTAATTAAGTTGATTATTGAAAAAATAAAATACATGGTATAAAAAACAAGGCAGATTCACTTTATCTTACTTTTCTGGCAGGGCTGTTAAGCCGTGTTTGGTCTGCGTAGTAGGTCTTCTTACCATGGCCCAACAACTGTTGAAGATCTTGTTGTTCCGAGTGATGCAGCAGACGATTAGCTCTAGAAACTTGTCTTCGTAGTCGTATCTAGTCCCATAGAGGACGGAGCAAATATGTTGGATGTGGCTTTGTGGAAAAGGATCTGGGGGTCTATTTTGCCTTCCAGAAATGTCAGTAAAGCAGAGATCAGTGCTCTTCCTTTCATCACATTCATAAATAAAACCAACTTTATTTTGTAAATTAACTATTTAACCCCTTCATGCAGATGCTATATGTGGCCAATCCTCACCCATTTAGGGGATGTTCTATTTAAATTTATATAATACAACAATTAATACAAGTTTAAAGTGACTATTGAAGTCTTATTGATACCAGCATTTTTTCCAGATATGAGGTGAGGTAGGAAGTCTCTCTCAGAATCCTGGCCTCCATAGAATGTTTTCCCATGCCAAAGTTCCGCAGAGTCATTAGGGAAAACCGCCGGTGCATCTTCCACACTGGCCCGTAATTCAGGGCGATGCCTAAAGGATGAAATTTATCATTTATCATCCAAGCCACTAGGGGCAGTGTTCTTATGTTATTCAATAAGTACAAACAATGGTAATACCTATTGAGTGATACCACAGACAATTTTAGCTTAAAATTTTAGCAGTTTTATCAAAGTATCTCAGGTGATGCCAGACATTTTGCAACATTACAGTGGGGACAGTCAAGTTGGGACTTTCCCATTAAAGGCATACTATGTAGGATTTCTTAACCTGTGTTTACAATCAAATAAGTCTCCTCCTCCTTCTTCAACCCCACCCACTCATGCCAAGTTACTCCACCTAACATAGGTACTTGCACTGGTAGAAGTAACATTAGTACTGTGAAATGAGCGACTGTGAACTGCCATACTTCATACTTTCCAGTAAGATGCTAAATGTCTATGAAATTGTGGCAATATAATAATAGACTAACTGTAAATATGGCATCCGTTTAGTAGTATATAGGAAAGGAGGAGCAAACATGCAAGTCTTAACTTTGTGCAAGTCTTTTTATAGCATATAAATCTCTGAGCCAAACGAACTGAAGGCAGTTGCTCCTGTTCGTCCGTGGCTTCAATAATGCGATTTGTGTATTTTTGGTTCAAATCAGCATCGATAATGCATGGAACCTTTGTAATAATTTTTTTTTCAAGCCTGCCTTCTCAAAAATACAAAAAAAAAATTAATTAAAGGCTTGATGCTCCAGAGCTGCCTAGTAGGAGTCAGGAAGGAAGTGGTAGAGAGTGTGGTATCATGTCATAGGATGTAAAGTTAGGTGTTTTTACCTTTCCCCTCTGTTATATCGTTTATCATAAAGCCTGTAGGTCTTCCAGAATTTTCCGCTGAGTGAGTGACCAGCCCTTCCTTGATCGCCTGCATCCCATTCAGCACCACAGCTTTGTGGCTCCCGAAGTAGATACTGTAGATCTTCCCATACCGCTCCGACAGCTTACGTTTGTGATGGAAGATGGAAATGAAGTGAAATGAAGTGTCACGTGAAACTGGAGATATGAACATTCATTATTTCTAAGCATTTCTCAGTTTTTTTCCTCCCCACATTTGCTGCATTGACACTTGACACGCAGTGTAGCGGACACAGTGGCAACACTCACTAGAGAGTTTCAAACCACCTCTGGGGACCAACATCAGCACAAGAACTGCTCGTCAAAAGCTTCATGAATTGGGTTTCCATGGCCAAGCAGCCGTATGCAAGCCTAAGATGTGCAATGCCAATGTCGACTGGAGTGGTGTAAAGCGCACAGTCGTTTGGACCCTGGAGCAGTGCAAATGCGTTCTCTGGAGTGATGAATCGTCTGGCAGTCTGACGTACGAATCTGGGTTTGGTGGAATGCATGGTGCCGACTGTACTAGCCCGAATATTGCCAACTGTAAAGTTTGGTGAAGGAGGCGTAATGGTCTGGAGCTGTTTTTCATGGTTTGGTCTTGGGCCCCTTAGTTTCAGTGAAGGGAAATTTTAATGGTACAGTATACTATGACATGAGAATTGTGCTGCTGTTTCAGAGACGAACCATAAAGAAATTGACTGGCCTGCGCTCTACCCTATCAAACACCTTTGGGATGAATTGGAATGTCAACTGCCAATGCCCAACTTCTGGCTGAATGGAAGCAACCTCACAGCCAGTTTAAAATCTACTGGGGAGTGCTGTTTTCAGCATGACCCTCATCTCTGTGAAGATCGCTCAGGTAGGTGCTACAGATTTATGGTGGCTGAGAAGTATTTCCTCCATTCATTGCAAAAGTACGTTCAAGATAATGCCATGATCGGCAGCATGTGTATTTACTCCATTTTGACATGCAGACAAAGGTAGTCTCACAATTTGTACACATAGGGGACCCTGACCTGGATACACAACAACAACAAAAAAATTAATTAAAACAGCTACAAAGGCTTCAGCTGTCTATTACAAATGCACCTTATCTGTAGTAAAAACCAAGATAATTTACTCATGCACATGAGTATTACACTTCATATTTTACAGTTTTACAAATATCAGAGTTTTAAGAGGATATGCTAAAAAAAAGGGTGCACATGAATTTAGATTTTTACCATACCGTCCTGAGGTCATTGAGAGGATTGACAAGGTCCAGGTAAGGCAGGCTTCCGAAGAACGGGATGAGCGGAGGTCCAGGGGGGAAGTTTTTGGGCCTCTGATTTCTGAAGAGAAAGAAGAGGAGGATGAAGATTATCCACATGAGAATTAGGGAGCCCAGCATGATGACTACTGCTCTACTGACTTTGGTACTTGGTATCCTACGATACATAGGCTAGTCTATCATCTGCCCGTCCATCCCCCACCCCCCACCCCCACACAATCACATGATACTATTCTTTACTATAGTTCTAAATCTTTACAACTGACTCGATAGACTGCAATATGCCTTTTATGCTCATGCAAAATGTGCTTGTAAACCTTGAAACCTTGTGTATTAAATGCCAATAAAACTGAATTCATGCCGATCTCCAGAGCTAGGAAAAACTGACCATGACAACCTTCAGATTCATACTTATAATGGTATTCAAATTGATAGAGTACCCCACTGAAAATGTTTGGGCATCTGGGTAAATGAAAATCTGACTTTTAAAACCTATGTTGTCAACTTCATGGTTCAAGTTCAAGTAAGACAATTAGCTAATCATCAATTTTCCTGTCTGCCCTGGTTTATGGGGACACAGATTATAGACATGCAGCTGCTTCTAATCTCAAGCCTTTAGATGCTGTCTACAATACAGCTCTTATAACTGGTGACAATTATGGTCCACATCACTGCATCTAATATTTAAAAAGGTAGGTTGGCCCTCTTTTTCCACAAGGAGAAATCAGCACTAGTTTTTGTTTATTTATAAAGCTCTCCTCAAGTTAACTCAGAACTTAATACTGTAGCTTATTCTTCTGCCTAGTTGGCTTTGCAGAGGTTAGGTCAGAATAGTGTTCACTGTGTGAACTGTGTTCTTAGCTAGAAATAGCTGTACAAAATAAGTATTGTACCTTACTGAACCTGTGTTTAGCAGTTGTCTATGACCATGAAATGCACTTTTTGTACATCGCTTTGGATAAAAGCGTCTGCCAAATGAATGTAATGTAAATGTAACTTGGCAAAGCTGCTTCTAAATTATGTAACTCTCATACCTGGAATGAACTGCAAAAACACTGACACTTGTTATCTTTGTAACATGAGGAAATTTCAGGTCGTTGATCTTAATTCTTTTTCATGTGAATATTTAACTGGTTCAACTGCTGCCTGTTTTTATTTATTATTTTTCTTTCTTCTCTACTTTCTTATAAGTTTTTTAATTCTTTTTTTTTTGTTTTGTTGTATCTCGGTAGTCAGCACCATCGCAAACGAGAGTCTCACTCTCATTCTGTCACCGAGAAAATTAAATAAAGAACAATGATTACAAGAACAAAAAATAAGTCATTCAAGGTCACATTTAAGCTGATTATGCAATGTATAATAAGTTTAGCCATGTTGCCAGCCAGGACTCGAGTTTTGCGATATGTTCCATGTTGCCTGGCAACACTAACTGCCAAACTACCAAATCCCTCTCTTTGTACAATAGTTTTATTGGTGTTCAGTCCAAAGTACAGAGGAGTCATTTGCACCCTGACTACCATTCCCCCTTCCCCTATGCTCCACCCCCCCCACCCCCCCCACCCCCCCCTATAAAAAAAAACCCTCTCTACCTTCCACACATCAGTTCTAGTGACAGAAGATTGCCTCTTGTGACAGGGTTTTGTGGTCCACTACATTCTAATTAATTTCTACTCGAGATGTTGGTGATTCTTTTTTTGTGCACTTCATTAATCCAGGGTGATCTTAATTCACTCTGGATTAAAGCATCAGCTAAATGCCTAAAATGAAAGTGTGCTGTAATCTGAGTACTCTTGCACGACGTTTACTCGACAAACCGCATAAATCCAGTATACCACTAGGTGGCAGCATTATTCCCGGTGCTCCCAGCTAACATGGAAGGTTGTTGAGGTCGTCCTTCTCTTAAGCCAAACGTTTTTTTAATATTCCTTTTTTATTGTTCAGTTACATTAAATTATATACATATATATATATATATATATATATATATATATATATATATATATATATATATATATACAACAATTGTGTGTGTGTATGTGTCTGTAGAGAGGCAACACAGATTTCATCCAATTCTGAAAGAAGGTAATCCAAATGAGCATACAAGCTGAAATGGATCACAACAGAAGAAACTTTTTTTTCCTTGATGAGTTGAAAAATAAACCCAGTCTTTCCCCTGACCTGTGGCCACTGAGAGCAGATCTTGTTTATTTTAATGGGAATATTTCAGAAAATATTATGAATATGATAAATATATTTCACAGCAGTGTATTTTTTAAATGTATACACAGAATATTGCACTATATGAAAGTGGTGATTATATTGTATTTTTCTTATGCTTTGTTAAGTGTTGTGATATATTAATAATATACTTTATTTCAACATATTTTCAGGGTGTTTTCTTTCTACGCGGGAAAGTGCAGGTAATGCACATTCCAGAACACACATATTTATGCCTTTTCCGTGCCAACAGAATGTTTAAGATGGCTTGCCATTTGTAATTGTAAAGAATTCCCTGTCAGTTTAGATCAGATAGATACTATGCCCCCCCCCCCCCCCCCCTTCCTCCACACACACACACACACACACACATGCACGCACGCATACATGCACGCACAGGCACACGCACACACATACACGCCTGCAAGTTTATATATTCAACATGGGGGGAAGAGGGGGCCCGCTCTAGGTATTGTGAGAGTTTGTCGGGTGTCCGGAGTGTTTGGGGCGGGGGGCGGGGGGGGGGGGGGGGGGGGAGCGGTTTGGTCGAGGGTTTTGAGAGATGTAAAGGGGAGTAGAGACCCATGCTCTGGACCCCCTTGCCCTCCCCTCCCGAACCCCGGCCTCCTGTCCCCCGGGACCTCCTGCAATGAAACGGGGGGCCAAGCCCTCGTTGCCCTTTGTCTGCGAAACAATGTGTCCCCCTTCCCCTAGCCGTGCCGGGACCAGGGAGCGGGGCCCTTGAGGCCGGCCTATTGTGCGCTGGCGGCATATGGCTGGGACTGACCCGGGGACCCTAGCGCCCCGCCCCGGTGGCCTTACATTCAGGGGACGGACCGTAGTAAAAAAAATCCCGACGCCTCCTCCGGTGGGACAGGGTTACAGGGGGCAGCCCAGGGGATCACCGGGTCATCTGGCTCACCACCGACTGCATACGACAGACCGGAGAGCCCTTTGCCGAGCTCCGCGCTACAGCCAACACCTGGGCCCGTGTTCGCAAGGTGCCTTAAGCCGCTGTTCCACCGCATGGTACCGGCTAAACTCGACTCGACTCCACTCGACTTTTTTGGTTTTTCCATCGGGCAAAAGTTGTGGATAGTACCAGGTACCTGGTACTTTTTTTTTGTATCACCTCCGTCGAGGTTCCAAGCGAGCTGAGGCGATACCAAAAGGTGACATGAAAACACTGCAGACCGCTGATTGGTCAGAGCAACGCGTTTCATGCGGCGTCTCTAATGACGACCAGCTACATTGACGGGGGTGCTATCTGCAGTGGAAAACGAAGTACCTGGTACCAAAAGTGAGTAGAGTCGATTTGAGTTGAGCCGGTACCATGCGGTGGGAAAGCAGCTTTAGAAATCGGGAGTGCTGATCCAGGGTCAGTTTTTCCGTGCCGGTGCCTTAACCTCAATCCATTATGAGCTTAAAGGCGAAACTGATCCTAGATCAGCACTGAGACTGAGATGCACTCTGAGAGACGGCTTCGGGAACGAGGGGCCCAGGGCTTCCAAGAGCACAGTGTACTGACCACATGCCGCCATTGAAGCCGCTTATTTTACCGCGTATTGAGCATGTGTGTGTGTGTGTGTGTGTGTTAGGGAGCGCTTCCATGTTCAGTTTTGTGGGTAGCTTTTCCAGAGGGGCGGTCCATCCTATCCTGAGCTGGTGGGGGGGGGGGGGGTGGGTGGGGGGGGGGGGGGGGCGTTGGTTGGCCCTGTTGGCTGAGTTGGGGGTGAGGGCTTAGGTCCACCTAGGCCCAGTCTGGCTCAGCTCAGGCAGAGCTTGTTCAGGGAGTGCCCTTTTGTGATGCGTTAACTTGGGGAGACAGAAGTAGGTCAGCGTGTAATTTGTGGGGAGGTGAGGGGGTGGGGGGCATCCCTTACTCGGGCTGTTGCCACTGACCCCCAGCGGATCAAGGCTGAGGCCAGTGATGTCCAGCTCCTGTTCTATACACCCCAACCCCCCCCCCCCCCCCCTTATCTCCAAATTACATAGTGCAGCTTACCAAGCTGAAGCTTGTGATGTCACAGAGAGAGGCAGGGCCTTTCTGTGGAGAGATATCCTTCTAGACTCCCCACCCCCTCCCTCATCTCCCTACCCAATCACAGGGTGGAGCCTGCCAAGCTGAGGCTTGTGATGTCACAGAGGGAGGCGGGGCCTCCCTGGGGAGAGATGGCAGCGGCAGAGCAGGCTTTTCTCCTCTGGAACACGCCCCCCGGCACAGCAAGCGGTCCGCTCTCGACTGAAGAGCTCCGGCTGCTGATTAATAACCGCGTGCACTCACCACGACGCCACGCTACACGCTACGCTACACACTACACTACGCGCTATGCTACACACTACACTACGCGCTACACGCTACGCTACACACTACACTACGCGCTATGCTACACACTACACTACGCGCTACACGCTACGCTACACACTACACTACGCGCTACACGTGGCCCTGTCTGCAGGGAGGCCTGAGCCAAGTTATCAACGGACGCAACATGCGCTTGTGGGCTCCCCTGGTGCAAGCTGCCATTGGGCATCTGCCCCTCTTATCTGTGCTGTATCACTTTAGCACTTTAGATGTGCTCTTCTTGACAAACGCTGACCCACAGTGCAAAAAAAAATTATATACATATATATATAATAAATACATAAAAAATAGGTGTCAATGGACACACAGAACCACTAATATCAGCTTGAGGATGAAAGCTGAAATGTCTGAAAGGCATATTTTATCCCCATGGAAACGTTTTCAGGAGCGATTCCTTCCTGTTTGCATGCAGCTTCATTCAGTCCAGAGATGCGGTGCCTTTACATGTGAGCACTGGGGTAAACACCATGGCGAACCCCAACTAAATTAACCAATTGACAAATGTGTTCTTACTGATTACTGTTTGTGAAAATTGCTGATTACTAGTTTTCGTCCTGCATAGGATTTTGTCTGTACGAAGACAATCGTGGCAGAGTGTAGGTCACAGCTTCTAGCTGGAAACGGGGGGAAAGGAAGTTGATGGGCTTTTTGCAGTGCTCCCACCAAAATCATTGGCAATGGCCCAGACTATTTGCAAACCCTGTGTGTCTTATGTAGTAGATTTTTTGTTTGTTTGTTTGCTTATTTAATGTTTTCTTTTTTCTTCATCTTTCCAGTTTGGCACAGCCAGTTACTCCTGAGGAGGCATAACACTGATTAGATTAGAGGCACATTGCTCACTTATGACAACTGGTTATCTGCTAGGCAATGTTTAAAGTCTGTGATCACCCTAGACAAAGGTGTTTGTCAGCAAATAGAATCTATCCTTCTGGCTCTTTGTGTATAAATAACACAACTTAACCTGCTGTAAGTTCTGAACACAATGTTTTTCAAAAAAAGGGAAGATGCATTTATTCTACACCTGCACCATTACCCTCTTTCCCCCCCTTTTCTTCCAGAAATAAAATGTATGTTTGATTATTTGTATGTGTGGGTGGGGCAGGGCTGGCACATAACTGAGCCTGTAAGGCAGTGGTCTCAAACTCAGTGCCATGGAGGGCCGTGTGTATGCTGGTTTTTATTCCAGCCTCAGATCTTGATTATATTATTAGTTTAATTATTTGCTAAATTAGGGATGCAGGTTTGCACAAAATGGTGACCTGACGTCTATGGTGACCCACATTGTCTAAATAAAAAACTTGTCTGTAATATGTGCTTCAATGTAGTTAAATGCATATGGCTGAAGAATGAGTAATTGGACTCAATTAAGGCAGCATTAATTGGTTGGAATGAAAACCTGCACACACACGGCCCTCCATGGAAACACGTTTTAGACCACTACTGTAAGGAGACGATTACTGATGTTACACCCTGGATAAGATACTTTCCCATGAACTGCTTCGGGAAATATCCAGCTGTATGAACTGATAATGTATTGAAATATAACCTTTGTAAGTGGCCCTGGACTGGTGAAAGCCCAACTGCCAAGTCAATAAATAATTCATGAATGCAATGGATAGTTTCCAGCAGAATGATGGCATGCGGTTTTCTCACACATTTCAAATTAGGTTGAGTAAGCATTATTATTATGTACAGGCAAAGGGGAAGAGGGGAGAATTTTAAAAGACAAAATAGTTTGCAAAGGTGTCTGCACGTACTGCTCCGAAATCCGAGTAATTTAGCCAGCACTTGCTACCGAAATTCGGCGACACCACAGTGGATGGAGTTCTTCGCGCAGCTTTGCTTTTCGAGTTTTTTTGTCGACGCTCCCTTACTGTGGGAGATAATTCATTGGTTCAGTTGCGATGAGAAGCGAGGAGTGTAGCTCGCGGCAGAACAAGGCTGCGGGAAAGAGCCGGAAGTTTTATTTAAAGAGCAAAAATGCTGTGTTCTTGTTGGATGGGAGCGTTTGGAGGTGGGAGTTTTAAAACTAGTACTAGAAACGAAAGCAAGCATGTGTCCCAATGTTGTTTCGTGATTAAATTATTTAGTGATTATGTCCAATGCGCTAAGAATCAGGATCACAAATTATAATTAGTCAGCTAAGCAGATGTTTAACACTGTTAGCTAGCTAGGTAGCACCCGGTGTAGAAAAGCTTGAACGTGTGGCCCAAATCATAAATCAAGGCACCTCATCCTATTTCCTTGTACGAAGTTCAAATAAACACTGTATTATACTTACGAACAAGCCAAGCAATCACTTTTTTTTTTACATGGTTTTACTTATTGTTAATTCCGTTTTCTCAACGGATTTATCGTTGAACATTCAGTGTGTTTCAGGGCTCAGCAGACAGCGACATTTAATTAAAATTTCTGTGTTTTTCACGTGTGGATATATAATTTTGCTACAATAAACTGCATTTAACTTAAAAATATTGCCCAAATATATACTTACAGTGACATCGCGAAATAAAACTTCTGTTCAAAATCATAAAAATGCGCACACTTTATACACGGTCCCTGCAGTTCAAAACCATCCCAACATGCACTGCGTCCCTAACGGCTCCATACTAGAGGACCTCATTGCCGGGTGGCTACAGGCCGAGTGGATTCGGGAATATTGGAGCCGAACCGAACCGGCCGAACTCCCCTGGAGAGCCGAGGCTGTTATTGGACCGTAGTATCCTGGGCATCCCTAGGATTGCAGCGCGTGCCGCGGGGCCAGGAGCGTTGAAGTCGAGAAGAGGGGGGACACCGCAGGGGGACAACAACGAACCGAAGCAACCCGAACCAGGCTGTAGCTATCCTGATGGAGCTGGAGATTACCAGATCCGACCTGGGAGCCATGGCCGAGTCACTGCAGCCCCAAACCCCGAGCAGACACGAAAAGAGTCTGGGATTGCTAACAACCAAATTTGTTACTTTACTCCAAGAGGCCAAGGACGGAGTTCTAGACCTGAAAGTAGTAAGCGTGCTTTACTCTTTGTGGGCAGTTGGCTAGCTTGCTAGCTAACTAGGAATGTGGGATATAGCTTACTTGCGAGCTATCCGTTTTCGTTTTCTGTCATCAAAGCGAGTGTCCGGGCCGGCGTAATGTACATGACAGCTAGTCCCAAGGATAAGCTTTGGCTTGTGCACGGATAGTTCATGAACACCAGCAATGAACTGGATGTTTTGAATTTCAGGTTGTTGTTAGCCAGCTAGCGTGCTTCCGAATGTGGATATGCCACCGGACACTGGTCTTAAAAGCAATGCATAATTTCGCAAAAATAGCAACGAATTAACGTGTATACGCAATTATGTGTGTGGGCTTGGGGGCAGAATCCCGAGGGGACAACGATTGCCTACGACATGACTGCAAATACAAACAGTGGCGCCTTCATAATTGTGGTCAATGCGTTGTAGTGCACAGCTAGCTCACAAAATAGCCTGTCAGCTAACAATATTCATTGTCAATGTATACAGCTAAAGAAGTATTTGTAAAAATAACACAGACTGCCAAATACTCTTAAGTAAATCACATTTTGTTGCACAACTCACTGTTGAAACGAGCGAACACTTGTTTGTTTTGCGTTAATTCTGAATTGTAATTTCCGCTTCAATTGTTTAATTTTTCAACAAGGTTTTACTTTCATTGTTTGATGCACGTTTTCCATCTATTCATAATGATAAAGACCAGGGTCTCAAATTGGAAAAAGAAACCAGACGTTATTCACGACTTTATTGCTCTCAATTTTATGTTAAATGAGTTCGTTAGCCGTTACTATTTATTTGCCATAATATGATTGTTCAATCAACCGATCTTGAATATGAATAAGAGGTATTTTAATGTGTTTATAAGGCTCGCGACTATTCAACGGTGATAACTTATGGGACAGTTTGATGAAGCCATCCGGTAAACCTTGTTGAGATAATGGGCTTATCTGGACCTTGCCTTGCTCTTACCGCTTTATCTGCCGAATATTGGCGAGCATTATCTGTGTAGCTTGCCTCCCTGATCGCTGTTGTCACCGCACTTGGTTTCACTGGAGTCAAACGATCCGCAGCACTGGCATTAACGTGCAATTTATAACGTGCTTTCATTTACAAGTTTTTAGGAGTCCCGATTACGTCACAGGCAGTGTGTGCGGGCCCGTGCTCTATTTTTATTAAGGGGAGTCCGTGCTGTGCACCACGTCGTCGTCTATTGACGCTCTCCTGCCATTTGTGGCGGCGTCTGTTCGTCTGCGGCTTTTATGGGCCTCGATCACATTAAAAGCAACGGTTGACAAAACGAAAACGCGATTCTTTGCACGCCATCCTTCTCACAACAAACTCAAGCCGCGTCACGTGTCTTCATTCTTACTGATTCAACACGGAGTGAGGGTAGGACTGCGAAACGCAGTTTTGTTTTCCTCGTGATGGCGCCATCGGCTACTGGGCTTGACCCCCCCCCCCCCCCCCCCCATGTGGTCGATTAACCCCTGCCATTCTGCTCCGTACCTTGCCTGCAAAATCAATCGGCTTAGTGGTCCTCTATTACTCCTCGATGCGGGAAAATGTTTGTGGCGAACAAACCAGACAAGGGTTTACAGTGGGAATAAAACTCGTAAGGATGATGAATTTGGCTGTGAAAAATACCATCTTAAACATAGCTATGATCAATAAATCTTAAAATGAGATTGTAACTAAGGCAGTTTTGCAGTACCACTATCCCATTTGCTTTGTGACATGTCCAGTACTGAATTTGGTTTGGTGTGAAAGTGAGTGTTCTTGCGGGGCTTTTGTACCAGGGCTGAGTGTGAGTTGTTTTTTGGTGCCGGGCATTTTTTTGGCAAGCGGTGCAGCGCTTCCACTCTGAATGCTTTCGCCGGGGGGTAATTTTGTACGGTTGGACCTGCCGCCCGGTCAGAGTGGGTGGCAGTTTGGAGCGTTGTGCATAAATCTCCCAGGGCTCCGCGCGGACTGACAGACAGACTGTGGCTGTTCGCAGCCCGATAGCGGTGGGGGGGGGGGGCAGTGAAGCTTCTGGAAATCCCCCCCCATCCATCCATCCAGGCGTGAGATATGCTGTGGCATTATGAATGTGCATTTGGCTGGCTAATGAAGCACATTTTAGAGACTGATGGGGAGCAGATCTCTCTCTCTCTCTCTCTCACTCACTCACTCACACACAAAAATCTATTTAAAAAAATTTCTTCATAAACATAGGTTCTCAAACTTCTTCGATATGTACCATTTATGAAGGTTATGTTCTGAAACATTATGCTCTGAAACTTGTTTCTGTAATGCAGTTTTTTTTAGCTGTGTGTGTGTGTGCAGTGTGCACCTGTCTTCTGAACCAAGGAGAAACGAGGTGAGGAGGAGAGAGTGAGAGATGCACACGACGGCTTCTCTGATTGGCTGGCAGCAGGGGTTGAGTTTCTGCCAGCTGGTCAGCCGGAAGAGCGCTATTTGTGTTTCGTTTGGCGTAGACCGTCACAAGGTTGCGTAGCATAAGCCGCTTTTCCACCGCATGGCACCAGCTCAACTCGACTCGACTCTCCTCGTCTTTTTTTGTTTTCCATCGGGCAAAAGTCGTGGGTGGTATCTGGTACTTTTTTTGGCATCACCTCCGTCGAGGTTCCAAGCGAGCTGCGATACCAAAAGGTGACGTGAAAACACTGCAGAGCCACTGATTGGTCAGATCGACGCGTTTCATGCGGCGTCGCTAATGACGACCTGCTACATTGACGGCGGTACTATCTGCAGTGGAAAACGAAGTACCTGGTACCAAAAGCGAGTCGAGTTGATTCGAGTTGAGCCGGTACCATGGGGGTGAAAAGCGCCTATAGATGTCGTAGATCTGCGTCCCATCACTGGCTGAGTGGAAAGAAGCTGTGACTGTTGTCACTACTGTATTGCATTGTGGGAAACATAACTCCCCCACGCCGTGTAACCGGCTCGGCCTTGCTGGGGTGGAAGTGGTTGCATTTTTCAAACCGTACAGTAAAAGCCCCCCCCCCAAGCCCCCCCCCCCCCCCCCCCCCCCCCCCCCCCCCTGCCATGCTGTACTTTGTGCTCTTCCTGTGAGCAGTTGGGAGCAGCAGGAGCCACGGCTGTGCCAGGCCATGCTGCTGTAACGTCCGCGGGGAGGTCAGCCCAGTGTGCCGCTGGGTCCAGGTCCCTATCTGCGGGCTCTGTGTGGTCCTGTGAGGCGACACACGCATATGCACGCACACACACAGACACACAACACATACACGCGTACGCACACAAACCATGCACACACTCGGTCACACACACTTGCTCACGAAAATGCACATATAGAAACAGGCACACTCACATGCACACTCTCTTACACACACATACGCAAACACGCACACACATACACGCGTACGCACACAAACCACGCACACACTCGGTCACACACACTTGCTCACGAAAATGCGCATATAGAAACAGGCACACTCACATGCACACTCTCTTACACACACATACGCACACACATGCACACTCTCTTACACACACATACGCACGCACACACATACACGCATACGCACACAAACCATGCACGCACTGACACACTCGGTCACACACACACTTGCTCACGCAAATGCGCATATAGAAACACACACACATGCACGCTCACACACTCACAGGGGAATGCCTGTAACTCGGATCTTCTGTCATTACCCGTGCCAGGTGAACCCCCCTCGCTGTCCCTCTGGGTTTTGGGCAGGTTGTTTTTTTCACACGTGGTTAGTCATGGGGGAGACCTGGCACGAGTCCATTATACCTGCATCCGCACAGAAGCATTTGAAAGTGTGGTAAGCAAGGCTGATGCCTTATGACCCTCTTCCAGTAAGGAACTACGAATCCCATGGGGCATTAATGTCTGGTGCCTCGCATGTTTTGAATCACTCTGGCCTGTTGAGTGTTGTTTACCTGGCCTGTATCACCTTTTCACATAAAGATACTCTCATGCTCTCTCACATAGCAAGTCAGTCTTAATTATAGCATCTGCTAAAGGGATATAGTTCACTTTTTTTTTTTGTTGTTCTAGATTTGGCCTATTCCTTCCATTGGCCCGTTCGGTTTTTGTGTGTATTGAAGGATATTTAGGGTATTTACTGAGGGTTCTGATGATCTGCTGTCCGCCTACTTTGCAGCGGCTGCTATTGGGGTGTTCTGTGATTCGTGGTCTGAAGCAAGAAAAGGCACTTTAGTTTATAAAAGTTTATAAACTTTTGCCTTTTAATTAGCTGTTGCCACTCCCGAGCCAGACGATCTCACAGATGGCCAACGCCAGTAGACTCGAAGCATGCAGCTTTTGCTGGAGGGAGGCTTAATGTTGATGGAATTTAAAAATTGTACAGGTCTTTATTAAAGTGACAGATCGGTCGTTTCTTGACTTGACATACGGAGAGTAGTAACGTTACATAATTTCCTTCCCGACGTCTGAGCCAAAAATTTATTCTTGTTCTGCCGGCGTGGTGGTCCTCTCCACATCCTTTCATTTTTACACTGCCTTATTTCTTTTATTTCCATTGGCTGCTTTCCTGGGTTTTCTATTTTTTTTAAATCAGTGTTTATTTTTGCTGAGGTTCTTCACTACCTTCAAAAATATAAAGATGAAAATTTTCAACAACTATTCTCAGGAAAGTAAAGTTTTAGCCATCTGATAATAAAGAAGACTGCGAGGTGGAAATGATTTATTTTGTGTGGACTTTATCGCTGATGTAGCTCAGGAGGTAAGAGCGGTTGTCTTGCAGTTGGTGGATTGCCGGTTCGATCCCCGCCTGGGTGTGTCGAAGTGTCCCTGAGCAAGACACCTAACCCCTAACTGCTCTGGTGAATGCGTGGCATCAATTGTAAAGTGCTTTGGATAAAAGCGCTATATAAATGCAGTCCATTTACCATTTGATGTTTCTGCATGGATTATATTGTCCTCAGGACCCTGGCTGAACTAGTCTTTGTTCTTTGGTGCCTTTTCAATCTTCCTCCCTTCATCTTCCTCTCTACTCTGAAACACAAGAGTGATTTTGCACAAATGGTTGTGGGAATCCTGTTTTCTTTAACCTTTTGAGTAGGCAACCTATACTTGGTGAGATTGGCATTTAGGTTCACTGTATAAACCAGGGTGCTGAAAATCTTACATATGAATTACATGCATTGTTCACGTGTGTAAACATTAGTCACTGCCTTAGTGTATACAGCTGTATGTGCAGGGGTTGTGTTGATACTGTGTAGAACTGGAAGTGTTCATGATTTTTGGTGTGCACCTTTACCACTGACTCCCATAGCCCTGGTAGTGCCCGGTAAAGGTGATAAGGTGGTTGCGT
Source organism: Anguilla japonica (assembly GCA_025169545.1). Classification (NCBI taxonomy): domain Eukaryota; kingdom Metazoa; phylum Chordata; class Actinopteri; order Anguilliformes; family Anguillidae; genus Anguilla; species Anguilla japonica. The sequence continues at coordinate 60,252,685 of CM045887.1, read as the reverse complement.
TACCTGCAACTGGTGACTTTCCTGCATTTGGAAGCAGGCGGTGTGCTGATAAGAAAAGAAAGGAAGAGGAAAGGAAGACTGACTGACTGATGGAGTGAGTGACTGCATTAGTGAGTCATTGCGCCTGTACCTGAGTATGTCGTGAGTAGGTCAGCCGGTCCTGGACAAAGGACGCAGCTGAAATGGCACACCGGGGGACCCACAGTACATGTCGAATTGTATGTGTGTTGGGATGCTGTCTGTGACCTGCTAGTGCGCCCACACAGAACACTTTCCCAGCTAACACGCGGGCTGTGTTCTTACAATGTTACCGGAATGTTTTGTCAGCGCTATCAGATTGCCGCTGCATTGCAGCAGCATTGTGAGAAACGTTTTGCGTTAGCCGGAGTTTGTGGAACATGTATACAGTCTGTCAGTTTGTTGGTTTTTCCCGGCGGTGCGTGGGGTCATTTCTAGAATGCACGGTTTTTCTAATCGCCATGACAATAGGCGTGCGGTGGCCTAGGCGTGTTGTGTCGTTACGTTGACTCAAACCGAAATGGCTGCGGAGTTACCCTTTTTTTAAATTTCATTTGTGGTGGTGTGGGCCGTTTCACTTTTAGCATAATCTGATTGGATGACTGAAGCGTGGAAGTAGCGTACGTGGGTGAGCGATGAGCATCTTGTTGCGGTTATGCAATGTTGGCAATAATGCGGCATCACACAGCTCGTGGAGAAGCCCCCGTTCCAGCTTTGATAACATTCAGCACATTTTCGGTGTTTATATTATTACTTTTTATAACCATCCTTTTGAGGTACTTGCAATAAAGCTGGAACTAATTAGGAAATGGCTATTGATAAAACAAAAAAAAAAACTCCAGATTGCTGGTGCTGGGTGGACATCTGATTTAAGACTTTGTATTTGCTGTTGTCAAAGCGAATTGTACATGGAAACCAATGTGGTCTTTTGCACTAATCTAGGACCAGCTTTTGTTAGCTATCGCTCGGTGGTTCTGGGCAATAAACTGCTACTAACCCTGATCCTGAGTCTGTGCTTCTGTATTAACAGTCCTCTCTATGCCCGGGGCTGGTTTTTTATGACCGGAGTGAGTGGACTTCAGATGTAATTGCGAGAAACAGAAAGAAAGAAAGAATTGTCATGCTCTGTGGGTTAATTGTTGGATTGCTCCATTTCCTGGAAAAGGGACAAGGCTGCGTGAGTCTGCGTGAGTGTGTGTGTGTGTGTGTGTGTGTGTGTGTGAGAGAGAGAGAGAGATTTGTGTGAGCGAGATTGTGTGTGTGTGTGAGTGTGTGAGTGTGTGTGTGTGTGTGAGAGATTTTGTGTGTGAGAGAGGTGTGTGTGTGTGTGTGAGAGAGAGAAGAGATTGTGTGTGTGTGTTTGTGAGAGTGTGTGAGTGTGTGTGTGTGTGTGTGTGTGTGTGTGTGTGTGAGAGAGAGAGAGTGTGTGAGAGAGTGTGTGAGTGAGTGTGTGAGTGTGTGTGTGAGTGAGAGAGTGTGTGAGAGTGTGTGAGAGTGTGTGAGATTGTGTGTGTGTGTGAGAGTGTGTGTGTGTGAGAGAGAGAGATTGTGTGTGTGTGTAAGTACACACTGAATGAGGCTGTGGATTTACCTTTGCCCCAGGCCGGGCAGTACAAACGGAGGTATTGTCCTCTCTCTCTGAGTGCAGCTCATCCTGGTGGCCACAGTGCTTCCCAGATTTACCCCCCACCCCCCACCTCCCCTCCTACCGTTGAGTCCCCTTTCATTATAGCCAGTGCAGTGGTATCCCCCCCCCCCTTAATTTAATTTTTTTTTTTTTTACATTTACTGTGACCAAACTGTACCCCCCCTCCCTTCCAAATGCAGAATTCAGGAAGTGGCATTTTTCTAAATATTAACTTTGCCCGAGCACTCCGAAGCTGGCTGTTTCTGGTTGATCAAGCTCTTGCTGAGTGCGCTCGTGTTCCAGACCGTGTTGTATAGGCCTGGAACCCCAACGCTCCCCTTCCAGGTCTTGGGCTTTGGTGCCGCGTGAAAAGGGAAATGCCGTACCTGGCCTGGCCCAGGAAGGAGAGGGTATGGGAAGGAGATTCCTGTGTGTCCCACCTCACCCTCAAATCAGCTGGCTGCTCGCCTGCATTTTAACAGCGGGTGGAAAGCAAGATTTATTTGTTACCGTTTTGTCTGCAGTGCGACAGTCGGCAGCTTCTGCGTTTGAGACGAGGTGGGCTATGTCGTGGTGGCAGTAGGAAGTCCGGTGGGGACTCTGACTACCTTCAAGCGCAGACTAAAGACTCGTCTCTTCAGGCTGCACCTCTCCCCACCCCTCCCTAGCCTCTAGTTTAGCTCAGTGTACCTAGTTAGGCTAATGCGAACTCATTAGTTTTGTATTTGGCAGGATTGTTTTGTTTGATTCTGATTAGGCAAATGTGATTTCAGTGCTAGTTTTGTACTTGGCAGGATTGTTTTGTTTGTTTGCTGAACAGGTTACCCTACAGGGTTGGAGTCCTGATCTATGTGTGGTCACTTCTGGCACTACGATCTTTACTTCACTCTAGTGTGTTTTTTCTGCACCTCTGCACCTTGAACTGATGCACTTGTTGTACGTCGCTCTGGATAAGAGCGTCTGCTAAATGCCTGTAATGTAATGTAATGACTCCTCGGCTGGTGGACTGTCTGCGAAAGCGTGCGCTCGCTGGGAAACTTGCTGAAGAACGTTCAGAGGGCCATCCTCGCTCTTTCATTGTTTTGTATTTGTTTTCGTAGTGTATGTACAGTTCTCATTGGTAGTGAGGTCTGCTTGCACCATAGCCTGATGGAGAAGTGTCTTGCAACTTTTAAAAATTTATTTATAGATGATCAAAGACCAGTCTACTATAAGAACGCAGTAAACAAGGTTTACCGATTTATGCCCTCTGGCCTTTTTGTGTGGGTTTATCTTAACACACTGTAATTTTGAGAGTGCTGCATTGTGGGTAAACGATCCCTGTAGGTCTGGCTCCTTGCACTGGATTGTGGGTAAAATGTTTTGACCTGATTTCGCTGCAGGCGGCCGACACCCTCGCCGTGAGGCAGAAGAGGCGCATTTATGACATCACCAACGTTCTGGAAGGCATCGGGCTCATCGAGAAGAAGTCCAAGAACAGCATTCAGTGGAAGTGAGTTGTGTGTTTGTTTCTGTGTGTGTGTGACTGTGTGTGTGTGTGTACACGCAATCATGTCTCTTTGGTCAGTATTCAGAATCCCGTTATACTTGGCCTCAGATTGGAGTCCTAGAGGCTGCGGTGTCTGCCAGTTTTTACGCGTTTTTCAGCACGAAAAAACGGCAAGTTTGATTTGCTACAGTCCAGTTGGGTCGTTTCTGAGGCCTAAAATGGCTGCTGACTGACGGGACACTACAGCCCCCTGTACAGACAGCGTGTTTGTGATCCCTGCTCTGAGGCCTTCTAGAAGAGAAAAAGCCCTTTGTGATGAAGCTGGAAAGGATACGTGTGAATTCACCTGTTCTGACCCCCCCCCCTTCCCCGCCCCCCCTTCCTGCCCCGCCCACAGAGGCGTTGGCCCCGGGTGTAACACGCGGGAGATCGCGGACAAGCTGATCGACCTGAAGGCGGAGCTGGAGGACCTGGAGCGGCGGGAGCACGAGCTGGACCAGCAGCGGGTCTGGGTCCAGCAGAGCATCAAGAACGTGACCGACGACACGCAGAACAGCACATATCCTTAACCCCGCCCACCTTCTCAGGAGCTCCGCCCCTCCTGGGATTTGACCCCGTAACCTCCTGATATGTACAACACTCCAGTTAAAAACTTACAAATACACTTAAAGGGATGCACCAACTTTTTGGGGGAAATTTGCTTTTTTTGGTATCTTACCCGTAGTTGGACGATAAGATCCATACCAATTTCAATCCTGTGTGTTCAACACAAAAATATGACTAACTTTTTGTACTGGATGCACAGGGATGCAATTGGTCCTGATCTTATCGTCTAACTATGGCTAAGAAGCAAATTTTCCGAAAGTTTGGACCATCCGCTTTAAGCAACGTCTGCGCTCAAAGTAAGGCAGTCTGGGGGTAGGTTTTGTTTTTTATTTCTGGGTGTTATTAGCAGGTGTGTGTGGGGGAGGGGGACTGTCTCCTGTTTTTTGGGGTTTTTGTTCCTCTGTGGTTGCCGTGGGAGCGGGCCATTATCACCATATACTGAACACACGGCCCTTAACACAGACCAACGCTGGCTTATGTTACCCACGAAGACATCTGCGGCTGCTTCAAAGGTACCAGGCCCTTCCCTCTCAGAGAAGTCTGTAATGGTACACGTTCTTTTATTCCAAGTGAAAGTGAATACTCATCTCTCCTTCTTCCCTCCCTCTCTGCCCCTCTCTCTCCCTCTCCCTCCCTCTCTCCTCTCCCTCTCTCTCTCCCTCCCTCCCCCCTCTCTCTCTCCCTCCCTCCCTCCATCTCTGCCCCTCTTGCTCCCAATCCCCCCCTCCCTCTCCCTCCCTCTCTCCCTCTCCCTTCCTCTCACTCTCCCCCCCCCCTCCCCCCCCCCTCTCCCCCTCCCTCTCCCCTGTCCCCCCCCCCCCCCCCCCAGGTGACACTCTCCTGGCAATACGAGCTCCCTCAGGCACGCAGTTGGAGGTGCCCATACCTGAGGCAGTAAGTATGGAACATCACCTTGCACTTTTCACCATGACGACATAACTCTCCTTACCTCTGCCGTGGTGGTCTGTTTATTATAACTTGCATAGTTATATCATTTTAAATGATGCTAAATAATCCTGCTAGGTAAGAACGTTGACCTGAAACCTATAAAAACAGTACTTAAGTTACTAACGCCCATTAAAATGTAGTTTTTGCAGTGCTGCTTCAGTATCTCTATGTATCTCTATTGTAGTCTGTCTTTATCCATTCAATATTTTTCACTTTCTTTTGACCTGTTTCCTGTCTCTCTGTCTCTCTCTCTCCCCCTCCTTCTCCTCTTCTTCCTCCTCCTCCTCCTCCTCCTCACCTCTCTCCCCCCTCCCTGCAGGCGCTGAACAGCCAGAAGAAGTATCAGATCCACTTGAAGAGCTCTTCCGGCGCCATCGAGGTCCTGTTGGTCAACAAGGACACGTCTGGCTCCGCCCCCGTGGTCCTGCCCGTCCCCCCGCCAGAGGACATGTTCCAGAGCCTCCCCACCCCCTCCGCCACGGCCGCCGCCCCCAAGGGCGAAACCCCGCCCACCCAGCCCACGGCTGACCAATCGCCATCCTCCGCCGCGGCCTCGCCCGTCTCCGCCCCCGCGGTGCCCACACCCGGTACGGCCGAATTTGGGTCTGACGTCTCTTTCTCACACACACACACAGACACACGCTCACAGAGACACACGCACACAGAGACAGACACACACACACGGGGCGACATAGCTCAGGAGGTAAGACCGATTGTCTGGCAGTTGGAGGGTTGCCGGTTCAAACCCCGCCCTGGGCGTGTCGAAGTGTCCTTGAGCAAGACACCTAACCCCTAACTGCTCTGGCGAATGAGAGGCATCAATTGTAAAGCGCTTTGGATAAAAGCGCTATATAAATGCAGTCCATTTACACATACACACAAGCACAGTGCCTTAATAATTCAGAATGAAAATCAGAATGATTGACAGAAAACTTAGTCATCGTTTTTCAGGAATTCATGTGTTTTCTATGTACAGTCCATGAAGTTTGTTGAAAAGGTGGCTTGTTGGGCATGTGCACGTTGAGGTTGGCATTTGAGAATTGCTGGATGATATTTTTATCTTTTTTTATTTTATTTTATTTTTATTTAATCCCTCGGTTATTCCCCTACCCTTAACAGAAACTTCCAGCAACAGCACCAGCGCACTTGAGCTTGCCCCGCCCATCGCAGACACACCGGCCAATGAGACGTCCTCCCTGGACACCCAGCCCCTCCAATCTTCCGCCTCATTGGACAGCAGCTCCTCGATCCCGGCCTCCTCCGCAGTCTTCGAGCCCATCAAAGCAGATCCTTCAGAGAGTGAGTCGCCGTTTCCGTCCACTGTTCTACTGGAGTTTCTCCACCGGTCTTGCTCACTTGTTGCCACGGCTACTGATTATGTCCCCAGCATTCCAAAGTGCCGGAGATTGTTGGTGTTTCAGTCTGTCGTGCTTTTTGAGCAACGTGTGGTGTTGGGACTGGCTGTGTGAGCAAGTGTACTTATGCTCCGTTACTCCTCAAAGGATGTTGAACTCATCCTGATTGGCCCATCCTTGCTAGTGTGTGTGTGTGTGTGTGTGTGTGTGTACGTGCTTGTGTGTGTGTGTGTGTGTGTGTGTGCATGTGTGTGCGTGTGACAGCAGGGTGATGGAGGGAGATAAAGGTTGTCTCAGCTGGGTGAACTCTTAACTGTCTCTAGTCTCTTGTGGGGACCAGCAGGACTGTTTTCTGTAACCACAGGACACCTGTATGTGTGTGTGTGTGTGTGTGTGTGTGTGCGCGCGCGCACGCTTACGTGTGTGTGTGTGTGTGTGTGATTTTACTTGACTGTTTATGAACATGTGACTTTGCATAAGTGTGTGTGCTATTTTACAGTAACTGTACAGTTGAGCTTCCCCCGCAGGGTGAACAGGAAACTACAGCTGAGTACAGTTAGCCTGTGCGGTCACGCTAGGAAACGCAGCCACTCATTCTCATAGTAACCGTTGTATTGATTTAGTTCCCCCCCGCAAATGCTGTCTCAGAACCTGGGACTTGCCCACCGGCCTTCTTCCCTGGCAAAACTATCTCACTGTTACTTTAGGCCGACTGGGTGAGTTCTGTTTCCCTGTCCGTAGACACAGGGTGTGCCGCAAGCCGAACGCGTCCAGTAACTACCCCGTCCCAGAGCGGATTCGTACGTGATGCGTTATCGCATCGGAGTGGGCAACAGGGAAGGAAACGCGTCAAAATTCAGATGAATTTCCCTGTTGGCAACTTCCTGGCCTGATCCCAGCAAATTTAGACCAGCCTAAAAAGAAAAAGAGCAACTTTTGGAGGGTGATATGGCAACACTTTGCGCTAGTTGGCAACACTACTTTCTGGACTCTGTGACTCAGAGTAGGGGTCCACGGCCTACCCAGAATTCCAGTGACCTCCTTGCCAAAGGCCCGTAATGTTTCCGTGGTGATATCAGAGGGGCGAGTTCACTGTCACATGGCCATGTGGGGCATCGGATACTGAGTGTAGTGGCCCCAGAGAGATGCGTTTGTTTCCTGTCCTCTCTCTCTCTCTCTCTCTCTCTCTCTCTCTCTCTCTCTAACACACACATTAGATCTCTCTCTCCAACACACACATTAGTTCTTTCTCTCTCTCTCTCTCTCTCTCTCACACACACACACACATTATCTCTCGCTCTCTCTTTCTCTCTCACACACACACTTTAGCTCTCGCTCTCTCTCTTTCTCTCCCTCTCCCTTCCTCCCTGCTTATCTCTCCCCGGCCAGTCTGGGTCATGTTGCCTAAAGTCAGCTGATCACACCGTTGGCTCGGCTGGCTTCTTCAGTCTGAATGGCTTGCTGCTTTTTTTTGATGCATCTAGGGGAAAAAAAAAACAGAAAAAAAACATGATTCTTCTCAATGACCAAAGAGGCAGCAGTACTTCTGTGACGGGCTGAAATTGGCCAATATAGTCTAATAGCGGCAGTACCCCCACCTGAGCACTGAGAATCAAACCTGCAACCTCTTGCCGTTTTGCCCCACTCATAAATGACAATAAAATGGGCTGCTCCCCGGGGTTCTCATGTAAACGTGTTTTTGCCTCTTTCTCTAGTGCTGGACTTCCCTAAAGAACTCACAGAGATGTTGGACCCAACTAAAGGTAAGCGTTGGTATAAAAAAAATGAATTTAAAAAACTGCTGTAAATGTGTACTTTGAAAGGAGTAATGTGACTAATTACATAATTAAATCCCTCTTTCTCTCTCCTGCTTTTTCTCTCTCTCCCCCACTCTTTCTCTCTCTCTCTCTCTCTCTCTCTCGCTCTCCCTCTCTCTAGAAATTAGCCCTGACCTTTTGGAAGAGCTCATGGCTTCTGAAGGTGAAGGCCGGCGCCTCAGACCCGTCGCTGTTGGGAGACACCGTAGAGTTAGCCCGTCGACAATTAGCTCGAGGATATTAGCGCTGCTACTGGGGCGGCTGGCTAGCAGTGCACGTGACTCGTGAACACAAATGCAGGCAAATGTCCCAGATTTGCATCTCGAGATGCTAATTTCCCACGAGCTGCGATAGTTTTGTCGAGCCATGCGTGGAGTAATTAACGCAGTCTCACTGTGATGGCATTCAGCCATTGCTGTGTTGAGGTCAGTGTCCTTTTGTCGCTGAATAAGCATCATTTGGGGACTTTTATTTTTATACGTCTTTGCTCCAGTCAGTGGGACTGCTCATGTTACAGTTCCCCTTTTTCAACCGACGGTTTATCTTGGGGGGGGAATAATTTTGTGTGTTTATCGTAAATGGGAGTGTATGTTATGTAAGTGTGTGACGATCTCTCTCTCTCTCTCTCTCTTGCAGTGTTCTCTCCTCTCCTCCGTCTCTCTCCTCCGCCTGGCGACCACGACTACATCTATAACCTGGATGAGAGCGAAGGTCTCTGTGACCTGTTCGATGTCCCCATCCTTAACCTTTGACCCCTGACCTCGGCCATTGGGCGTATGTGAATAGGGATTTTAACAGGAAGAAAGAACTTTTTTTTTTTTTTTTTTTTACCCTTTTTTGTGGAAAAAAAGAAGAATGAATATATTTTTGGATCCTTGTATTATAAGCTGATTTGGTTGAACTAACAGTTTTTTTTTTTTTTTTTTTTCGTTTTAAAATCACTATTTACCCTGACCTTTTTCCTTCTCAAAAAGCAAGTCAATTTTTTCTGTACTCATGACAGTTTCTGGGAGATCAGCACTTGCCTTCCAGCTTCAGTTGTGGTGTACGCATCGTTTGTGTGGCTGACACCGTTTTAATGTAATCAATACCATCCTTATTTATAGAACCCACACGCAAGTGGGTGATGAGTGTAGTACTTTTCTTTTTTTGTCTCTCTTTCTTTGTTTAAAGAGCTTGTTTTTCATTTTGAACTTGTGGGCTGAGAATGGAGCTAAGAGGCAGACTGGAAACGAGCACTGCGCCCTCTACAGGATGAGTGTGGAAACGAAGAGGACAGGGCATGACGTTCAAGAGGCTGCAGTTACCCTTCTGTCCAGGAGATGGCGCCAGAGTGCCGGAAGCAGTGCCTGGCTGACGTTTGTTAGCTGCCTCATACCAGCAACAACCCCCGCCCTTCCCTCAGTGTCCTGTGTGCTATCAGTTCTGCGACAGCCATCCGTCCTGTCATCGTACACACCACCAGTCACTTATTAAAAAGACAAAAAAAAAGAAGGGGGTTCAACTTTAATTTGCTTTTATTTTGAGACAAATGTAAATTTGTCCGAAGATATTTTGCGATCTCTTCTTGCCTGGAGTGTAGAAGGTTTTCAAGCTTGTTTTTAATCAGAATTCATTTTTGTGTGTGTGTGTGCGTGTTTGCGCGTGTGTGTGTGTGCGTGTGCTTATCTACAAGAGAGAACGAATTGTAGCCCACAGTCATAATGCCCAGGATATTCAGAAACTCATGTTCGTATTGATACGGTGTGCGTTTGTTTTGCAGGCTTATTGGCGCCAGGTGTCACTGATGCAGAATGTGTGTCATATTACGGTGCTGTCAGGGTGTAGAAAACGGCCAATGTGCTCCCCCCCCCCCCCCCCCCCCCCCCCCCCCGACGGGAGAGTCTGCCGGCCCCGCCGGCGTCTGTAACCGGACTCCTGGAGTATCGGCATGTCCCACATCACCTGCCTGTTCAGGTGTGTGTACGCAACACGCTGTCCTCCGCACTGCCCTGGCTGCGGTGAGACCGATGAATCGCCAACCAAGCAAAATATATTTAATGTTTTTTGGTGGCTTGACAGACCTGAATGTTAAGGCTCCAAGTACTGCTTTTAAACAAATATGTCACTCACCCCAAGGGGTGGCTAGTGTACCTATCACCCTCTGACCTCTGACACATCAGCCTGGACATGTTCACGGTGTAAAGAGGTTAGGCGAGAGTTGCATTGTCATTGCGATTCGCACAAGGTCAGTTTTCACTTTTTTATTATTTTACAGGGTCTTTCGGAATGTCTGGGCGACGTTGATGTGACCTTTCAGTGGTCTGCGTCTGCACAGGTGTGCTTGAAGCAAGTTTAACCCATTTACGGGGCAAATGTAATTTGGAGTATAAGCTAAGAACAGACCATATGAAGAATTGTAGCTCAAAAAAAAGAAAAGTGTTATTTGCATTTGACTTTTTTGTCTAGGTTTTTACCATATTATTTTCCAGTAGGGCCAGCTAGCTATATTGATGGACTTGGGAACATGTCAACGTTAATGGGAAAGCAGACGGATCCATGTTGGAATGATTGAGTTATTCCTTTGATTAGATCTGTCCCATGCTTCCATCTGCTGTCAAGAGTGAAATGATGTCACAATCAAGGTGAACTCCCCTCTCTCCCCCCCAATGGGTTTCCTGGGTTGGGTCACAGGATATATTAAAAAATCTTCCCCAGTTAGACTGTAACAGTTCTGTTTATTGGTTTAGCTACTGTAGGAGAGCCAACACCAGGTTCGATCTCTCTGGTTTTTACCCCCTTTTTGCGAAATGTTCATGAGTTCGCTGGTTGTACCTCAAAGTGCTCAGATGCAAAACCTTGTTCGGGGGAGTCTTTGGAACACACAGGGCCCCACAGACCCTGTCACTGTTCGTTTGGGACAGATGGTGGCATGGCCTCATAGCAGCAGCCCCCCCCCCCCCCCCCCATCCAATTTAACTGCAGTTCAAACAGACAGTGCACAGCAGGAAAAATCTGTGCCTGTGTCTATGTCGTGCTGTCAAAAAAAGAGGTTATTGTACAAATGTGTGTGTGTGTGAGAGAGAAAGAGAGAGACTCTGCGTGTATGTGTGTGTGTGAGAGAGAGAGACTGCGCATACGTGTATGAGAGAGAGAGAGACTGCGCATACGTGTGTGTGTGTGTGTGTGAGAGAGAGAGAGAGAGAGACTGCGCATACGTGTGTGTGTCTCTTCTGTCGCAGTGGTTGTAAACGTTGATCAGATTTCTCTGCTCTTGTCCAGAGCAGAGGCTGATTTTTTTGTATTTGGAGTAGAAAGGGTTCCACCTGACACACCTGGGCAAGGCTGGCCGGTACTTGGAATGAGGGATAAAAGGTGTGCTGTTCTGTGATTGGCTGAATGCAGAGTTCGCTGGAACCGCTGCTTTTTAAAATTTTTGTCCCTTGTAAAGATTTTTTCCAAAAATTATTTTTGGTGCGTCTTAAATTGTTTTATCAACACTGTCCTCTTATAATCGTTTTATCCCACTGTCTCCACTCACGCTGAAGTTGTATCTTATCCAAGAGTTGGTATATTTGTGCTGCCTAAATGTGTAGCTGTACTGTGCATCCCAAAAAGGAATAAGTTCTTATATGGTGGTTATATACTGAACTGAATACCGTGCGTGTGTTCATGTATTGTTTTTTCTGAGTGTGCGCGCGTGTGTGTGTGTGTGTGTGTGTGTGTGTGTTCAAGCACTTCTGAATGAATGTGAAATTAACTAATGAAATTTCTTTTTAAAGGGATGTTTTCTAAAAAAAAAAAAAAAAAAACAACAAAAAAACAAAAGCAGTGCCATGACATCAACTAATCTGAACAGTAGTGTATATATATATATATATATATATATATGTATATATATGTATATATGTATATATATATGTATATATATATATGTATATATATATAGCCTATATATATATATATATATATATATATATATATATATATATATATTTTTTTTTTTTTTTTTTTTTTTTTTTTTTTTGCCCCCAGAAGCCTGTGTGTGGTCTTGCATAAGACATTATTTCTGTTTGGCTTTATCTCTGAGTACCCACTGCATCACCTTGTTGACTGTAAATCTGTATAACACCATTTTAGATATGTATACATGTTAAGTGTGTGCGTGCGTGCGCGTGTGTGTGCGTGCGTGCGTGCGTGCGTGTGTGTGGAGAGGGGATGTCCAAGTGTGTTTTTAAACACTCACAAGTTTTTTTACTTGTTCATGCCATTCTAGGCAGTGCAGTTCTGTTTGTATACAGTGAGCATTTATTTTTATATTTGTGGAATATACAAAAAAAAATCATTTGGATTTTTTTCTATATATATGTATGAATATATATAATAATTTGTATTGATCCAAGTCATCTCAACATGGATATTTACAATAGTACTCCCAGTTAAAAATACACCTGGACTCCTGGTGTTGAAGCTGTCGCCTGCATTTTGAGGTATGGCTTCAACGCGGAAGCCTTTGGTGTCCAGGGAATTCTTCCTATATAAATATATATTTTTAAACAAACTTCAGGATTTGTAGAGAGGCCAAGCGTATGTAAGAGAATATTTGTAACAGAATGGTTCTCTATGTCTATAGTTACTACCCGTACCACTGAAAGATTTGAATAAATAAATAAATAAATAAATAAAAAACATAACATTTTGGTGTCATCATTTTTGTTATGACTTTGTATGTAACGGTCAAAAAACCTCTTCCACTTTTAAATGTCACAGATTTGCGTTCGTGACCAACACTCAATTTGAAGTTCTAGGAAAATACAGCCAATTGGTGACACGATCAGCCAAATAGGGGGGAATTGCCCAGTTTCTCAGGGCAAAAACTAAGGTTGTTACTCGTGAAACTGCTCAGTAAAATGTCCAGTGTTAATCCAACCCGTTGGGACCAAATGATATCTGTTAGTGTTGAATTAACACTGGACATTTTACTGTGTAGCTGTAGCAATCACGATGGGTTTGGAATCGTTGCGAATTACAGTTAATTTTCCCCCAGAATATCTGTATTGAGAAATCATGGCAGCGTTCCCCGAGTTGGGAAACCGTTACTGGCCCCTGTTAAGATTCCACCACCTGGGATCCCATATAAATATTACCCATCTGCGTCACATAACTGCCTGTAAATGTGGCTATTAGGTAAGCCTCATAACATAAATTTTGCATGCACTCGTTTGATGAGCATTAAAGGAGGTAGCCTAATTTTCATAACCGTTCACAACCACGTGGCGCCAGAAATAATCCTGTGCGGTCTAGGGTCCGAACACAAAGTTGCGAATTTTTCTTAATGAGGTGCTTTTCGTGAGTATTTGCCCACTTAAGCCACATTATGCCAAAAATAGTCATAAACAATAAAATAATCGTTCATACTGAGTTATATTGCAAACAATTACATAAAAGAGGTAACAATTTTTTGGACCAATTAAAAGACTGGGGTAAAATCAATAGACTTCTGAACACGTGTTTAATTTCCTGAAATTTATTAACACAATGCAGTTTTGGGTCGTTATTATTTGCTTTGTCTGAATTCTTCATTATCTTCCAAATGGTTCGTTTTAGAGTGGCCAGGTGTCCACGCTTTTACCAATTTGAAGCCCACTGATTCACCTAAGTCTTTAATTTGACCAGTAAAAAATAATTTTCCTTTGTATGTAATTGTCTGCAATGAAGCACAACATGGGGATTTTATTATTCATGCTACACATAGCTATTTCTGGTGTAATGTTGTTTAAGAGGGTATAATCCCTCCAAGCATGAGAAGCACCCGATTAAGAAAAATGAACAACTTGTTAAAATTCTGGGATTGCAGTTGTGGTTGGAACGAAAACCAGCATACACGTGAGCTACTCCAGGACAGAGGCTGAGAACCACTGGCATATAGTTATGGTTATGTGTTGAACCAAGCGAGCGCGTCAATTTTTTTTTTTTTTTTTTACAATGGTTTAGCTTCGCTCATGACAGGAGCTTAAAAAAATTAACTGCTCTTGTCTAGGAACTTTTTTGAATTTATTGCATATGAAGGCCAATCAACACTTGCAATCCGACCGCAAAAGCACTGTACGTAAGTACATTACGTAGGCTAGTTACTGTACGCAAGATCCGGGTACAGCAAAACTGGTACATACGAGACATACAATCAGGAAAAAGTTAATTCAGCATGGGAAGAAAGAAAAGCGATCTGTCCTCCCAAATGATTTCATATACCCCAGAAATTACACCTGCTAAACCGTGTACGTTAACTAAAACTAAAGCAGCGGCGTTAATGTGCACGCACGCTAAGACCGATAAAATACATCAGATTCGACGCACACTTGCACATACAGACAGGAGTCCGCGACCAACGCTTCTTTGTTGGGAAAAAAACGCCCGGACGTCCAGATTTCTCGGTCCTGTAGGGGGCGAGTGGGATTCAAGCTAGAGCTTCAACCCGGAACTGTGAAACTAATCAATTAGCTGCTTTGAAACTCTGGGAGAGAGTTCTTCGCAGTACGAAAACTTTTGCCAAGAAAACTTCCCACTGAGAACCGGTTGCTGCCGCAAAACACGGAATACAAATGCTTCCCACCTTCTCTTCGGCGCATTTTCGAGGACAATAAATTCGTGTTTTCAACAGGTAGGAGGGTAACGACCAACGCTACACAACAAAAGAGATTGCATTTCGGCTGGCGGCGAGTTGACCTGTGTGAGTAGACCGAGTCTCTCTCTCTCTCCCTGTGTATGTGTGTGTGTAGTCTGAAACTCTGGCCTGGGGGCTGGTTCTCGGAATACCTGTTTTCATTCTGACCAATATTGCTGTGTCTTCTGCTTTGACGAAGCCGATTTCGGACTACAAGTGGCTTTTTGCTCAATTTTTTTGCAGGCTATTATTTTACATTACAATCACCTGGCAGACGTTATTCTTCAGGGAGGCGTACAGTACAGACGTACAGTGTTCAGCCTATGTAAGGCTAGTCTACTTTAAAATATTTGACCTCAGTACAACATTGTTACTTAAGTGCATTTGCTTTGTAAAGTAATGTGTTGTTAAACAGAGCTCACAGCTTTACTTTGTAGTCTCCAAACATCGTGTTTTTCGCAACACCACCTTTCGTCAAGGAAGACTCCTTCATCTCTGAAGTGCAAAACGTGCGCGTGTGAAATATAAAACAAGATCACGTCGACAGCGATGATGGGTGACATGTAATTTTCGTTGGGGCTTTCCTCTACTGTAGAGCACAGTAAGTGGATACTGATACTTTTTTTGGTAATGATTATTGCTTGAAGGTGTGACATCGGATTCCACTTAGTCTGGTAAATCAGGGAAGTAAATCTGTTTAGGGGAAACGCAGAATCGGCTAATGCAACCCAGTGCAGTCGTGTGCTGGTTACGCGACAGTCATAATCGGTGATCTATTGGCATATATCTTTTAAAAAAATAGGTATATCTGGAAGGAGGACAGACGGCTTCTGTTCGGTAATTACTTTTATCTGTCTTTGCTTGTTATTTAATGGACATCCAAGAAGGTGGAGGGAGCCTACAGCCTATGGGGCTTTATTTTGGTGGCTGTGTAGGTGTAGGTGTGTGAGAGGGAGGGTGTGTGAGAAGTGCTCTGTCCCAGGACAGTGGGGCTATGCAGTATGGTGAATCTGAAGCAATCCACCCCCCCCCCCCCCACCCCACCCCTTTTGGTCCAGTGATGGAATTTCAGGCAGCCAAGAGCCCCCCAGACCCCTGAGGAGGGCTCCTGTTACCGGCGTCTGTCCGGGGTCAAAGGGCAACAGACGCCTCGGAATTCTGTGGTCTGACAGGCAGTACGGTGTACGGCCATGAGCTGGCTCACATTACGCTTCCCACACTGCACCTCCACTACCTGCCAACACACTCTCACTCTCACACTCTCACACACTCTCACGCACACACTCACACACTCACGCACACACGCACACTCTCACTCTCACTCTCACACTCACACTCTCACACACTCACTCACACACGCACACTCACCCACACTCACACACGCACATTCTCACACACACACTCTCACTCTCACACTCACACACTCACCCACATATGCACACGCAAACTCATACCGCACCTCCACTCCCTACCATCACACACTCACTCACACTCACACAGGCATACACACACTCACACCATCACACACACTCACTCACACTCTCACTTTCACTCACACACACTCAGACTCGCGCACACACACACACGTAAACTCACACTGCGCCTCCACTCCCTACGAACACACACACACACACCTACACACACCCACCACACACACACACAGTCCTACCTCTTCAGCACAGGGTTAAGTGTCAACAGCTGGAGGAGAGGAAGGGCCCAGAGGATCTTGTGTCACTCAGAGACAGACTGTCACTCTCAACTTTTTGGGGATTACCTGCAGGACGTCTCTGTGTCCAGGTTGGGACAGGTCAGCAGCTCCACCCTGTGACGGAGGTGGTGGGGTCAGCCGCCCCTCCCACTGTTACCCAGCCGTATTAAAGCTGATGGAGGTGGATTTTGGAAACTGGGGGCAGTTTAAGTCTCTCAGAGCCTGACCACCCTCAGTTGCAAAACTGAGCTGCTCAGCTGGTCAAATTTCAGATTTCATTGAATCATTCCTGTTTGAGAGAGGATGGTTGATGTTCTGCGGTTGTTGTACTGATGCTGTTGTACTTGTGGCGATTTGCACTTTTGGAGTCCGCGAAGGCTTGTTTTTGCTATAACCTCCCTGCAGGGAGGAACTTTCCACCCACAAAACCCAACCCCCCCCCCCCCCCCCCCCCCAACCTCCCCACCTGTCAATCATGCATTAGCGTGTGTGGTGGGGAGGCGAGGGTTGTGGGCAGAGCTCTTCCTGCTCCCCCAAGGGACTGCCTTTCCCATGATCCTCGGGGGCGGCCCGCAAAAGCGGGCGAGTTCGATCCTGTCCGTGATGCAATTCTCCTTTGAGAATTCCGCAGACCAGGGCCCAGATTCACTCCCGATTTCCACAGAACGTTCGTGTTGAGAAATCGAGGCGGGCGTCCCCCAAATTGGGAAACCGTATCCTGGCGGTCTCCTAAGATTCCACCACCTGGGATCCCATTTAAATACCACCCATCTGCATCAAATGATTGCAAAATGTAAAATGTGGCCATTTGTAAACCTCATAAAATAAATTTTGCAGGCGCTCGTCTGGTGAGCATTAATGCCTGACGATGCGATCGTTGTCAGGGCCGCTCGCAAGCCGTGTGGCGCCATAAATAATCCTGTGTGGTCTGGGGTCCGATCGCAGAGTTCCTCGCGCACACGTGTGGCGTAAGGTTATCCGTCAAATCAAGCGCGCGCATCAATTTTCCCGTCGATTGGCTGCGCTCAGGAGCTTAAATAAACATATTAACTGGCCCTGTCTGGGGATTTATTTTATAGCTTATTTATTGCTTGTGATTGGATACTGTTCATCTGCGTGTCCTTCTTGGTGAGGAGTTCCGGTGAGACCGCGATTCTGAGCAACATACGCGATCGCCCGTCACACTTATTTTTGTGGCTCACGCAACAGCTCTGTTTCATTTCAGCGACTGCCAAACTAAATTCTTTGCCAGAGAAGAACTAATGTTTGTTAATCGCAACGGCGCAGGGTCCGTGAGCCTGTGCACTCAGCCTAGAGCTGTCTGTGGTGTCTTCTTCTTCTTCGGCTACATCTGCTGTACTGGCCTCTGTGAGCTGGGGCCTCTGATTGGACGACTGGGGTCACCAAGGTGACCGTTGTGTTCCGTGATGGTGTGACACTGACTGAACTCGGCTCACAGTGTGTGGGACGCCATTTTGTCCCTGTCACAGATGTAAGACACTGCACCGGTGCGTGTCATTTTAGCTGTTCATTGCTTGCTGACAACTGAGGCTTTTGTATTGTAAAAAAAATAAATAAATAAAATTTAACGGTTTAAAATGAGACATTCCTTTTAATATTAAAAAAGAAAAGGAGCTTAAGCCACAAGACTGCCTGACTGGATTTGAGGATAAAGTTGTTTTGTAGACTGGCAAGTGCAGCGTAGACTTGTGTCCAAGTGCAGCACTCATAAGGAGCTTTTCATTCTTTCGGCTGTGGTCTGGTTCTAATTGTGTCAGCGCATTGTGAGTGTGTGTGCGTGTGCATAGATACCATTTTCTGGGATATTTGTAGGTTAGGTGGTTTATGAGGACAAAACATGTCCTTTTATAAAAAACACACACATATATGCACGCACACACTCTTCTTCTTGGCATAATCGCCAATCAAGGTATTTCGATTGCAACAGCACTGAGGTTTTCCACGCGGAAACTCCAGGGCCTGTTAAACACATCTACAACGGCTTCTGTTGATCGAGTGGGGAAAACTCTTCCTGTACGTGCCGGTGCATGGCCCCCCCCCCTCTCTCTCTCTCTCTCTCTCTCTCTCTCTCTCTCTCTCTCTCTCTCTCTCTCTCTCTCTCTCTCTCTCTCTCTCTCTCTCTCTCTCTCTCTCTCTCTCTCCTCTCTCTCTCCTCTCTCTCTCTCTCTCTCTCCTCTCTCTCTCCTCTCTCTCTCTCTCTCTCTCTCTCTCTCTCTCTCTCTCTCTCTCTCTCTCTCTCTCTCTCTCTCTCTCTCTCACTCTCTCTCACACACACACACACACACACACACACACACACACAAAACCTGGAACTGGAACCACAGGAGCGTGCGTTTGAACATATCTTGCGGCGTTAGAAAGAGGAACTTGCGAGTGCGGGCCGGTTCGCCTCCGAAAATAAAAGCGTGTGACGCGCCCGGCGTTTGGCCGCCCCGCCGCGGCGCTGCTGGCGTTGAAGAGCGGGGCGTGGCCCGAGCGCGCGGGGCGGGGCCCCGAGAGGAAGCGCTGCTCTGTGGGGTCCTGCAGCCGCCGTGCGCGGGGACGCGGTGTGTGTGTGTGTGTGTGTGTGTGTGTGTGTGTGTGTGTGTGTGTGTGTGTGTGTTAGTGTGAGTGAAGTCTGCCTGACGTCGTGTGAACTCCTGTGGCCTCTGCTGCTTCTTCTCCAGTTTTTGTTAGCTTGTGCGTACGTGGTGGTCGGCATTTCTTTGGTTTGTGAAAACATATTTTTACTTGGTGTGTGTGTGTGTGTGTGTGTGTGTGTGTATTGGATCAGTTGATCTCTGAACACATGTTTTTTTTTCTGCTCTCTTTCAGGGCCCTGTCTTGCTTACTCCTCTGAGCTAAGCAGCAGCTGAGTATTTGACACACACACACACACACACACACCCCCAAACACACACGCGCACACACACACACACGCACACACACACAAGCTTCAACATGCCGCCACAGAAGGACATCGTGAAGATCGCCATCCAGATGCCAGGGGCCTACCCCCAACTTATTGAGCTGGACCAGGTACTCTGGGCGCCATCGCCAATGGGGTGTGGCTAGACGGGGGGGGGGGGGGGGGGGGGGGAGGAGTGTGTGGGTGTGGGTTTGAATTTTAATTGGTTAAGAACTGAGTCATTCATACCTGGGCTTGGCTCAGAATGAGGAAGTTAGCATTGTGAAAACACCTCTGTGTATGTATACAGCATGGGCATAAATGTTGTGTCAGTTGACCTGGGGGGTGATAGTTTGATAGTGGGTTTGGGTGGAGTGTTTGTAGGTGTAGAGTTTTGGGGGAGGACAGGAAGTGAGTCGGTTGAGGGGTGTGTCTGGTCTTCTGCGAGCGTGAGTGAGCGTTTATCTGCCGAACCCATGTTTGTTCTGTGGCTTCACAGCAGAGCTGACCACAAGGCCCTTCGTCCTGTCTCTGATTGGTCCCTCCTGTGCGTCACTAGGCCTGTGATTGGCCTGTTCTGCACTTCACTAGACCTCTGACTGGCCCTTGCCAATTGCACATTTCAGCAGGGCCTGCAATGGGGCTGCCACACTAGGCCACAAATTACAGGGAGCAGTGTTCAGACAACCAGTGCTGCATGCCACAGGGAGGAATAATTGTATGTTTCTGTCACTTTAGTGTTCAGTTAAAAAAATAAAAATAAACCACTGTTCTGGCTCCTAATAATCCTTGTTCGCCGTGCACTTGTTGGGGGGTAGTCCCAGTTCTTATCGTATTTACGAGGCAGTGTCTTTAAGTCCAGCTGTTCCCTCTTGAAACGAGTGTCCTCCGCCAACAAAATGTCTCCTCCTCTTGCAGAAAAAGCCTCTCTCTGCCGTCATAAAAGAAGTTTGTGATGGGTAAGTGCGTTGTTTATAACAGCATACTGCTTCCCCCCCCCCCCCCCCCCCCCCCCCCCCGCCCCCCCCCGCCGCTGATTGCAAAGTGCTCCGGTCTGTTCAAGCCAAACGCAACTTTATTTGTAACCCCTTTTAAGTGGACAGAGCACAGCCTGTCTTGCTGGCTGTTGGTCAGAGGTTAGCATGCTGGCTAATGGCCTATGAGCAGGGTCCAGGAGTAACAGAGCAGGGCAGGTTAAGGCAGTGTGGAGAAGTGGTGCAGTAGCGGCTAACGCACTGGCCTTCTCAACGCTAACCTATAAACTTTTCAAAAAACGTGGGCAGAGGTGTTAGTGGTGGGAAATACCAGATTTTGAATCTGAGTGACTGTCCTCTGACTGTTATGACTGTATCGCCAATGTGTTTGTCAAGGAAGAGAGAGAGAGAGGAAGGAGGTGAGAAGATGGTGAGAGATATTGGGGCGACGGAGAGATATTGGGGGAACTGGTGGGTAGAGACAGAAGCTGCTGATTCTGAAAGAAAGAGTGATCGGTGGAGGGTAGAGCTAGAGTAAACAGAGTGAGCCGGCCCTGCAAAAAATGAAATTTGAATATCGACTATGATTATTAAATACTGAAATTCGGACAACTTTTGTTTTCTAGAGTGCATGAGTCTTAATTGATTTAAACTAGATATTATATTCTGCGTTATGCGTTATGGTTTTACCCGGATTCATACTTGGTTTGTGCCAGACCTGGGTCAAATACCTTATTTGAAGTAATTGCAATTTCAGACATCATTAAAATCCTGCAGATTACTGACATTAAAAAAATAAATATCTATGTACATTGGTATTCAGAACATTTTTGTTTGGTTGTTTTGGTTACTAAACATGTTTTTGTCTGTTGTGTGCTGTAATTGTAGCCAAACTTGACACCTCGGGTAATGTGTTTCCAGCAGAAAATTACATGTTTGAGCAGCTTACCAGCTATTGGTGGTTACAACGGAAATGGGTGAAGTACAGCTTTGAAAAAAAGAGAGAATGAAAAATGATCCTTAAGTCGGCACTATTACTAAACATTCAATTGTCAGTTGGTTCTTAGTGTCTTTTCTCTAGAACCACAGCAAAAAAAAAAACGAAAAAAAGCGAGGATGGAGTAGGTTGGAGTAAGATGCAATGCAAAAAGAAACTAGTACCCAAGCCAAAAGCACACGCCGGACAGAGAAGAAGATTAGAGGGGTTGATTTAGCAGCGGTAAGAACATGAAGGGCTTTATTTATTCTGCCTGTAAACACTGACTGCCGCAAACAACGGAAGCGCCGTAAGTGGAAAGAACGAGCCTGGCCGCTTCGTGTAAACAGTTTACTGTGCGGCCTCGTCGAGTTTTGGTGGGCAGCATGGTTCTGCGGTCTTTTTTAAAAAAGTTTTTTTAGTCCTGAGGTGATGACACGTAGTCCAGTTCCCCAATTCTTGAAACGCGTTGTCTTGGTGTACAAAGTGTCCATGACGTATGAACCCAGAAGGCTCGTGTTTGTGGTTCGCTCGTAGTAGACTGGCGAGCTGAGATCATAATGATTACAAATAGCTGTAGGACGTTTTGTGTCTTTGTGCGTCTAGAAGGAGCTTCCCGTGTACGTTGTGTGACCACACTGAGACAAAATCTGCGTGCGTGCTTGTGTGTTCATGTATGCTCGTGTCTGAACGTTTAGTGAGTATTTCCTGTACATGTCTGTGAGCTTCGTGACCAAAAGAGAGAGAGAGGGGGCCCTAACCCTCATAGTTCTCTTTCTCTCTCAGTCTGGGTTCAAGGTTTGTTGTGTGGGTTTTTGATGCAGAACTGACTCTGCTGACTGTAAAACAGGCCATCTGAGAGGCTTTAGCATTGTGTCACTGCTGAAAAATTTTAGGAGCACACCAATACATCCCAATCAGTAGACGTGCTCCTCAGTTATTTTTTCGGTTGGCACGCATCAATTTTCAGGAGCAAATGCTCCTAAAATGGGGGCCGCTGTAGAGCCCTGAGGGCTCTACAGGAAGCAGCTCACCGTAGGTGCTCAGGAAGCAGATTATGGATATGTTATGTATCAGTGTGGGCAGTGTAGTATAATGGATATGGTGCTGGTCTTGTAACCTAAAGGTTGCCAGTTTGATTCCCGGATAGGACACTGCCCTGGTACATGACCTGCATTGCTTCCGTACACATGTGTGAAAGCTATGTGAAAAATGTGTAAGTCGCTCTGAATGCTAAATGCCTGTAATGTAATGTAAGTCGGTCTCTGACGGTGTGTGGGACACTGATTACAACTTGAGCTGCAGTGTAGTGTAATGCTTAGAGAACTGGATTTGTAACCCAGAGGTCTGACTCACGGATAGGGTGCTGTCATTGTGCCCTTGAGCAATGTGCTTCACTTGCGTTGTTGAATTCTGTGAGCGGTAGCGTGATAACGTATTTGCCCCCTTCCTGATTTCCTCTACTGCTGCATATTTGTCACGCTGAACGGTTTCAGATCTTTAGTCAAAGTGTATTATTAGACAGAGGGAAACTGAGTGAGCTCAAAACTCAACAGAACGCATCTCTGTCAGGTTCAAGTCAGGACTTTGACTAGACCGCTCCAAGACTTTAATTTTGTTTATCCTCAGTCCCATTCAGATGTGGACTTCATGTTTTGGATCGTTGTCTTGCTGCACAAACCCAATTACACTTCAGCTTCAGCTCACAGGCAGATGAACAGGCAGTTTTCTGAAGAATGTTCTGGTTCAGAGCAGAATTCATGGTTCCTTCAATAATGGCAAGTTAATAAATTTGGTTAATTGGTTGATCAAGTAACTAAGGGAGCAGTTCCTTTTTCCACATGGGCGATATGGGCGTTTGGTAACTTTTTAAATTTAACAAATTAAATAATTAAAAAATATATATTTCCATATTTCCCTTTGTTCAATATTACATTTTTTCTAAAGATCTGAAACCATTCAGTGTGACAGGTATGCAGTAATAGAGGAAATCAAGAAGGTGGGAAAATACTTTTTCACGGCACTGTGCGTATCCAGCTGTACAAACGGATATCATGCAAAATGGAAGCACGTCTGTTCAAGGCCTAAATGTAATGTTCTGATTTACTGAAGTGTGTGCAAAAGGCATGTCTGTGAGCCTGTGTTCTCTCTCTCTCTCTCTCTCTCTCTCTCTCTCTCTCTCTCTCTCTCTCTCTCTCTATATATATATATATATATATATATATATATATATATATAGCTGGAATCTCCCCGGTCCGGATAACTACGCCCTGCAATACACCGATGGCGTTCAGACCTACATCACTGAGTCGGTGAGCACGCTCAGTTCTTCCTCTTTTCAATTCCAAAGGGCACATTTGTTACTCATTCATTTTTGGTGTGAATTTGCATGAAATGTGGAACTACCTTTGAAATGAATGTAGTTTTTTGTGTTTTCTTTTGGTATGAAATGAACCCTTGTGTCTGATGACCAGAATGGGATTCTGTATTTCAGGTTTGGAATTTGAAAAAGAGGACCATGGGTATTGTGTACATTACATTACATTTATTTAGCAGATGCTTTTATCCAAAGCGACGACTGTGCTGTGGCAGAATTGCTACTGGGTGAAGCTGGAAGCAGGCTGGATCCCCAGTAGCCCTAGGTCCAGCTCTACAGTGGAAAAGGGGGTATTAGTGAGCCAGCCTGGTTCCAGCTCTACAGTGGAAAAGGGGTCTTAGTGAGCCAGCCTGGTTCCAGCTCTACAGTGGAAAAGGGGTGTGAGTGAGCCAGCCTGGTTCCAGCTCTACAGTGGAAAAGGGGTATTAGTGAGCCAGCCTGGTTCCAGCTCTACAGTGGAAAAGGGGTATTAGTGAGCCAGCCTGGTTCCAGCTCTACAGTGGAAAAGGGGTATTAGTGAGCCAGCCTGGTTCCAGCTCTATAGTGGAAAAGGGGTATTAGTGAGCCAGCCTGGTTCCAGCTCTACAGTAGATAGGGATAAATTAACTTATATTTGGGATTTAGCAGACACTCTTATCCAGAGCGTCGGTACAATCCTTTTCTACAGCTGGGTATTTACT
This sequence comes from Anguilla japonica, assembly GCA_025169545.1. Classification (NCBI taxonomy): domain Eukaryota; kingdom Metazoa; phylum Chordata; class Actinopteri; order Anguilliformes; family Anguillidae; genus Anguilla; species Anguilla japonica. The sequence continues at coordinate 60,228,559 of CM045887.1, read as the reverse complement.
GAATTAATTTGGGTTCAGGACCACACTGATGGGTACAATGTTAGTGCCCCACCCGGGAATTGAACCTAAAACCTGCAGTTGCGAGCGCAGTTCCCTCACTGGGTTTGCAGAAGTGTTGCTGGCGAGAACAAGCGAGCCGTCTATGCAGGGCAGGAATCAGCGGTATCTCAAATATGCGCGTGGGCCAGTCACTGCAGGGCAGGACTCTGTAGGTGTGTGTGTGTGTGTGTGTGTGTGTGTGTGTGTGTGGTGTGTGTGAGTGTGTGTGTGTGTGTGTGTTGTGTGTGTGTGAGTGTGTGTGTGTGTGTGCGTGTGTGTGTCTGTGTGTGTGTGTGCTTGTGCGTGTGAGTGTGTCTATGTGTGTGTGTGCATGCGCACATACGCGCGCGCGTGTGTGTGTGTGTGAGTTTAGCAGCGCACAGGCGAGTGTGGACATGAAACAGACCTCCTCCCTCTGTTTCTCCCCCCATTCCTTCCACCTCTGGCTCTTCTCTCTCTTTTTCTCTCTTTCTTTCTTCTCTCTGTCTCTCCCTCCATCTCACAGGCTCTTCACTCTCTTGCTGTTTGCACCCTCTTTCACTCTAGTTCTCACTTCTTTTTTTTTTTTGCTTGCTCCCTCTTTTCTCTCTTCCCCTCCTCCCTCCCTCTCTCTCTGTATGAGTCAAGCTTTGCTGCACTTCCAGTTAAACAAAGGAGTGACACATTTGAATGGGTGCTGAGGTAATCCTGTGTGCGTGTGTGTGTGTGTATGTGCGTGTGTGTGAGCATGTATGTTTGCATGGCAGAAGTGTTTCTCTTTGTGTTTCTGTGTGTGTTTGCTGTTTATGAGAGGTATGTTTGTGATAGGTGTATGTGTGTGTGTGTGTGTGTGTGTGTGTGTGTGACTCCCGCAGTGGCCAGTGTAGTTTTTGTTTCTTTTACCATGCACACACACGCACACACACGCATTCTCATGCGCCTGTGGATTGTGCCCATGTGGTCTGTGCCACAGAGGCCTCTTATCTGTGTTTGATTGCTCTGGTCTGTCCCTGTGTTCTAGAACCGCCTGGATATCAAGAACGGCAGCATTCTCCGCCTGACCAAAGCACCGGTGAGCGTGTGCCCGAGCCTCACAATCCCTGCCTTCTGGTACCCCAGCAGCAGCCCCCATCCAAATGGATGACCGCTCATCTACTGCCCCCGCTACCCCCACCCCACCCCCCCTTATGTTCCCAAGTCCACACTTTCTCCTGGCCCAAATCCAGGCCGAATTTTAACACGGGAAAATCACCCCGTAGCACCTGGCTCCGTTATAATGGCCTCCTTCATCAGAAATAATCTGCAGGAATCCCTGATGACCGAACTCCCCCCTGCTGCCCCCCCCCCCCCCCAGCCCCAGCCCCAGCCCCAGCCCCAGCCCCTGCCCCAGATACCCGGGCCTACCCGGCCCCGGCAGACTCACCCGAACAAAGGCATTATTGTGGGCCCCGACTGAGCGGGTGCACCAGACTTGCAGTCATTATGAAACCAGCAGGCTGGATGTACTGTGTCTGTCCGTCCGTCTGTCTGTCTGTCCTGAGAGGTGACTGTGGGGAAATGGGTAGCAGAGTCCGTGTGGGGGTGGGGGGAGAGTATTGTGGAGGGGGGGTGGTCTGCTGGTAAAAGGTAGGTTGAGTCAGTGGGGTTTGGTGGGAGAAAGAGGAAGACGTTGATCTCGCACTCAGACCCTCAGATGCACACACACACACTCTCTCTCACACACACACACACACACACACACACAGTCCCACAGTCACACACACACACACACACACACAGTCACACACACACACACACACACACACACACAGTCACACACACACACACACACACACACACACACACACACACAGTCCCACAGTCACACACACACACACACACAGTCACACACACACACACACCACACACACACACTCACACACAGTCACACACACACACACACACACACACACACACACACTCCCACAGTCACACACAGTCACACACACACACACACACACACACACACACACACACACACACACACACAGTGTTCTCAGTGTTGGAAGCAGACCCAGGCTCCTGTGCCCTTTCACCCCTGACATAGAGCTGTGAGGTGGAAACCAGGCAAGCTGATGGCTGGCTCATCAGAAACTTCATTACCGCTGGCCAAGTTCCTGATTTTTTGTAAGGCCTTGTGTGTGCGTGCGTGTGTGTGTTCTGTAAATGTGTGAACTTGAAGATCCTGTATTTGTGTAAAAGTCCTGTGTCTGGGTAAAGATGCTGTATGTGTGTAAAGATCCTGTATGCGTGTAAAGATCCCGTACCTGTGTAAAGATCCTGTAACTGTGAAAAAGATCCTTGTATTGTGTAAAGATCCTGTATGTGTGTACAGATCCTATATCTGGATAAAGTTCCTGTACGTATGTAAAGACCCTGTATCTCGGTGAAGATCCTGTACGTGTGTGTTTTAGGGCCGGTGCGCAGAGGACCTGTATAAGGGGATCCAGAGCTCGGACGGGGGGGTTCGCTGCGACTCCCTGAAGCAGCTAGCGAGCGTGTCCACTGACGTCACCTTTGCCCAGGAGTTCATCAGCCGCGACGGGCACGCCCTGCTGGTGCACATCGTGGAGAACGCTAACGAGTGAGTGCCACGCCCCTTTACTCTGCCGGGTGGGGGTGGGCAGGGGGCAGGGCGGGTCACCTGTGCAGGTGAAGCTGGCGTGAGTAGGAAGGTGTGGAGCTGGAGCCAGGCTGGCTCACTGTTTTGCCGGTCCCAGTCCCCGTCCCCTCTCCCTGACAGCGCCCTTCCGAGCTCGACAGGAATGCGGTGAATGTTGGCTCAGATGGTTCGCTCACAAAAAGGAGGAGTTGAGATCTGTGCGGAATGCCTGTGTAAAAAAGAAGTTTCTCTCACTCCCCGAAGCCAGTGACTTAGCCGCTTCTGGCTTCTGCCTCTGATTACCATCGCAGAGTGTGTGTGTGTGTGTGTGTGTGTCTGCATGTCTGCATGTCTGCGTGTGCACGCGTTTGCACTCATACGCCGGTGTAGGTCAGAGAGAGACAGACATAAACTGAAAACATACAGATTGAAAGTGTGTCTGAGTCGCCAACTTTACGAATGATAACCTCAGCTTCTGCAAACTATAAATAGTGGCTGGGAACAGAGGGCTTTGGCCTGGCAGCTCCTGGAGCTGTGTTCTCATACGCAGAGTGTCTGCAGATGAGCTCTCTCCCAACTGCTGTGGCTTTGAAGGCTTTCCCAGCAGCTGCACAGTTAGATTTCAGAAGTGGTCAAAGTGACAGTGTGCGTGTGTCTGTCTGTGTGTGTGTGTGTGTGTGTGTTTGCCTGTCTGTCTGTGTGTGTGTGTGTGTGTGTGTGTGTGTGTTTGCCTGTGTGTGTGTGTGGGTCATTGTGTGTATGTGTGTGTGTGTGTGTCATTGTGTGTACGTGTGTGTGTTTGCCTGTGTGTGTGTGTGTGTGTGTGTGTGTGTGACTATGCGCGTGTGTGTGTGTGTGTGTGAGATAGAGAGAGAGATTGTGCTGGCATGTTGACATGTTATGGAACTGCACATATTTACTTTTTTTTTTTGAGGACTGGAATATCAGTCATTCCTTCATTGATGTCAGCTGATGTCAGTGTGCTATGTCCTGATGTCAGTATTCTTTGCAGTGATGTCAAAGTATCCACTGCAGTGATGTCAGTTCCCTGTGCTGATGTCACCTCATCTCTGCAGTGATGTCAGAGTTCCCTGTGCTGATGTCAGTATTCTCTGCAGTGATGTCAGAGTTTCCTGTGCTGATGTCACCTCATCTCTGCCGTGATGTCAGAATTCCCTGTGCTGATGTCACCTCATCTCTGCAGTGATGTCAGAGTTCCCTGTGCTGATGTCAGTATTCTCTGCAGTGACGTCAGAGTTTCCTGTGCTGATGTCACTGCATCTCTGCAGTGATGTCAGGGTTCCCTGCACTGATGTCACCTCATCTCTGCAGTGATGTCAGAGTTCCCTGTGCTGATGTGAGGTGTTCCCTGTCGGTCTCAGGAACGCCCTCATTATGACTCACACACTGACGGCCTTCATGGAGCTGATGGATCATGGGATTGTGTCCTGGGAGAACCTCTCATCTGTCTTCATTAAAAAGGTAATATTGCAGCCATGGAGTCATCACGTCCCTCTCCCAGTCCTGAAGGACCGGACAGTTTCCGCCCCTTTGTATGACTGATGCACCCAGTCCCCGCCCCTTTGTGTGACTGACGCACCCAGTCCCCGCCCCTTTGTGTGACTGACGCACCCAGTCCCCTCCCCCTTGTGTGACTGACGCACCCAGTCCCCTCCCCCTTGTGTGACTGACGCACCCAGTCCCCGCCCCTTTGTGTGACTGACGCACCCAGTCCCCGCCCCTTTGTGTGACTGACGCACCCAGTCCCCTCCCCTTGTGTGACTGACGCACCCAGTCCCCGCCCCTTTGTGTGACTGACGCACCCAGTCCCCGCCCCTTTGTGTGACTGACGCACCCAGTCCCCGCCCCTTTGTGTGACTGACGCACCCAGTCCCCGCCCCTTTGTGTGACTGACGCACCCAGTCCCCGCCCCTTTGTGTGACTGACGCACCGGTCCTCCTCAGATCGCCAGCTTCGTCAATGCCAAGGTGCTGGACGCGTCCATGCAGCAGCTGTCCCTGGCCATCCTGGAGAACATGGTGCTGAGCAGCGGCAGCCTGTTCCAACTGGTCAAGCAGGAGGTCACCATGGAGAGGCTCATCTCCCACCTGCAAGTGTGAGTAAGGCTGCACACACACACACACACGCACACGCACATGCACACGCACACACACACAGCAGCCTGTTCCAGCTGGTCAAGCAGGAGGTCACCATGGAGAGGCTCATCTCACACCTGCAAGTGTGAGTAAGGGTGCGCACACACACACACGCACACACAGCAACCTGTTCCAGCTGGTCAAGCAGGAGGTCACCATGGAGAGGCTCATCTCACACCTGCAAGTGTGAGTAAGGCTGCACACACACACACACACACATACACACACACACAAGCACACGCGCACACACACACAGCAGCCTGTTCCAGCTGGTCAAGCAGGAGGTGACCAGCTGGAACACCTGCAAGTGTGAGTAAGTGTGCGCACACACGCATGCACACACACACACACATACATACACACGTGCACGCATGCACACACACGAACGCACGCACACACACACACGCACACACACACACACAGTTACACATGTATATCTAACACAAACATACAAACACACAGTTGTGATCATGCGTACGTGTGCGCACGCACACTCTCACACCCCGTAGAAACACACCGGCCCACACACACACACACACACACACACGCACTCAGAAAAGCCGCTGCAGCTGCAGATAGACGGTCCAAGCGGTGACGTGTCTGCAGTGTGGGAGCCAAGCGGGGGCCAGTGAGTCACACTGTCTGGGAGAGACACTCCGCTGGGCCCCCGCCAGCCTGGAAACCCGCTCAGGCTTCAGCTTCGGTTGGGCCGCACTGGATTGTGGGTCGTTTGGACCAGTCGCCGTAGGCCCCCTCTGCCTAGCACTCCTGAACCCCTCCCCTCTGCGCCCAGGAAGTGTGTGTGTGTGTGTGTGTGTGTGTGTGTGTGCGTGTGTGTGTGTGTACGTGTGTGTGTGTGCGCGTGCGTGTATGTCTGCGTGTGTGTGTGCGTGTTTATGTGTGTGTGTATTTGTGTGTGTGTGTGCGTGCGAGTGCGTGTGTATGTGTGTGTATGTGTGTGTGTGCGCGTGCGTGTGTGCGTGCGTGTGTGCGTGCGTGTGTGTGTGTGTGTGTGTGTGTGCGTGCGAGTGCGTGTGTATGTGTGTGTGTATTTGTGTGTGTGTGTGTGTACGTGTGTGTGTATTTGTGTGTGTGTGTCCGTGTGTGTGTGTGTGTGTACCTGTGTGTGTGTGTGTGTGTGTGTATTTGTGTGTGTATGTGTGCGCGCGCGCGTGTGTGTGTGCGTGCGTGTGTCCAGAGCTGCTTTCGTACAGGCTGACCAGGGAAGAGCGTGACTCTGCAGCGTTTCTGGAGCGATTTAGAGATCTGTCAGCAAGGTTCAGAAAGAGCATACGGCACAGTTTACCGTCTGTGCGTGTGTAGAACGAACGATGACATCACTTCCTCTGCAGACACACGCTGTTTCACACGGCTAAGCTTTGGGCTCAGAATCCCAGTGGTGCTTCATGGGCGATAAAACTTGAATGGAAGTAGTATGTTTGAAAAAGAGGAAGGAGAGCAGGTTAAAGGCACTGAAGTGGGGTTGGGGGGGGGTGGGGGTGGCTAATGCTGGCAAACTGCTCCCCTGGGTGGCGGCTCCCGCATCAAAGCCCAGGTCTGGGCGCCAGGTGTGGCGTTGCGGTGGGGTTGCCATGGTTTCCGCTCTCTGAGTGGAAGTCTGTGGGGTCAGCTGGTCTCCTGGCAGCGGCGGGCACAGAGCGAGGGATTTGGCGGGATTGAGAGGGGGGTTGGCGGGGGGTGGGTGGCTGGGTGGCTGGGTGGGGGGGGGGAGTAGGGTAGCAGTCCCAGAGCGGTCTGAGGTCATGTGTACTTCTGTCTGAGAGGAGCAGAGCTGGCTGTGGGCCTCAGGTATGACGCTGTTTCTGTGGCAGCGATCCTGGTGCTGGGCGCTTAGGAGTTGTGTTTGGAGGAGAGCACTCACACACACTCACACAAGCACACACACACACACACACACACACACACACACACTCACACACAGACACATGCACTCACAACCCTATTCTTGGACTCCTAAATTCAGATGAAAACTCTTTATTGCCTGGAAATTGCGTGTGTGAACACTGTGGAAGTCCTCAGCAGTGCATTTAAACATCATGCCTTTCTGCTTCTCTCAGGACCAACCAGCAGATCCAGACTAAAGCCATGGCGCTCCTCATGGCCCTGCTACAGACAGCAGGGGAGGCTGACAGAAAGGTATCGCTTCATCTCTCTCTCTCTCTCTCTCTCTCTCTCTCTCCCTCTCTCCCTCCCTCCCTCCTTCCCGTGCGGTCTGTCTCTCTCATCAGCACTTAGCATTAGCCCGATTCACATTAGCATTAGCTCCTCTGTGTGGGGTGGTGCTCACTAGTGAGACGCAGTTCACATTAGCATTAGCCCGATTCACATTAGCATTAGCCCAGTTTACATTAGCATTAGCTCTCCTGTATGGGGAGGTGCTCACTAGTGAAACACCGTTCACATTAACATTAGCCCGGTTCACATTAGCATTAGCTCTCCTGTGTGGGGCTGTGGCCCACGATCAGGCCCAGAATTATGGACCCTAGCATGTGAGAGGCGTGATTGGTAGGTCCTTTTCTCCCGTTTCTCAACAAATGACTCGATGTGCCTTCAGAGAGTACAGTTGTATGACACCCACACATTCATTGCAGTGGTTGCATTTTAGAAACTGCTGGTAACTACATTCGGTAGTAGGAAGAGGCTATTTTTAGACTGTGCGAAACCAAATTTCTCACATCTCTTTTGCCATGTGACTGATATATCAGAAAGTGGTTGGTTTAAGCTGAGTTTGAACAGACACTTGCTTATATGTGCCTTTTGGAAGTTGTTTTAGAAGCCAAACCTAAATTTGTGACTGAATAATCTATTATCTATTTTCTTTTCTCCAAAAACAGTAGGATTGGTACTAATCTGAAGTCTGTCCTCATTCTAAGTTTGGTTAGTGATTATTATTCACAGTGTGAGGGTGTTTATCGCTGAAAAAAACTTTTGGCGGGCTAAAAAGTGAAATCCTAACTGCTGTCCTTGTTATGGATAGAGAGCTGCCCCCCTGTGGTAGCTTAGGGTCATTGCAGAATGTAAGAAATTCAGGGACTGCTTAATCAACCAAATTTTTTATGAATGTGCTTGATTGTTTATGAATTTAACCCATTTTTACAAAATTTTAAATTGTCTTTTATTTTGTTTTTATTTCCCGGACAGGAACTTCTTACTTTTCTTTCGAAGAAAAACCTACGTCAGTATATTTACAAGGTAAATAATTACTCTCCAATTGTCAACTCAGATTTTTGGCTGAACTGGAAAAGATCTGTTTCTCTGATCTCTGCTCTTTCAGTGAACATACACTACATGGCCAGAAGTATGTGTACACCTGTCCTCCAGCGTCTCATCCAAAACTATAGGCATTACCATTAATAGGGAGCTGGTCCACCCTTCGCTGCTATAACAACCTCCACTCTTCTGGGAAAGCTTTACACTAGATGTTGGAGCATTGTTGTATGGATTTGCTTCCATTCAGCCAGTACAGCATTTGTGAGGTTGGGCACTGATAGGGTGATTAGGCCTGGCTTGCACTTGGCTTTCCAATTGATCCCAAAGGCATTATAATATAATAATAATAATAATAATAATAATAATAATAATAATAATAATAAACTTTATTTATATAACGCATTTCGAACACAAAGTGCCAATCAATGTACTTTACAGAAAGATGAATGAGTCGATGAAATTGACAGTAAAACACACAAAAGGACAATAAAATACATGAATATGTAAAATAGCGATAAAATGGCAATAACATTAAATAATCATAACAATAAATATATAAATAAATAACAAGAGAATTAAAAAAATTAAAATTTTCTCAGTTCCTAAGAGAATGCCCTTTTGTAGAGGTAAGTCTTCAGGTTTTTCTTAAAAATATCCACAGAATCAGATTTCCTAATAGTCAAGGAAGCTTATTCCACAGTCTGGGGGCATATGAACTAAATGCAGCCTCTCAGCCTTTTATTTCTAGACCGTGGAATGGACATTTGGAGTGAATCTGAGGACCTAAGGGCTCTGACAGGGATATATTTTACTAATAGGTCATTTATGTAGTCGGAGGCGAGTCCACGCATAGCTTTAAAAACAAGTAACAGCACCTTAAAATCGATTCTAAAATCAACTGGCAGCCAGTGTAATGATTTCAAAACGGGTAATATGTTCAAATTTCTTAGTGTTCGTAAGTACCCTGGCTGTGGCATTCTGAACCAGTCTCAGTTTATTAATAACTTTTCTGGGAAGGCCAGTGAGTAAGGCATTGCAATAATCCAGACGACAAGTTATAAATGCGTGTGTTAACCTTTCTGCATCTTCTTGGGAAAGGAAGGGCTTAACTTTGGCAATGTTCTTCGGGTGGTAGAAAGCTGTTTTGGTCACATTTCTAATGTGTGCATTGGATGGGGTTGAGATCAGGGCTGTGTGCAGGCCGGTAAAGTTCTCCCAAGCTGTTTTTGATACGGACTTTGCTGTGCGCCCAAGGGCATTGTAATTCTGAAACAGGCAAGGGCCTTCCCCAAACTGTGGAGGAAGCACAGAATCGTCTAGAATGTGATTGTATGCTGTAGCATTAAGATTGGCCTTCACTGGAACTATGGGGCCTAAGCCATAGACCAAGGGGTGTCCATATACTTTTGGTCATATAGTGTACTTATACAAAGTGCTGAATTTGTAGTGTGGCACAGCGGTTAGGGACTGGGCCTGCAATTTTTAGGTTGCAGGTTCAATTCCTAGCTGGTTCACTGCTGCTGTACCCTTGGGCAAGATACGTACTTAACCTGAAATTCTTCAGTAGATATCTGGAAATTATCAGTGCATTGTATGCTGATATAATGTGGGCTGTGTACATTTCTCTGGGTAAGAGTATCTGCTAAGTGCCTTCGGTGTCAATTTAACACATTTTATCTAGCTGGAAACCTGACGGAAAATAGAAAAAAATGTTTTGTACATCTCTATTAAGAAACACCTTTTTGGCTCTGATGCGTCTGAATAGTATAACTGCATTTCACATTGAACTCTCTGAGAGTTTTCTGAGAGTCTTCAGATGCTCTGTATGGTAGAGTTAACTTTTGTTCCCCGGTGTGTTTTGCATCATCAGTGCGATTTACATCGGTGAGATGTGATCGCCTTTCCAGTCGTAACGACGTTGATCCGTTCTGTCGTCGAAGGCGAACACACGTGCGCGTTTTCCTGTCGCCCTGTTGTGACAAGAAGCCCTCGGCCCAGCTCCGGCACGGCGGGGCGAACCTCGTCTTTGCATGATTGTCCTTTTCCGTTTGCGAGCGGGAAATCGAGCGCGTCGGAAGTCATGTCCGCACGAAACGCAAGCGTGGAAAAGGCAAATCTTGCGCGCGTTTGATATTCAAATCGCCGCGTTCGGGTTTATGCTCTGCACCAGCGAGTGACGCGCTGAGGTAAAAAAAAATTTAAAAAGAAAGCTTTCGCGTTTCCCAGGTACATTATTGTTTATCGTCAAGGTATTCTCATATAAAAAGCTGTGGGGGCGACATAGCTCAGGAGGTAAGAGCGTTGTATGGTGGTCGGAGGGTTGCCGGTTCGATCCCCGCTCTGGGCATGTCGAAGTGCCCCTGAGCAAGACACCTAACCCCTAACTGCTCTGGCGAATGAGAGGCATCAATTGTAAAGTGCTTTGGATAAAAGCGCTATATAAATGCAGTCCATAAAAAAAGTCACAAAATCTCTTTAAGTCACTAAACTGCCAGTTTCCATTTGGGGCACAACTCGTGATGGGGAAAATGGGCATTCATCAATGCAATGCCCACTGCATAAGACGCCATCTGTGAGCAAGACTGTAGTGGGTGCTCCATCAGGAACTGGTCTTGTAGCCTAAAGAGTTTGCAGGTTCGATTCCAGGGCAGGGCACTGCTGTTGTACCCTTGAGAAAGCTACTTAACCCGCATTGCTTCAGTGTATATCCAGCTGCATAAATGGATGAAATGTTGTGTAAGTCGCTCTGGATAAGGCCATCTGCTAAATGCCTGTAATGTAATGTAATCGGGAGGTAAATGGCTCTCATTATCTGATGACTGCACCTAGCAGGTGTTAGGGTGTCTGTTTTGTGGCTGAGGCTTCTGGTCTTCGCCATCTGTCTTTCCTGAGGGTCTTGTCCTCTTTGGCTCCGCCCCCCTGACTCTGTGGTTGCTGGTGATTCGCAGAACATCATTCACAGCTCGGGGTCTGTGGGGGACGAGATGGCCCACTACCTGTACGTCCTGCAGTCCGTCGCCCTCAACGACCTGGAGCCTCGCATGAGGACGCCGCTCGACTCCTACAACCAGGTGAGCCCGAGCGCTGGCTGCGCCCCCTGGTGTCCGCCGAGGCACACTACATTAAAGGCGTCGAAAATATTTTGTGTGTCTCTCTCGCTCTTTTCTCGCTCTTTCTTTTAAATTCCAAAACATTTGAAATATGAAAGAAAGACTTAAGGATGTTAAAATGGAACCGGGAAAAAAGAAAAACAATGAAATACAATGCAATCTGTCATACAAATATGTACATACATTATTTTTATTATTTTCATTTTGGTTTCCCTCTCCCTCTCTGTCTCTCTTTCTCTCCCTCTCTCCTCCTCTCTCTCTCCCTCTCTCTCTCTCCCCCCCGCCCCCCCCTCTCTCTCCCTCCTCCCTCCCTCTCCCTCACCCTCGCCCCCCTCTCTCTCTCCCCCCCCCTCCCTCTCTCCCTCTCTCTCTCTCCCTCTCCCCCCCCCCCCACCCCCCTCAGGACCAGCGGGAGGTCCTCCACTCGCTGCGTCAGTCTGCCTTTGAGTGTGAGAGCGACGGCAGCCTGAGTCACGAGCGCCGCCGCTCACTCTGCGCCAAGGAGTTCAAGAAGCTGGGCTTCTCCGTGAGTCCTCCCCGCGCTCTGACTCTCTAATACACACCCCACTCTGTGACTCTCTAATACACACCCCGCACTCTGATTCTCTAATACACACCCCGCACTCTGACTCTCTAATACACACCCTGCGCTCTGACTCTCTAATACACACCCCGCGCTCTGACTCTCTAATACACACCCCGCGCTCTGACTCTCTAATACACAGCCCGCTCTCTGACTCTCTAATACACACCCCACACTCTGACTCTCTAATACACACCCCGCTCTCTGACTCTCTAATACACACCCCGCGCTGTGACTCTCTAATACATACCCCGCACTGTGACTCATACACACCCCACACTGTGACTCTCTAATACACACCCCGCGCTGTGACTCTCTAATACATACCCCGCACTGTGACTCATACACACCCCACACTGTGACTCTCTAATACACACCCCGCGCTCTGACTCATACACACCCCGCACTCTGACTCTCTAATACACACCCCTCTCTGTGACTCATACACACCCCGCGCTCTGACTCTCTAATACATACCCCGCACTGTGACTCATACACACCCCACACTGTGACTCTCTAATACACACCCCGCGCTGTGACTCTCTAATACACACCCCGCGCTCTGACTCTCTAATACACACCCCGCGCTCTGACTCTCTAATACACACCCCGCGCTCTGACTCTCTAATACACACCCCGCACTCTGACTCTCTAATACACACCCCGCACTCTGACTCTCTAATACACACCCCGCACTCTGACTCTCTAATACACACCCCGCGCTGTGACTCTCTAATACACACCCCGCACTCTGACTCTCTAATACACACCCCGCGCTGTGACTCTCTAATACACACCCCGCTCTCTGACTCTCTAATACACACCCCGTGCTGTGACTCTCTAATACACACCCCGCGCTGTGACTCTCTAATACACACCCCGCTCTCTGACTCTCTAATACACACCCCGCGCTGTGACTCTCTAATACACACCCCGCGCTGTGACTCTCTAATACACACCCCTTTCTGTGACTCCGAGACACTACTCTCTGTGACTCATACACGCCCCTCTGTGACTCATACGCACCCCTCTGTGACTCATACACACCCCTCTCTGTGACTCATACAGATATTTTAGATGTTTTGGTAAATATTGTCCAAGTATACAGCTCTGCATACGGACAATAAATGCAACACCTTTCACCTCAATTCCCTCGTTCTCTCTTCCTCTCCCCTTTTCCTCTACACTGAGCATTGCTTTATTGGTGACGTGTGTATATATATATATATGTATGTATATATATATATATATATATATATATATATATATAAACACATTTTTAAATCAGGAAATTGTGTGTGTGTGTGTGTGTTCACGGACCCCCCCCCCCCCCCCCTCCTCCCCACCTCCTCCTGCAGAATAACAGTAATCCAGGCCAGGATCTGATCCGGACCCCCCCTGGGCTGCTCGCTCTGGACACCATGCACTACTTCAGCACCCGCTACCCCGACATATACAGCAGGGTGAGGGGGCGGGGCCTGGGCAGGACGGGGGGCGGGGACTGGGCAGGGTGAGGGGGCAGGGCCTGGGCGGGACGGGGGGAGAGGAGGGGTGGTGTTTTAGAGGGTAAGAGGGCAGGGATGAGGGGATGGGAGATGGAAGGGAGCAGGGCCTGGGAGGGTGATGGGGTGGGGACTGGGGGGGGGGCGAGTGAGGGAGTGTGGATTGGGTAGATGGATGGGCGAGAATTAGGAGGGTGAGAGGGTGAAGCCTGGGACAGTCAGGGGGTGGGGGCAGGTTGGGAGGGGGGGCTGGCCGCTTATTTTGTCATTCTTGCTTATTCCTGAGTTTCCAGCCGTCCAGCGCTCAGCACAGTGGCACGGGCTTTTCATATTTTCAGAGTGATTTCTGAAAATTTGCCAATTCAGTGTCGCTGCGGGTAACATCCTGGAAATGCGTGGTTGGCAATTTTAGCTGTGAGTGATGGGGACCGAAGGTCATGAAGTTTCAGAAGGAAATAACAGCAGAAAATTGTAAAAATCCTGAGATGACTGCCAGGCAGGTGGGATCCTTGTGGACGAATAAAATGGCTCCATCTGAGCTTGCTTTACCAGGAACCTGTGGCACTGGTCTCACTATGAAAACACACAACTGCCAAAGCAATGGATTTAGAGTGATATAAACAATAAATCTCACTCTCTCTCTCTCTCTCCCTCTCTCCCTTCCTCCCCCTCCCTCCCTCCCTCTCTCTCTCTCTCTCTCCCCTCCCTCCCTCCCTTCCTCTCTCCCTCCTTCCCTCCCTCCCTCTCTCTCTCTCTCTCTCTCTCTCTCTCAGTTTGTGTTGGAGAACAGTAGCAGGGAGGATAAGCACGAATGCCCGTTTGCTCGCAGCAGCATTCAGCTCACACTCATCCTGTGTGAGATCCTGCGCATTGGAGAGCCCCGTGAGTACAGCTCAGTCGAGCCCTGAATGACCGAGCGCCAGTACAGCTCAATCGAGCCCTGAATGACCGAGCGCCAGTACAGCTCAATCGAGCCCTGAATGACCGAGCGCTAGTACAGCTCAATCAAACCCTGAATGACCGAGCGCCAGTACAGCTCAATCGAGCCCTGAATGACCGAGCGCTAGTACAGCTCAATCGATCCCTGAATGACCGAGCGCTAGTACAGCTCAATCGAGCCCTGAATGACCGAGCGCTAGTACAACTCAATCAAACCCTGAATGACTGAGCGCTAGTACAGCTCAATCGAGTCCTGAATGACCGAGCGCTAGTACAGCTCAATCAAGCCCTGAATAACCAAGCGCTAGCACAGCTCAATCAAACCCTGAATAACCAAGCGCTAGCACAGCTCAATCAAACCCTGAATAACCGAGCGCTAGCACAGCTCAATCAAACCCTGAAATGACCGAGCGCTAGTACAGCTCAGTCGAGCCCTGAATAACCGAGCGCTAGTACAGCTCAATCAAGCCCTGAATAACCGAGCGCTAGTACAGCTCAATCGAGCCCTGAATAACCGAGCGCTAGTACAGCTCAATCAAACCCTGAATAACCGAGCGCTAGTACAGCTCAATCGAGCCCTGAATAACCGAGCGCTAGTACAGCTCAATCAAACCCTGAATGACCGAGCACTAGTACAGCTCAATCAAGCCCTGAGTAACCGAGCATTAGTATAGCTCAATTGAGCCTGAATAACTGAGCTTTAGTACAACTCAATCAAACCCAGAATAACCAAGCGCTAGTACACCTCAATCGAGCCCTGAATAACCGAGCGCTAGGCTTTAGCGAAACTCCGGCACTCATGGCACATGTGCGACCCCCCTCCCCCCCCAGATTCTCTGCCATGCTGTGCCTTTCAGGAATTATGGGAGTTCTCACAGTCCCCCCCCCCCCCCATTTTTCCACAGCTTCGGAGACGGGCTCGGACTACCACCCGGTCTTCTTCTCGCAGGACTGGGACTGCCTGCTGAACGAGCTGTTCTGCGTCTGCATCCAGCTGCTCAACAAGACCTGGAAGGAGATGAGAGCCACGCAGGAGGACTTCGACAAGGTACGGCCGGGCGGGGCGCGGGGCGGGGCCAGCGGTTTCCCTGGTTACAGGTGGGCGGGGCCTCAGAGACGTCGGCAGCCTAGGCCAATGCTGCACCTACACTGGTGGACGTCGACGTTATCGACAGAGCGGGGGGACAGTGAAACGTGTGAAACGTGAACACAATCCTGCGTGTCGCTGAGGGTTTTCACCAAGGCTAGCCTGAGCAAGGCTACATTCGCGTGGGGTCGTTTTCGGGCTGAATATTGGTGAAATTTAGTGTTTCGTGCGGGAGCCACTGTCTGATTGTTAAAGCGTCTCAAATGATTATTTGACCCTGGGGTGTGGAATGAAACAGTGGAAGAGGTAGAGTTTGAGCTGTGAGCCGGCGCTGTGGTAATTTTTTGGGGGCTGTGTTGCCTCTTTGATCCTCGCTTCTGATTGGTGGGGAAAATGACAGGTCTGTTGGAGGGCGAGTGGAGAGGGGTCGCGGTATCTGTCCTGGAGAGTCCTGCACTGAGCGCACCCTAACCCTAACCCGAACCCAAACCCTAAACCCTGAGAGAGAGACAGTACCACCCTGGTTGGACTGTGAAACCACTTGGAGTGATGCGGTGGTGGAGTGTAGATAGAGGGGTACAGGGACACCCTGAGAATCCAGCTGTAGTATGCTAGAATTGTCCATCTCCTGACCCCCCCCCCCAGATAACCTTTCTTTTTCTCTTTCATTCTTTGGATTTCCCTTTGAATAATGTTATAGTTATAGCTGTGCAAAGATTGCATGTCTGTCTAGTGGTACTTTTCTTTAGCCACAAAATGAAAATTGTTCGGTAAACGTTGCACTTGTTGATTATTAATGGGCCTTCGTGGTGATGTCACATTTTTGTGTTCCTGAGAGTAACGCCGATGACCTCATCTTCTGTTCCTCGCTCCGGATAAGAGCTAGTCGGCTGAGTGACTGTGATGTCATTTAGTCACATGTCTGTTCTCATGCGGAACATTCCATTTGAAGATGAGGAGATGGTCGCCCAAAGTAGACGTTAGAACATCTCAAGTGAGCAAACTGCTGAGGTCGTTGACCTCTGACCATTTCAACCCCCGGGAGGGCAGTGGGCGCTCGTCCTGCGGCCCTGTCATTGTGTGCGCAGACCGCCCTCCCAGAATCCTCTCTGGCAGGAACAATGGAACGCATGCCCTTTCACAGTGGTATTAGCGCCACAAAGAGAATCCCCCCTGCTGGCAGAAACGCTGCCACGCCTCCAGAGACAGAGAGAGAGAGAGAGAGATGGAGTGAGTGAGAGAGAAAGAGGGAGAAACAGTGAGAGAGAGAGAAAAGAAAACAAGAGAGAGAGAATGATGGGTCACTAAGTCACTTTGTTGTATCAGCACTAAACACAAAAAAACACTGCTGACCGGGAGAGCAGAGTGGCTGGCTGGATGTAAACACACACACACACACACACACATACACACACACACGCACGCACACACACACACACACACACACACACACACACACACGCGCGCTTTGAGTGAGGTAGTAGTTTCCCTCAGTGCAGTCAGGCAACAGTATGTTGGCCAGTGGCAGGATGAGGACCAGGAAGGTTTTGTGTTGACAGTAAAGTTATGGGAGGAGCTTGCGAGTAGGAGGGGCATGAGTGAGAGTGAGGCTTGGTTGGCTGAGGAGGCTGTGTGTGGGTGGAGCCAATGTGTGTGAGGAGCTCATGGCAGAATACTGGGAGTCTAGTCTGTACTTTCTCTGCAGTCAAGACCTTGGTTTTTCTGCTCAAGCCACAGAACATTGGCTTGAGTGAAAAATTAAATATTATTCTTGTATTCTTGAGGATTGTTTACAGTTGCAGTGCACATGGGTACATCAGGTCCCTCTCCTTTCTTCTCTTTATCATTTTTTGCCACTCTTACTCACATAGTCTCTTTCCCCCCCCCCCCCCTCACTCTTTAATAAGTCTTCTCTTGCTCCGTCCCCCCCCCCCACCGTGTGTGTGGGGCTTGTGTGTGTGTGTGTTTGTGTGCGTGTGTGTGTGTGTGTCTGAGAGAGAGAGAGAGAGAGAAAGAGAGAGCGCGAGATAGAGAAGGTGCAGGCTGGGCTGTGTCAGTGGCTGATGGCGCTGTGGATGTGGGGGGTTGGGGTGGTGGGGGGGGGGGGAGGGGGGCGGGGGCTTTGCTCCGTGGTGGGTGGGCGTAGGGTCTGTGTGGCGGAGGTCTCTCTCCTCTGCTGGAGGACGGAGGGACAGCTGGCTCTTCAGAGGCGGGGATACAGGGAGCTGCTGCTGGGGTCTCTCTCTCTCCTCTCTCCCCTGGATCTGTGTGCTGGGTGTGTGTGCTGGCTCTGGGGGCTGGGCTGGGCTGGGTCTGGGCTGGTTCTGGGCTGGGCTGGGCTGGGTTGGGCTGGGTCTGTGCTAGGCTGGGCTTGCTCAGGCAGAGCAGGAAGTGGCTTTACACAACACAGTCTCACCATCAGGGACAGACTGCAGCGCCAAGCCTCTGAGCTGCCAACGGCGTAAAGGTGATACTCTCTCCTTCTCTTTTCCTGTCGTTCTTTCTCTCTCCCTCTGTCTCTCCCTCTCTCCCGCTTTCCCTCTCTCTCTCTGTCTCTCTCCCTACCTCTCTCTCCCTCCCTCCCTCCCTCCGTCTTTCTCTTTTTCTCTCTCTCTCCCCTGTCTTTCTGTGGTACTGCTTTACACTATTCCCGCTGATTTGACAGACAAATTGTGTTTTACGCTTAGGGGCTGTACCGGCAGGACACCGTGTGGAGGTTGCTTTCACACGGGGGTGTTTGCCCGAGTGTTTGCTTGTGTGTGTTTGCTTGTGTGTGTGTGTGTGTCTGTGTGTCTGTGTGTGTGTTTCTGTGCTCTTCTGACATGCCGGAACCTTCCTGAAACTTTAACGCTCGATTTTGTATTTTTTTTTTCCTATTCGTAATTGAATGAGTTGTTGTGCCTTGACGCTGTGTTGCCGTGTCTCAGTGAGGCTGTGCTCTGTGGCAGTTTGCGGTGTATCGTAGTGTAATTAGTGTAGTGCAGTTACAGCCGTTTTGTTTTGATTTTGTGCGGAGCTGTGTCCTGATGTACAGGGGCAGGTACGTAGGTTTCGCTGCTTCAGTTAGGCGGTTAGCTCGTCCCGTGTGATAATCAGCGATCTTCGCTGAGGTCTGTGGGTCGTTTCGTCGGTGTGGCGGTGTGGCGTGTGGGTCCCGCGTGCCGACGGGCTCTAACCGCGCCCGTAGTGCCCGTTTAGGGCTGCGTTTGAGGCTCCCGTCCCGGCTCCTAAAAAAAAAAAAGAGAAAAAAAAGCGCTGACGGTGACGGCATCACGGCCGTCCCTGACGGGGGACCGAGATGACGTTCGCACCGCTGCCGTTGCCTAGGAGACGGCTGGCTGGTGTCAAAGGCGGAGAGCGAGATGAGGGGGGACGGGGGACGGAGGGGGGGGGGAGGGAGGGGGGGGGAATGGGTTAGAAAAGAAAGAGGGAGGAGAAAGGGATGGAATGAGAGATGCTTTTTCCCCCCCTTCTCCTGCACATGGAGGGCCAGGCTGCCATTAACCCCCCCCCCCCCACGTCCTCCACCCCCCCAGCCCCCTGCCATGTGACCTCAGCCACAGAAAAGTGCTTGTTTCCCCCTCTGGGGCGAGAGGTGACCAAGGTCAAGCGGTGATCAGGTGTGTCAGCATCACTGAGTGCATTAGCGCTGATGACGGGAGACGAGTAAGCACGGCAAAAGTGTGTGTGTGTGTGTGTGTGTGTGTGTGTGTGTGTGTGTGTGTGTGTGTGTGTGTGTGTGTGTGTGTGCGTGCCTCCTGCCAGTCCCAGCCCTGTGTCATACGGTGATATCGATGTCCTGTGTTGACAGCGGCAGTCAGACTAACGAGGGCTCTTGGGATTAGCGGGACGGTTTGCTGCCTGTCTTTTTCGTTTGAAGCTCAGCGTTACGGGGCTGCTGGGTAATCCATCCGCTGCAGAGAGACTCAGAGCTGAGTCTTATACCCCCCCCCCCCCCCCCCAGCCTTACCTGTGCACCTGACTTACTCCACACCTGCTTACTCCTAGTGTAACCGCTGATGCCTCACCTAGACCTGAACCCCACCACCCCCTTTTTTTTCCCGTCAATCAGACACATTTGGCCATGCCCCCCTCTCTCTCCTCCGGGTGCGTTTAGGTGTGTTGGCCCCGCCTCCTCCTCCTCCCCTGCTGACAGTCTCTCCGCCCACTCTGACGCAGGTGATGCAGGTGGTTCGGGAGCAGATCACTCGGACCCTGTCCACCAAGCCCACCTCCCTGGAGCTGTTCAAGAACAAGGTGAACGCCCTCAACTACAGCGAGATCCTCAAACTGCGGCAGACCGAGCGGCTGCACCAGGAGGAGACCCTCGCCCCGCCCGTCCTGTGAGTCCTCCTGGCCTTCGAACCCCGCGAGTCCGCCAATCACGGGAAGACCTGCCGCCGTGTAGTGAAAAGCTTAGCAGTACTCCCGAGTATGGGGTTTGAGGTGAATTCCAGTTCAGTTCAAGTCAATTCAGGAAATGAAATGAAATTCAATTCATTATTTAAAAATCCCCATAGAACATTATTGGCATTTTAAAATTGACAACTCTGATGTGACAACCAGGGCATCCCGTTGTCTGAAAGGTTACGGGTTCGATGCTTACCTCACCCCTATGGAATTTAAGGTGGGGCTGCTCTCTGTGTCTCTGTGTTTGTCACTAAACAGCCAGGCCCCCGTTTACCCTTCCCAGCATGCATGGCGGTCCCGGTCACATGACCGCGAGGTCTCGGGGGCGCGGTGGAATTTCACTGGCGCACGCGACGCTGCGCCGGTTAGCGGGGGGAGGGGCCGGGGACCCCGGGGTGGTCGGGGGGGGGGGGGGGGGGGGGCGTCTGAAAAGTGACAGGGCAGTAGAAAGTGGGTGTGCCTAGAGCAGAGGAACGCTGGTGACATTTATCAATAATGCATCACGCGGGACGCCAGCGCGAATTGCCTCGCCCCCCCCCCCCCAACCCCCCCACCCCGCTGTCTTCCTCCGCCCCACGCTGACATTTAAGAGCTCCGCTCCGCTGGTCTTCTTGGGCCCCCCCCCGGACAGCAGAGAGAATAGCTTTCCCTCACAGCGCTTTCCCCCTGCTCTCAGTCTCTGTGGCGCGAGAGCTCAGTACTGCTACTGAGGGGGTTTCATAGAGAGCAGCAGCTCCAGGCTGTGTTTCTGTCTGCTGGTGTGCAAGTTGCAGATCACTCTGTCCTTCTTCTTCTTCTTCTTCTTCTTCAATTTGATATCACTATGTTTTTCTTCTACTTCTTCTTCTTCTTCTTATTCTTATTCTTAGTAGTAGTAGTAGTAGTAGTAGTAGGAAGCAGCGTGAATTACAAGTCATATTAGTTCATGTGGTTTCATCTTATCAGGCCGGCATTATGAATGCTGTGAAAGTGTATTACTATTCTTAAATTCAGTTCTGTCAGCTTTCTAGAGAGTAATGATGCAGTAATGCATTATACACCAGGCTAGCAGGACTTAGAGTGGAAATGGGGCCTTAGAGTGTTGACCGGCCAGATTCGGAAAGCGTGGATTAAATGGCCTTTTGTTGTCGGTGAAATTTAATGTTTTTTCATGATGCCGAGTGTGTGGGAGAGCTGTGTTTGTCTACAGTGGAGCATGGAGAGCTGTGTGTCTGACACTGTGTTTGTGTGTCTGTTCCTGTTTCTGTTTGTCTGTCCCTGTGTCTGTGTGTGTGCCTGTGTCTGTCCCCATCTGTGTGTCTGCCCTGTGTCTGTATGTCTGTCTGTCTCTGTGTCTGTGTGTCTGTCTGTCCTGTGTCTGTGTGTCTGTCTGTCCTGTGTCTGTGTCCCTGTGTGTGTGTGTCTGTCTGTCCTGTGTCTGTGTGTCTGTGTCCCTGTGTCTGTCTGTCCTGTGTCTGTGTGTCTGTGTCTGTGTGTCTGTGTGTCTGTGTCTGTCTGTCCCTGTCCCTGTGTCTGTGTCTGTCTGTCTGTCCCTGTCCCTGTGTGTCTGTGTCTGTGTGTCTGTCCCTGTGTCTGTGTCTGTGTCTGTCCCTGCAGCGAGCTGAAGGAGCGTCTGAAGCCGGAGCTGCTGGAGCTGATTCGGCAGCAGAGGCTGAACCGCCTGTGCCACGGGACGCTTTTCCGCAAGATCAGCAGCCGGCGCCGGCAGGGTGAGCCTCCCCCCCCCACCCCACCCACCCACCCACCCATCCAAAACTCACCCACCCCCCCACCCACCAACCCACCCACCCACCAACCCACCCAGCGTGGCCCAGACGGTTCTGCCTGTCAGACACAGGCGGAGCGGTTCAGCCTATCAGACACGGGCGGGGCGGTTCTGCCTATCAGACGCAGGCGGAGCGGTTCAGCCTATCAGACGCAGGCGGCGCGGTTCGGCCTATCAGACGCGGCGGAGCGGTTCAGCCTATCAGACGCAGGCGAAGCGGTTCAGCCTATCAGACGCAGGCGGCGCGCGGCGGCGCGGGTTGCTAACGGCGGTCCGACGTGTCCGCGCCTCCCTGGAACCGAGGCGCCGTTTTTAGCACGCAGCAGCTGTGTTGCCAGGGGCTGCTGTTGTCACGGCGACCGGGCTCCACAGGGGATAGCGGCCTTGCGCTTCCGGAAAACGCACGGCGACGGCCGCGCGCTGAACGGAGAGAGGCGGTGAAGGGCGAGCTGCGCAGTCCGCTCGCGTTCGCCGTATCCCATGATGCAAAGGAGCGGGTTGGCACAAAGCTCCTCCCAGCAGTCATCTCAGTTTAGTGCACGGTTGTCACCATGCGTGCGTAAGGCTGGTTGGAGGAGGCGGGGCTGGGGCACAGCCAATGAGCAGTGCCGGCTAGGGACTGACAGTGCTTGACCTAAACCCCTCTCTCCATTCTAAACCTGACATCCCCTGGATCAGGGTGGGAAAGGAGGGCTGTATTTGTTTTTCAAATTTCAGGCTACCCTCTTAATTAATTAATTAGTTGCTGCTGTTATTCACACAATGTGGCATATTAGCTGAATTTTTTTACGGGCTCATGATTGACAGCTGAAAACTGTTCTTGCGTCCCTGTATGAAATATTTTCGGGGGTTTTGCCCAGAGGAGGTGGGCGTGGCCTCCCCCCCCTCCCACCACACACACATCGTCACAGGCTCGCTATTGGCTGTTTCAGATAAGCTGTGGTACTGCCGGCTCTCGCCCAATCACAAGGTCCTGCACTATGGCGACGTTGAGGAGGACACGGACACGCCCCCTATCGAGACCCTTCAGGAGAAGAGTGAGTGGGCGGAGTCAGATTCTCTGCTGTCTCTGTGTTTGGGAACCACAGAGCTTGATTTTAACCGTACTGCATTAATTTAGCCTCCTAATTATTCCAATGAAGTAACAAAGCCGTAATTTACAGAACGAAAACCAGAAGCATCTGTGGGGCTCCATGGCTGGGGTTGGCTACTCCTGTCTAAAACTGTTAGCTGTTAGCCTGTCATGCTGTTCTCCTCTCTCAGTTCCTGACTCCCTCTCTTTTCCCTTGTTCTGACCTTCTTTTTCTCTTCCTCAGTTCCTGTGTCTGACATCAAAGCACTACTGACAGGGAAGGACTGTCCGCACATGAAAGAGAACAAGGGAAAGCAGAATAAAGTGAGTCTCTGTGCACGCGCGCACACACACACACACACACACAGACACTCACACACAGCACACACACACACACAGACACTCACACGCACACACACACGCACACGCACTTACATGTGCACATGGACGTGCATGACACGCATGTACACATACATACACACACACACATACATACACACACACACGTGCACTAGGTACTTAACCACTTGATCAGTAAAACTATCCCAGCTGAATAAACGAATGGTATGTACAAATGTGATCTGTGCACATGGCGTGTATGAGAGTGTCTGCTACACCATTGAAATGTAATGACACGTACCTCACACAGCTGCAGTGTCTCTCACACTCAAGTGTTTCCCTCAGGAAGTGCTGGACCTGGCCTTCAGCATCACGTACGACGTGGAAGAGTACAACCTCAACTTCATCGCCTCCTCCAGGACTGACGTGAGTCTCCCCCTCCCGCCCATTACAGTCCAGTGCACGTGTCTGTGTGCGCGTGGGTGCGTGTGTGCATGCATGGGTGTGTGTGTGCGTGCGCGTGCATACGCATGCTTGTGTGTGTGTGCGCGTGAGCATGTGAGCTTGTTTATGTGTGTGTGTGTGTATTTATGACATGAGTGTAGGTGTGTACATTGTGTCGTGTGTATGTGCATGCCTACTCTACATACCTTTCTGAATAACTCTCTCACTCTCTCTTCCTCTCACTCTCCCTTACTCTCTCTCTCTCTCTCTCTTCCTCACTCCCTCTCTCTCTCTATCTCACACTCTCCCTCCCTCTCTCTCTCTCTCTCTCTCTCACACACTCTCCCTCCTCTCCCTCTCTCTCTCTCTCTCTCTCAGTTCTGTCTGTGGACGGACGGGCTGAGCGTTCTCCTCGGGCGGGAGATGTCCAGCGAGTCCATGCGCAGCGAGCTGGAGATCCTGCTCTCCATGGAGATCAAGCTCCGCCTCCTGGACCTGGAGAACGTCCCCATCCCGGAAAGGGCGCCCCCTATTCCCAAACCACCCAGCAACTTCAACTTCTGCTACGACTTCAGCCAGACGGAACAGTAGGGGAGGAGCGGCCATGGAAGTCGGGGCGGAGTTATGTATGACTGACAGTGCTCGAGATGAGATGGCATGGCACTGACAAAGAACATGACGAGTGGCCATAGGTGGGTGAGGGGAGGGAAGGAGGGGGGCGTGGTCATTGGAGTGGGTGTGGCTTCATTGAAGAGGGGTCTTTTGCTTTGGGGAGGCTGTTCTTGTGGTAGCATATATGGGTGTTTCATATGAACAGATATATGACTGTTTAAAATTAAAAAAAAAAAACTGGGTAGTTGGGCGTGGCTTTTGGAGTGGTGGAGTCTCCGGGAGCCTCAAAGATGCCAAGATGTTTTTTTTTATTTGTCTTTTCATATGACTGAGTTCTGGATCCCAGGATTATGTTACAGTCTGGAGGTGGAGGACCAAATAATGAGTCCAGTGAACACTTTTTTTTTTTTTTTTTTTTTTTTGCCTCTCTACTTCCCGCTACCTCTCCCGCCTTTGGGTGCAATTCACTTCTGCTTTCAGTTAAATTCAAATATATATATATATATATATATTTTTTTTTGGAATACGGTGGTACAAGGCTTGCGCTGTGTGATGTCATCACCCTGAGCCGCACTCCTGCTGTTTTTGGAAGACTTGAGGAAGCAAAAGGAGAAGGGGAAAAGTTTTCCGCCTCTGCGGTCTGTCTTACGGAGCTTCTGGTCTGCTAGGGTCCGACATGGAGACCTTCTGTACAGTGGCAGCGCTGGACGGTACAGGGCGGTACAGAGAGACCCCCCCCCCCCCCATCCTCTTTCACTTAGGTTCTTGCCCTAAGGTGCACTTTCCCCCCCCCTCCAGAAAAGCTTCAAAATGCAGAGCGTGGTACGTTAAAAAAAAGGAAACACTGATTTCCCAACAAGTATAAATAACAGGAGCAGAATTCCACTAAAAACCTGGAGGGTATTGTGTGCTTGGCTCATTTCTGGTATTTCTTTGACAAACGAAAAGGCACTGTTCATGAGATCGTTTTGTCTTACACGATTTGAACCACATTAGCATTACTTCTCGTTTTGGCTTGTCCCAAAGTATTCACTCCCTGTAAAATGAATCAGTGATGAAACTCTGCAGCATTGGCTGATCCACCCTGAGTGAATCAGCCATGCAGTGTAATTTTGTACATTACAGTAGTTTGAATCTTAGACTCCTGATTGGTCCGGTTTTCGTAGGTATAAGCGGCTGTAGCAAATGAGATGAGTTCTACTGTATATGTGCGGTACGTAGTGGACAAAGCATTACAGTAGGTTTGTATGCAGTGTGGGGCGTAGATCGAAATTTCATCTGTGCTTGAACAATCTTGAACATGGATATAATTTTGTGCAATATGTGTCACTACACATAGATGGGACTGTGTCTCAAAGGTAGCCGTTTACCTGTGCAAATCTTGGAGGAGGAGGTTTATCATCCAGAATCACACAAATAGACACAAGCAGACGCAAGTACACGGTCACTCACTGGTACGCACGCACACACACAAACACACAAGCAGTATCTGAAATTCTGTCCTCGAATGTGGTACCTGTATGTAGATTTGTGCACGGTACTTAAGTGTGTGTTTCCAGCAAGAACCACAAACATCAAATAAATCTCCTTCAATCGTCCGTGAAGATACATCTGAAATGATTGGTCATCACTGTTGGCATGACAACAGTGGCTTTAGAATCAAATAAAACCAAGTTTGAATAGCGAAGGCCAAGAGACGGCACGTACGGCCACAGGAAGCAGACCTGTGGGACATGCCGTGGAGCTGGGTCCTCCAACGCGGGTGGGGAATGGCCGTGTGTAAAACTGTTCAGGGCGAACCGCACACTTAAAAAAAAAAAAAAAAAAAAGTATTACGTTTCCAGCAACGTAGAGTGATCGGTGTTCTGTTGAAATCTGGAATGGAATGTGCATCAGTAATGGTGTTCAGTGAAATTTAACAGCTGAAAAAAACAAACCCCAAATGGCTGTTTTATAGACAACAGGTTTTCTTTCAGAGGACAGTGGCAGTCGGTCAGGGAGAGCTGTCATGGATTGAGTTGTGCAGTCGGTGCAATGTGAGTGTTTAATGTGTGTGCACACCAATGGCAGCCCCCTGTCCTAACCACACTGAAACACTACAGAATCCAAACAGGGCCGCCATGTAGTGTTTACCCAGGATGCCTGTGGAGGGCCCGGACAGCACGGGAACAAGCGGGTAGGCCCCCCGGAACCCTGGAGACAGAGGAGCCGGTAACTAGGGGCAACACTGCAGCGCAGCTGGGAGCACAGATATAGAATCTCTGGATTCGCCACAAGTTCTTTTTGTTCTGTACCTACTGTACCATTGTCTGACAACGTTCCGGAACCGATTCATGCCCAACGTTCCGGAACGATCCACGCCCAGGCCAGAAGTTGCTCGAGGAGCGGAGGCTGTCTTTCATATTTGCTTTGTTTCTATGGCTCGAGCGCAACGCAGCCATGTTGCCTTACAATGCTGCACAGTATCCGATTTCACTAGGCCAATGGCTAATAAATTCATTAGCGTCTGCTTTCATGCTAGCTCTTTTAAAGTGAATGACATGCTTAACCTTTCCAATGACGTTCTGAGTTCCGACTGCAATGAAAACATTTCTGCTTACTGCATATGTACAGTATGCAGCAGAGCTGTGTGAGCAACAGGGCCTGACCTGGTTAACATCATTCCTACATCAGTTTTTTCAGTATTTCAAGGTTTCAGTATTGGCCCTATTGGAGTACTGGAGTTATTATCCGCCTGGGAAACATCAGGAATTGCTGTACCTTCCCCTTTAATCAGACAATCGGACACTAGCAAGACAACGGAAAATAAACGTGTTTTTCTGTACATGAATACACCAAGTAGTTGTTGTATGTATATTAATCTGGCTTTCTGCTGAAAGACTGCTGGTGTGCTTCCATGAAATCGAGGGATTGAAACGACTGTCCCCGCATGCAGCAAACCAGTCCTGTCCAGTGCAGTGCACTTGGGAACATTTACACATTCTAATCTACCCAAATAGTAATTTGTGCCAGTTTTTACTGGCAAATCAGAATGGAAATGATTAACCACTGCAGGTTGTGTCTGCCCTGTGCTCAAAACTTTTCTTTAAAGGGATGGTTCACTTTCTGGGTTTTATTTAAATTTTATTTTTTTACATTTTAAAAATATATTATTTTGATATTTATTGCTTTAGTAGTGTATGTTTTTTGACTATATGTCGATGTTCCGACAACCGGCCAGCCTTCCGATGGCTGGCAGAAGGGCATTATGGGATGCCTGATCTACGAGGTCTGGTCGGTCGTCAGAAACTTCTCCGAACATCTAAAATGTCATTCATTGCTCACAAAAACCGTCTAGGGGCCAATCAAAAACATAGACTAAAATTAAAGAGATATTTTTAAGAATCCCAGTAAGTGAACTGTCCCTTTAAGGCTTCCATTACATTGCCATCACTGCATCATGGGAGAACTGGATATGTCTTATTGCTTTAGCACTGTAATCACTGTTAGCAGGAGTGAGAGGTAGAGAGTTCATCTGGGACTGTTGACGAGATCACATTTGTTTCTAAATTAATTAAACGCAAACTTCAGAATCAACATCCATCAGATTTTTTTTTCTTTAAGGCATCCATGTACTAAAATGAAAGAAAAATGAATAAATCGGTTTCCCTTTTTCTTGTTGACAGTTGTCTTTGTGGGTTTGTTTTATAATAGCAGGGGAGGTTACGCTGTAATGATCTGGTGGAATTGAAATTATGTTTGTGTGTGTGTGTGTGTGTGTGTGTGCAAGCGTACATGCATGTTCCACCTCTTGGGAGTCCTTCGGTTCTCCAGTTGTGCGCAAGTTGCTCCAACAAGTTGCTCCAGTACTACACTGTTAAACCATGGTGAGAATTATTTTTTATTTTTTTTAAAGGGTGGATCTGGATATGGCAGTAAGACAGTGAAAGAAACTCCATTTTCAAAACTGAATAAAAACTCTATTGAAAGTGGGTAAAAAATATGGCAGTATCTTTTAAGAAAAGCAAAGGAAAGACGGAATATTCCGTCACCGTGGTAACCGCAGTCTACAGTGTACTGAACTGCCTGGTTTTCAAATTTCAAGAAGCAGCCCTGCCCCAGTAAAAAGAGCCAAGACACTCACACGGAAAAGTGTGCGTGTAAAGGTGAATGAGGAAGCGCAGCTATCATCTACTTTGGGGCAAAGGCCACATCGTTGCTTTGCATCACGTGTTTTTATTACCTTTTATTGATGGGCTAGTTTAGCGGGAGGGCTGGGGTGCCTGCTGCCTTATGAGAGAGCAGGAGCACGAAGCTTTCCATAGATGGAAATCACCTGAAGCTAAATGCACCTTGCCCTCGTATTAGCAATTCCCCCCCCCCCCGCAATTTAGTACAATTTGCAATTTGGTCATTTGACTGACGCTTCTGGCAAATCCCCACGTCTGGCTACTGTCTGACCAGGACCGACAGTACAGGTGGGGAACCTCGAGACCAGACCTGAGTGTTGGGTACTGTCCACACGTTTTTATGAACGGAGAGAATAACAAAAGAAACTTACATTTTTTAATTCGTTCAAATAAAGTTTTTAATTTATAAAATATTATTTCATGTAATATTTTATGTATCTGTAATCGCTTTAGTCCCATTAAATTACCCAATCACTTCCACATGTCTGAAAATGACCAGTTTGATGCACAGCTCGCTCCAGTCATTTCTGTGTTAAGTAAAAATTACAACAGTAACTAGGACATTTTCTTCATCCACACTGCCCCCCAATAGACAGATATGGACAGCTGATATCATGCTCAGCATGACTGTCACATTGCAAAATGCCCGGTGTTAAATCAACTCCAACAGAGGTTGGGAAACTAAAGTCAAAAGCACACTGTCAGTGTTGTTTTACCCCTACCCGCATATAATTCGGCATAGACTTCCGACACACAAACCTGTGGTAATGTGGAAATGCACTGACCGTGCGGTCAGTACTGCAGGTGTGGAGAAGGCGTGGCCCGAACGATGACCCCGCCCCCGTACCGGAGGAAGCGTGACCATGCCAGAGCTCCACCTGAGCACCTGTCTGGGGGGGGGGGGGTGGGGGGGGGGGGGGGGGGGGGGGGTGTGTGCAGGACAGGCCCAGCGCTACGCAGCCCCACAGGGGTTCCCCCACCACACAGGTACAGCCCAGGTGTGTCAGGAGGTAGTTTCGCGGGTGCTTCGGAACACCCTGCTTGTTTCGGGACACATTTTCAGTGAACACAAAGTGCCAGTGGCCTGGAACCCAAATGAAATCCTTGCTATATACATTCATAAAAAATTTAGTGTGACACAATTGCTTGAAATTACTTTGTCATCCTTGAGGTTCCTATGCACAGTGATTAAAGGAGACCGCTTTTCCAATTTGAGTGATTTTTTTTCCCAGATGACTGTACTACAACTCCCATCCAGCACTGCTGCGGAGTGTTTGCAGAAATACAGAAATACCATTCCTTAAAGCTACAAATCTGTTTTTGGCTGGACCGCAACAGCGGGGCCAGCCCTACAAATGCGAATGTCTGTGACTGACTGACGGAGTGAGTGATGAAGTTACACCGCGCATGTCTGTGACTGACAGAGTGAGTGATAAAGTTACACTGCGCATGTCTGTGACTGACGGAGTGAGTGATAAAGTTACACCGCGCATGTCTGTGACTGACTGAGTGAGTGATAAAGTTACACCGCGCATGTCTGTGACGTCGGCTGGTTCGGTCCAGCCATATACTAGGTTTTAACCTGGTCTTGTTTTTTTTTTTTTTTTTTGCAGTAACACCTGCGATGCCGTCCTCTCATCCGGACGTGGCGCGTCGTCAAAATGTGAAGTTCATCTCGCCGCCGCCCACAGAGTTGCAGTGGACGTTCTCCAGGAAGGGCAGCTGCGATAGGAGGAGGTCCACTGTTGCTATGGTGATGCCTTTGCACATGGAAACGTCCAGAGTTTGTAGGTTCTTGCAGTTCTGAGCAAGGACAGCCAGGGACCTGGGGGGCGGGGGGGTCAGAGGTCAGGGGTCAGAGAGAGAAGATGGAACACACGGCGCTGTGAAGACCTGTATACATGCAAACACATCTAAACACCCATACAGAATGTAACATATAACACACCAAAACAGAGACTATGTACTGCGTCTATCTGACTGTAAAAAAGTCAACAATTGAAGATCTACGATAAACAAGACACTGACAAAAAATACCCAGAGATTAATCACCCAGAGATTAAACAGCAGTTGAAAAACTGACGTGTCCAGCATTTAGTGTCAAAGGGTGTCCCATTCGAGAATTAGGAACTCGCTCAACCATTCCTCTGTCCCTCTGACTCCAGTGAGTGTACAGCATGCGCATGAGTGCTCGTACTGCTCTGATAAAACCCCCATCTCTCCTGTGAGCCGCTCCAACCTTCTCCCTTCTCATTCCACACGGTTTTTTATTCATTTGGAACAGAAGAATTCACTTTGCAGTGTGTGTAGGGGCTTTTTCTAAAGAACTCGTTATCGGTTCTCTTTGAAAAGTAGCAACTAGCCAAGTGTATACGCTATGCTAGCAGGCTACGGTTACAAAAACTAAACAGATAAAAACATGTTTGCAACACGGTCACTCTTGCAACTATGGAGGGGTAACGAGATCTACCAGTGGGCCTGCATTGGAGAGGGGACTGAGCTGTGGTCCTTCTATTCTGGTTTATACCAGTTCCACAGCGACGGGGGTTAAGCCAGAACATTCGGCGCAGACGCAATGGAAACAATAAAGTATATAAGAGACTAAATATTAAATCGCAGCGTTCCAAAGTCTGCTTGGTTCACGCCGGCGAGCCCCGCGCCTCCCCTCCCCGCCCCTCCCCGCCCCTCCCCTCCCCTCCCCTCCCCGCCCCGCCCCACCCATCTCACCTGTCAGTCAGCAGGCCGCAGCAGGCCAGCTGCAGGTGGCGCAGGCGGTGCAGGTGCGGGGCGGCGCGGGCCACGCCCAGGTCGCTGATGCGCGGGCAGTGGGACAGGGACAGGCTGGCGAGGCCGCGGCAGTGCCACGCCACCGACGCCAGGCTCTCGTCGCCGATCTCGGGCAGCATGGCGAGGGACAGCCTCCGCAGGTCCGGGAAACGCAGCACCTGTGTCACCGAGAGAGGGCGTGCACCCGTGTTACCGCCGCCGCCGTTACCCAGGCAACCCGCCAGGAGTCGCCCCTCACACGGCGAGATGCCGTCGCCTCAGGCCGTTACCCAGGCAACCCGCCAGGAGCAGCCCCTCACATCGCGGGACGTGGGCGCCTCAGGACGTTATGACTGCAATCAGGAATCACGTGCTTTGCAACACTCAAAACACTAAAAACACTTTCAGATGGATTTGAATTCGAACTGCCTGATCATTTCTGTAGAACCCAAAATTGAATTCTCTTTGGCCTCTGCCCTCTGATACAGAATAAACAATCTGAGGGACACTACACCCCTTGAGCTGAGATATACAATAAACGCTCTGAGAACATACAGAGGAAGCAGGAGGAAATATGTGATGCACAAACTAAACCTCACGGCCAGTATCGCTGCTGGTTTTCATTCCTCCCCTAATGGGGGACTGATTTCGACCAGGTGAGTGTAGTCTGCTCCACCAGGTGAGTGTAGTCTGTTCCACCAGGTGAGCGTAGTCTGCTCCACCAGGTGAGTGTAGTCTGTTCCACCAGGTGAGTGTAGTCTGTTCCACCAGGTGAGTGTAGTCTGCTCCACCAGGTGAGTGTAGTCTCCGGCCAGTCGACGGGCATATACCTGAGCGCCAAAATGTGCGGCGAACACTTCAAAAAGAAAAAGGGGAGAGCTGGGAATGGAAGCACCTTCCAGGACCTCACCTGAGTGATGCTGCTATCGGTCAGCTTGCAGCAGGCGGACAGGTCCAGCTCCTGGAGCCCCCCGAGGGCCAGCAGGGACGCCCCCTCCTGCCCCCGAAACGTGCCCAGGTCCTCCTCCGTCACCGGCCGCGGCCTCTCCTCCAACGGCATGCGGGGGGGGCGGAAGAACCCCATGTTCCCGAACGTGCGGGTGAAGCTGGGGCCCTTGTCCTCCTGGGGAGACGCGTTTACAGCCCATTACACATTACGTCTCTCAGTGGCCCTTAACACCCCTGTGCCAGGAGACACTTGGTATAATCCAACTTTCCAACTTTACCCCAGCGTTGGTAATTAGCAGGTACTTCCTTTTCTAAAATTCTAACTTTTTAAAAATAAAACAAAGTCCATTTACAATCAAGGCCCTTCATTGTACAGATGGTTCAGGTAAAAACATGCAAAGTTCAGATAATAAAGCTCTCAGAGCCATCCTAGCATCAGCGCTGGAACAGCAGAGATTGTGGGAGGGATCATGTGGGTGGGGCTATTAACGACTCACTGATTGGAGCGTACCAAAATATTTCAGCTGTAGCGGGGGTGAGTAACTGGCAGCACAGTGCAGCTATACCAATTACAGGGCTCACTAAAGGACGCACGGATCTACCTGCACAGGTAAGCAGACGTTTGCTTTGGTGTTTAATAGAGCCTCCCCAGCCCACCCCTTTCCTTCTCACCATCTCTTTTTCAGGGTTGAATTCTTTGGTGGGCTCCACCATTCCCAGCATGCCCCAGTCCGTGATCTCCTTGCACCAGCCCAGTCGAAGCACCACCAGACCGGGCAGGTAGGTGGCGATGGCGCGCACGCTCAGGTCCGTCAGGTACGGACAGGAAGTGAGGTCGAGCACACGTAGACTGGGGCCCAGCAGCTGGGCCAATGAGAACACAGTCAGGTCCTAAAAAAAAAAAAGAGGACATATTTTTTTTGTTTTACTGGAAAAAGGAACCCTATGAGCTGCACATGCAAAAAAGACGACGCCTCCAATTTGCCTCAACAGTCCGTAATTCAAACACTGAAATGAAACTGAACCTAAAACCCTGGAGGTTTGTGTTTTGACTGTTATACTCTTGTCCCTGTTGCAGGTGGATCTTCGTGCACTAGTAGCTCACACGCTCATTTCCTGACAGAGATGCACAAGGCACACGTGCACGCTCATTCTTATCTAGCATGCATGAGGCACACGTGCACGCTCGTTCTTATCTAGCATGCATGAGGCACACGTGCACGCTCGTTCTTCTCTAGCATGCATGAGGCACACGTGCACGCTCGTTCTTCTCTAGCATGCACGAGGCACACGTGCACGCTCGTTCTTCTCTAGCATGCACGAGGCACATGTGCACGCTCATTCTGCTCTAGCATGCATGAGGCACACGTGCATGCTGGTTCTTCTCTTGCGCCCACAGGGGGCGCCCTCGAGCGCTTGCTCCCGGCGACTGACCTTGACGTAGGCGCAGCCGCGGAGGTTGAGTGACGCCAGGCGTGCCCCGCCCTGCGGGCGGGACAGCCCCTTCACCAGCTCCGTCCCGCTCACGTGGAGGCACTCGGAGAGGTCCAGCGTCTGCAGGTCCCGCAGCCCCGCCAGCTCCGCCTGCCCCCTGTCCGTCAGCCTGCCGAGGCGGGACAGGTGGAGGTGCCGCAGGTCCTCCAGGCCCGCGGCCACGGCCAGCGTCGCCCTGCTGGTGAGCTCGGTGCAGGCGCCCAGGTCCAGGGTGCGCAGCGCGGGCTGGTGGCGGCACAGGGCCTCCACTGCGCGGTCCGTCACCTCCCTGCAGCCCCGGAGCCGCAGGTCCAGGAGGCGGAGCCCGTCCACGCGGGCCAGCGAGCGGAGCGACTCGGGCGTGACGCCGGTCCCGCTCAGGTCCAGCGCCCGCAGCGTGGCGGCCTGCGCCTGCAGCAGCGCCCGCACGCTCCGCAGCGACAGCAGCGCCGAGGACTGGGGCGCCGCCGGGCGCCCGCGGTACGGGTCGAACTCGAAGGCCACGTGGCAGCCGGCCAGCGCCAGGCGGCGGAGCCGCGGCGTGCAGCCGGTGAGCCGGTCGAAGGTCAGGTCGGACAGGTAGCGCAGGTCCGAGAGGTCCAGCTCCTCCAGCCGCGCCAGCGCCGCCCGCACCTGCCGCCGGCTCTCGTCCCGGGACAGGAAGGCGCCGGACATGAAGAGGCTGTCGGTGCCGCGCAGGCACAGCCGGCGCAGCGCGGTGAGGCGCGGCAGCAGGCCCAGCAGGGACGACTCGGTCACGCTGCTCCCCGGCAGGGACAGGCTCTCCAGGCGGGGGCCCAGGCACGCCCCCACCTCCGCCAGCACCTCCCGCGACGCCGCGGAGCCGTCCAGGTGGCTGATGACCAGGCCGCAGCGGGGCCGCCGGCCCAGCCCGCGGATCACGTCCAGGGAAGAGCACGACGCCGGAATCCTGAATGTGACGTTCTTCTACAACGGGGTGCAAAACAACACGTACTGTACACATCTGAGCACTGTGCAGTCCCGTGCAGAAGGTGACATTCTCCTATAATAACACCACAAACATTTACAAATAGTGTAATGGAGAAATGTAATGGACAGATATGGATAAATCCAATCTGAGGGTTACTGGATTAACCAGGGTCACTGAAATCCAGTCTTTGGGCCCAGTAGTGTACACTGGTTTCTCCTTTTATATCGATAGTTAATTGATTGATATCACTAACTGGCTAACTGAAATTCCAATTAAATTGGTCCCCTATTAGAGGAGAATAAAACCCAGCAGTCCACGGGCCTCAAAGTCCAGATTAGAGTAGACCATGCATCCAGTACAAAGGGAGGAACTGGTAGTCCACCATTTATAACAGCGTTACCTGGAACTGGTAGTCTTGGCTAGCAATGTACCAACTTCTGCAAACCATGGAGGCCTCTTTTCGGTCTGGAACTTGCAGGAAACTCAGAATGTACGTAATTATCTGCCCGAGGTTTAAGGTTATATGTTAATTAACGTGACATATTCTGAAGCAGTAAGCAAACACAGAAATGAGATCGTGTTCTTGGGCTCAAGATCTTCATTTAAGGGTCTGGACGTTTTACCATATCGATTTTCCATTTACTTGCAACGCTCACGATTACTGATAACTTTCAATTTAACAGACCCTCTGCTCTATCTATGAAGCAGCTAGATACAATGAATTTGGAAGCCACATATTCCGTTACTTGATGTATCATAAACTGCAATCCATCATGCAAATACTTTAAGACATATTATTTCGTTCTAAATAAATGAACAGTTGTTATAGCTACATAAACAATTGTCCTAATTTTGGCAGCGAACAGCAGAACACTTGCAGTTATGAGCAGCCAGTCGGATGTCAATTAGTTTCTTAACTTACCTCAACAGGTAAATCGGGCGTCTCCATGGTTACTACAACGTTAGCAATACGCATAAAAATCTATCTGTACATCTGAAAGTTGGTGCTACTGCTAACTAGCTACGTACCTAGATGATGGATCTGGGCAGCTAATTAAACGGATAGCGACATGTTAACTGACGACAGAAATGCCAGCGAATGTGTTAGTCTAAGGTTAACAAGCAAATAAAACAGAATCCAGTTGCTAGCAATGCTGTTGACTTAGTCTAGCTAGACTAGCTAGCCAGCTAGTGAGGTAGACTAGCGCAGTCTAGCTGTTTCTGTTCCGCGACCGCAAGCTACAGTAGCTACCAGACGTTCTAACGCTACAGCCCTTTCTTCATCGTGACGACGTTACGACCTTTCGCAAAATAAATCCATCGACTTTGCCGGTCATTATAATGTGCGTTTAGTGTACTGTCCCGGTTTCTATCCTGTCTATGAACGTTAGACTACGTAAACCCCTACTAGCTAGCTTGCCATCTAACAAACGTTAACAAGTTTAGCCGATTAGTCTAGAGGTGTTCTTCCTGTAGGCTACTGTCAGAGAGGCGGTGCTGAGACGAGCAACTGACCATTTCTGAGTAAACAAGTACATTTTTAAATGACCGATTAAAAATGACTTGGTGGTTATGGAAATGTTCTGATGACAACGCATACGTGATACTGAGCCGTGTGCGTTTTACTTTTATATGACACTATACTCTATTCTGTGCTTCCACTAGCATATTTAATTAAAAAACATATGTTCGTACGGTTGCCTTGCCATAAATTGTATTCAATGAATTGGAATACATTTGTTCACGTTGCACCAACATTTCCCTACGCTACCAGCAAATAAACGTGCTAGCATGTAGCTGCAACTGCACTGTAATGTATTCATATTGGCATTTTAAAAATTATTTTAGTTTCATAAAAGAGAATCATTAAAATTAACGACACCAACAAAGGCAATACAAATTTATATTGCCACCTTTGACTAGACCTCCTGGAGTTCTGGCTTATCACGCATAGTCTGCTGGGACGTGTAGTCTTAATTCTTAATCATTCATCAAAGTCAATCAAAAGGCCAGAATAAAAACTAGATACGCCTATTGAAAGCTCTCTTATACCTGCGCTAAGGAAGCAGCTGAACTCACCTGACTAATCAGAAACACCTGTGCTATTTGTCCCAAACATTATGACGCCCTGAAATGGGGGGCTATTTATAAAAAGTGCTGTGATTTCTACAGGGTGAAACCATGATGTTTAGAAATGGCCTTAAATAAAAGCTGATAATGTGCACCCTAACCACATGTGAATTACAAATCTAAGGTTAGATTTGTCCAGTTTTAGCCACCTGGCAGAAACAGCCAAATTTTGGCATAAAGTCTCACTCAAGTCCATGATGCCAAGTATCCCAACCAGGTCCCTATAGGAAGCACAACTGGCCCATAAAATGTCCACCATCATACTTCACAGGGATTCATTTTTTTCTGCATGACTGTAACTCCTTCTTACAACGAATCCACCTCTGTTTTGTCTCATCTGACCATAGAGCCTAATTGTAATCAAAGTTTCCGCGATGTTCAGCACACACCAGGAGCTTACATTTGTGGATTAGTGCTGAGAAGGATTATGGGCGTTTTAGTGATTTGATGACAGTAGAGGCTTTCTTCTGCCAAGCCTTCCAAATAGCTTGTTGGTATGGAGGTGGCAACTCATTTTAGTATTGGAGACTAGGTACTCCCAAGGTTCAACCAATTTTGAAGTTCTCAAGTGTTATCCTTGGAGAATTGTTTTTTTTTTTTTTGGTTTGAAGAGGTGCATAATCTGTGCAAGCTATATGTGGAGCCAAGGAAACCAGTTTATTCCAGTTTGATCAGGTTATGTGACCGAGGTTGAAGCAGTCTCTTGAGCCTGAAACACATGCAATAGGATGGATGAAATATATACTAAACTCATCCAAGGAAATTGTTTGAAGTAATTTATTATGAAAAGTACATTTCACTAAAAAACCTCATTCAGAGATGTTAAAAAATTAGGAACTACACAATCCCCATCCAAAAAATAACCCTTAGCCTGACCCTAAACATATGCTTAATCCTGCCACAAAACATTGAGTGAATTCCTAATCCTAAAACAAATCTCAATTCTTACCCTCAACCCTATTTTGAGACATGAGACTTATTAAATATATAATTTTCTAGTAAGATGGATGAATAACAGACTAAATAAAATGAATAAAATCAAAGAAGAACATTTCTTTGCAGTCAGTTGTTATACAAAGTTATTTCACAGAAAATAGTCAAAATAAATCTTACATCATTATATGGAAAATAAATTTGAGACGTCCAAAATTATCCCTTGCATTAATTTCACTCTAGCTCTGAAACAAAACCTAATATTTATGTTTTCTGTTACCTAACCCTGACCAAAATTTAGCCCTAGGAGTCGCCTTAATATGTATTTTCTTCATTTCTAGCTCTGAACAGAATCCTAAAAATTCAGATCATCCAAAATGAAAGATTAAAACAACCCTACTATTTAACATAATCCTAATCATCCTGAAACCTTAGGCCGTAGAACATTCTCCTAACCCTAACCATAATTCTATCCATAAACCCGATTCTGAATCCTTGGAGGTATGTTCAATATGGGATTTTTTTTTATTGAGATGGTTGAAAACAATGTGAAGATCACCATGTCAGTAAAATAAATATGATTGCATTGGTTCCCATAATTATCATCACAAATATATATGAACAAAACTAAAATACATACATTCCATTGAAAAGTTCTATGTATCTAAAGTATTGACAGACATGTCCATGGGTGCATGAAGACTTCCACTCTGTTATTGGAGTATAGGACTGTAAATACAGTTGCAAGACAATGCCAACACAAAAATTGTACAGATATATTAAAAAAAATTACATCATAAATGCGTGAATGCTATTACAATATAAATTGAGATTTTAAGCATATATGTCTGTATTATCATAACATTAGAGATGGAATCATGGGATACAAAAAAAGTCATTTAAACTAACAGAAAATACAACAGTACTAGGTTTTGTATATTGCTGAAAAGCATGGCAATGTAGTTGTAAAATAAATTAAAATTATAAAGAAATATTAATGTACTATATGCATAAAAAATGAATGTGTAAATGTTAGTGCGTTCTGATAGAGAGATACAATTTTCATAAACTCATCAATGTTTTCGTACAGGAAAAAACATTTCCCTCGAAAAAGACAAATAAAAGGCAATTTAAACTATAAGTTAAGAGAAGAAATGCTGTGCTAAGTACACACGCTCTTCTTAGGGCACTAGAGCTCTGAGTAACAGATGAAGTTGAGCTCCTCATCACAAGGTCTTGCTACAAAAACTTTCTCTTGAACTGACAGGGCTCCACAGCGGCGTGTAGCGCTCGGACACTCGGAATTCTGTGGATATTTCCAGTTTATCTTGAGCCCGATAGCTTCTCCGTTCACCCAAAACCACTTGCCCATCAGGAAACGCAGGCCTGTCCACACAAAGACAGTCGTGGCTCCTGTGCTGCTTATAACCTTCTCAGCAGTGTAGTTTGAGAGTAGGCTGGAAAGGTCGGTGTGCTTACTCCTGCAGTAAACCAGAGCGTTTTCCCAGGCCATCTTCTCCTGCACCAGAGTCAACTTCCTGTTATATGCCTGAAAGCAATGGAAGTGAAAGTTTTCGTAACATCCTTTGTTGTACCAGAGACCGTTCCTAGCATAAACACAGTCATGTGTGTAGTCAGAATCTGGCTCGCCAGGTGCCCATTTTTTAAAGTCTAATTCTATGCCTCCTTTCCACCTCCACTGTCCATCTCTGCGTCGCTTCAGACCAATCCAAGTCGAGGTTGTGACACGATCAGGAACAGAGTTTATAACCCGTTCCACGTCATCCTCGGTCAGCACAAGGGAAATGTCAGTGTACTCTGCTTGGCAGTGCTGCGACGCATCATCCCAATTCTTAAATTCTCTCACATAAAAATGCTCCCTGAGCAGGACTGTGGCCCCTTCACAGAACCCCGTGATGAAGAAGATGGTGAAAGCGGTCTCCATGACAACACAGAACATGGTGCAGTGACTCTGTCTCCCTGCTCTGCTGGGTCGTTTCTGTCCAAGGTGGCCCTCTGTGCTGTGTTATATGGACACACTGCAGGCAAATGACAGATCTGCTTCACTTCCAAAGTAATTACAGTCATGTCATGCAAAAACCTGACAGTGGACCAAAAGCTTACAAGAAATTTGCAAACATGGTTCTGCGCAATTCATTTAAATTCTTTTACCAGCCAATGAATTACTGCTAAAAGAGGTGTTGGTGAGCCAGGAGGGGGCGCTCTTCCCTCCAGTGAAACATATAAATTCAGTGCTGTACTGTGCTGTAGGACCTTCTGACATTCAGTTGAGACGTTAAACTGAGGCACGAGGTGGCACTGTGAAATTGTAATTTTAATGAATAAAAGAGTCTAGCGCGAGGATTATTCTCATTACCTTGCAGACCCTACAGTCGCACCAGCTCATGGAGGACCAGACGCTTATATTCAGAACCCACTGATCATTCACTTATTGCCCTCTAGTGGCAGAACATTACATAACACATTCTGTGGTCAACGGTGTTAGCGACTACAGCCTCTCTAATGTATCAGCCTCTCAGTATTAGCTTTGTTGTCATGGAGATATTAACACTTGCGCTCTGCCTTTGAAAGTAACAGGTGAGTACGGTGACCATCATGCAGTAACCATCAGAAAGCTGATGTTGTGCATCCAAGTATCTAACTAGCTAACATTAGCAAAACTGCTATCTTTTTCTTGTATTTAACATATTATCCCCTCTGACTGTTTTATAAACCCACATTTTACATACAACACAGCCAGCTCTTTGTGCATTAAATAAATGAAAATTTACTGGGAAGACTGAGAAAATGAACATTTTTTTTGTGTTTTGAAAATATTTTATTTTAAGGAAAAGAAACAGAGCAACACACATAACAAATGAATAGCATCCCATCAATTAAGTTTC
This sequence comes from Anguilla japonica, assembly GCA_025169545.1. NCBI lineage: Eukaryota > Metazoa > Chordata > Actinopteri > Anguilliformes > Anguillidae > Anguilla > Anguilla japonica. Next base: position 60,188,373 of record CM045887.1, on the reverse strand, counting down.
CCAGGTGTATTGGAGGATTATGAAATCTGAGACAGAGCATAGTGTTTACATTTATTATGAACAATGGCACATTTTTAAAATAATATTTCATTCATTTTGGTTCTCACATTAAATGTAATAAAAGAATATCTGATTCATTTGGTTGTCATAATTATCATCACAAATATATATGAACAAATATAAAAATCACATACATTCCATTGAAAAGTTCTATGTATTTAAAGTATTGACTATGATATGTCTTGTGTGCATAAAGATATTCACTCTGTTATTAGAGTATAGGACTGTAAATACAGCTGCAAGACAATCCCGACAGAAAAATTATTAAAGTGATATAAACATAAAAATCATAAATGCATGAATGCTATTACACTATAAATTGAGATATTAAACATACATTTCTGTATTATCGTAACATCACAGATGGAATTGTGGGAAACAAGTAAAAAGTTATTTAAACTAACAGAAAATACAACAAAACAATGTTTGATATGTTTTTCTCAAAACATGCCAATGGAGTCAAAAAGTAATACAAACGATCAAAGAAATATTAATATTCATTATGCATAAAAAAAGATGTGTGAATGTTAGCGCATTTTGATAGAGAGGTACAATTTTCACAACCTTGCCAATGTTTTCGCACAGAAAGAAAGGAATCACTTGAAGGAAACAAATAAAAGGCAATTTAAACTAAAAGTTAAGAGAAGAAAGAAAGGCCGTGCTATGTACGTACACTCTTCTTAGGGCCCTATAAATTTGAGTAACAGATGAAGTTGAGCTCCTCTTCACAAGGCCTTGCTACTAAAACTTTCTCTTTGACTGACAGGGCTGCACAGCGGCATGTCTCTTCCGGACACACGAAAGTCCCTGGATATTTCCACTGTATTGTGGACACAATGGGCTCTCTATCCACCCAAAACCACCCGCCCATCAGGAAACGCCAGCCTATCCACACAAAGTCAGTCGTGTTTTCCATACCGTTCATGACCTTCTGAGCAGTGTGCAGGGTGAGCAGGCTGGAGAAGTCGGTGTACTTACTCCTGCAGTGAACCAGAGCGTTTTCCCATGCCATCGCCTCCTGCACCAGAGTCAACATTCTGTTATATGCCTTAAAGCAAAATAAGTGTAAGCTGTCAAAACATTTTCCGTTGTACCAGAGGCCGTTCCTCGCATAAGCACAGTCATGTGTGTCGTCAGAATCTGGCTGACCGCTGTCCCAGTTTTTGAAGTCTGATGGTGTGACTCCTGACCACTTCCACAGTCCATCGAGAAGACTGGGTCGATTCAGACCAATCCATGCTGAGACTGTAATACCATCAGGAACAGAGTTTTTAACCCGTTCCACGTCATCCTCGGTCAGCACATGGGAAAGGTCAGTGAACAGTGAACTTTTGCACCTCTGCGCCCCTTCATACCAATTCTTAAGTTCAGGCATATAAAAATGCTCCCTGAGCAGGACTGTGTCCCCTTCACAGAGCCCCGCGATGAAGAGGATGGTGAAAGCGGTCTTCATGACAACACAAGGCATGGTGCGGTGTCTCTGTCTCTCTGCTCTGCTGGGTCGTTTCTGAGCGTCTGTCTTCCAGAGTGGTCCTCTGTGCTGTGTTATATGGACACACTGCAGGCAAATCACAGATCTGCTTCGCTTCCAAAGTTATTACAGTCATGCGATGCAAAAACCTGACAGTGGATCAAAGGCTGGCAAGCAATTTGCAAACAGATGGTTCCCTGCAATTCATTTGAAAGCACAGGATTTGAAGTTTAAAAGGTCACTTATTTTAGTGTGATTACATATAAGTCAAGTAATTAATCAGGTAATCACTAATGAATTCTCAGTCTGATCTGACATTAATTTCACAATTATTCCTTCTGTCTGCTCTCTGCCTTTCTGCCCTTCCCGAGATCCTGTCCAGAATCTGACAGGATATTTGATCCATGATGACCAGTACGCCCAGTATGCCCAGCAACCATACCATCCTGTTAGCTGCTGATATGACATTGCTGATGCTAGGCAGCATAGGTTTGGTGTTTATTTGGACGGGAGACCTGGGAAACGCATTATGCTGATGAGATGCTAAACCGAGGTTCTGACTCACAACGGGCATTAAAAATCCCACGCTGCTCTTGGGGGTGTTTCACAAAGCAGGATTACTTTGTTAGCTGGATAATTGCACTGAGTAAAACCAGTAACAGATCTGTTTACTTCAATCTATGTTCCAGATGTGGGGTGGTTCCAAACCCAGAACACAGCTCTTTTTATTTCAGTCCATGTTCCAGATTTGGGAGGGTTCCGACTTTTACTCAGTGCAGTTATTCGGCTAACTGAATAATCCTGCTTCGTGATTATAAATGGGCCTCTGTGTCTTCATGGTGATACCCCATTTTTATATTCCTGAGGGTAGCACTGATGTTCTACCCTCCGCTACTGTTCATCACACTGGATAAGAGCATCTATGCCTGAGGATTGCAATAAAATGTAAAATGTGAAGTCACTTTGTACATCGCTTTGAGTAAAAGTGCCTGCCAATGTAAATGTAATGTAATGAGGTTGTAGCCATGGTGGTAGACATCAGCTTGACCCTCCCTAGCAGCAGCACTTTGTTTAACCGGGAAATTTGCATGTTAAAAAAGAACATGTGGAAAATTACAGGCAGGTGTGCTGATTTGGGTTTTTCCAGCCTTGGGTTTAAAAGGTCAACTGGCACTTTCGGGTTATTGAGCATTTTCCCCCCAAAAAATGTGAACTTAATAAAAATGGACAGTTTGGCTTAAAACTGACAGACTTGCTGCTGACCAGTGCTGAGAACGGACCGGATGTTCAGCTCTTTGTTCTAGAGCACAGGGAGACACGCCCTCAAGAAAAAAAACCTTGATTAACATCCTGAGAGGCCTGTACTGAAGTGTTGTATTACAGCTTGTTTTAAAAAAGCACCTGTCTTCCTTTGTGTTTGAACCCCACATTTGAGATGATTCCAGTGCCCTTTTCTTAAACAGAGCTGTGGCACCACATCTCCATTCTGAGGGTGTAGCACCCTTAAAATGCAAATGATTTAGTCTCAGCCTTGACAAGCCACAACTACAGATAAGACAGAGACACGCTCTACTCCAGAGTATTGCCTGGCAAACCATCCATCCATCCATCCATCCATCCATCCACCCATTCTCAAACCGCTTAGTCCAAGTCAGGGCAAAGGGGCCGCCCAGACGCCCCTCTCCCCAGCGACTTCTGCCAACTCATCCCAGTGGATCCCCAAGCGATCCCGGGCCAGCCTTTGGATATAATCTCTCCGGTGTGTCCTAAGTCTACCCCTGGGTCTCCTCCCCGGTGGCCGAGCCTGGAACACCTCCAGAGGGAGGCGCCCAGGAGGCGTCCCTATCAGATGCCCGAACCACCTCAACGGACTCCTTTCAATGCAGAGGAGCAGCGGCTCCACTTTGAGGTCCTCCCAGACAGCTGAGCTTCTCACCCTATCAAGGAGAGTAAGCTCTGCCACCCTACGAAGAAACCCCATTTCGGCCACTTGTATTCGCGATCTCACTCTTTCGGGCTCTACCTATAGCTCGTGGCCGTAGGTGAGAGTAGGGACGAAGATTGACTGGTAAATCGAGAGCTTTGCCTTTTGGCAAAAACGAGAGCACTGTGAGTAATAATACTGAATATTGCAATAGGCACGCTAAGGTTACGAGAAGCTAACAGGCTCTTTGAAACGCAAATTTCCCAAGATGCAAAAAGTAATCCAAAATGTTTTTTGTTTTTTTTTCCAATGCTGTATTTAGACAAGGAAATTGAAGGAGATTGTCAGGTGCAACAGTAACGAAGAAGGAACATTGCTTTATAAGAATAAAAACACTGTGCATTGTACATTGCACTAGAGAAGAGGTTACTATTAGATTGGAAGGCATATTCAGTACTCAGAATGACTTAGCAGATATTGACATAGAGGATGAAGAAGTTCTGGATAAATTACATAAACTAAAGACAAATATGCTCTGATGGCATACAGCCAAGGGTACTTAACGAGTTAGGCGTGGTCATCATTAAACCACTGGCAGGTATTTTAGACTGTCTTTAGAAACTGACAGAGGACTGGAGGCAAGGTAATATAATGCCAATATACACTCACCGGCTACTTCATTAGGTGACAGGAGTGGCACCCGATGTGGTCTTCTGCTGCTGTAGCCCATCTGCTTCAAGTTTGACGTGGTGTGCGTTCAGAGATGCTCTTCTGCATACCTCGGTTGTAACAAGTGGTTATTTGAGTTACTGTTGCCTTTCTATCAGCTCGAACCAGTCTGACCATTCTCTGTAACCGTAGAGATGGTTGTGCGTGAAAATCCCAGTAGATCAGCAGTTTCTGAAATACTCAAACCAGCCGGTCTGACACCAACAACCATGCCACATTCAAAGTCACTTAAATCACCTTTCTTCCCCATTCTGATGCTTGGTTTGAACTTCCGCAGGTCGTCTTGACCATGTCTACATGCCTAAATGCATTTAGTTGCTGCCACGTGATTGGTTGATTAGATATTTGCGTTAACGGGTGCAGTTTGCAGTTGAACAGGTGTACCTAATGAAGTGGCCGGTGAGTGTATAAGAAAGGGGACTGTACTGATCCATCAAAGTACAGGCCTGTCAGTTTAACTTGCATCACATGTAAAATACTGGAGTCTATCATTAGAGACAAGTTGGAAGTGTTTCTTCAAAATAAAAACATCCTGAAGGATAGCCAACATAGGTTTCTCAAGGGAAGGTCATGTCTGACAAACCTTCTGGTGTTCTTTGAAGAAACTACCAGGTGTTTTGATCATAACAAGGCTTTTGATATTATATACTTAGATTTCCAAAAGGTATTTAATAAGGTACCACATGAGCGACTTGGTAGCAAAATGAAGACATTAGGAATTAGAGGGGGTATTTCAGAGTAGATTTGGAACTGTCTACAGCAGGGATCAGCACCTCCCTTTGCCTGGGAGTCAGGTGTGAAGACAGTCTGGCCAATCAGTAGCAGTGATTACCCGGGAGAAAAGAAAAACCAGGGCTGGATTTGGATTTGAGGGCCAGAGTTGATGATCCCTGGTCTACAGGGTAGAACACAAGGAGTAGTAGTAGGGTGTGGTATTCAGTCCACCGGCGAGGCAAATTGTTTTTTTTGGCTGCGCCGGCTGTTGGAGAGAGCCCACGCACCTGGGTTGCGTTGTCTAATCAGCCCAGGTTCTTACAGGTGTGCCGCGCTCCACAGTTCGGGGCCGAGACCACGAGCCCACAGCGAGAGCGTGTTTCTTAATTTTGTTTTGCTTTATTTTGGAGTTCGGTTCGAGCAGAAAAGAAAAAGGAAGTGATCCTCAACTGGGATGCTGGAGGAGCTGGGAAGCGGGCCAGCTACGGGCGGCGCACGGGAAAGCGGTCACGCCGCTTTACCTTCTTTTGCCTTTGTTGTTTTAGCTTGCTATTTTCGTTTTTGCCTGGAACCTGTGAGGGGGAAGGGTGAAGGTGTCTGTTTATTTGATTTCAGGTTTGTGTGGGTGCACTCTCTCTCTCTCTCTCTCTCTCTCTCTCCGTGTGGCAACCAACGGTGTTCCCCGGCACTGCCGCATCTCCCTCCCAGGGGTGTCATGTTGGCATGTGACAGAGGGATATTATCTGAGCAGGGAACTGTTGGAAATGGAGTCCCACAAGGATCGGTGCTGGGACGACCTCATTTATATCAATGACCTTGACAAGGATGTAGAAAGTACATCAGTCAAATTTGCAGATTATTCAAAATTGGGAGGCCCAGCTAAGAGTATGGAATCTACTAAAGTAATTCAAGAAGATTTAAGTAAAATCCAGTCGTGGGCAGAAACCAGGCAAACAAAATTCAATATAGTTAAATGTAAAGTTCTGCATGTGGGAAATAAAAACTTTAGGCAGGATGACTTTATGGGAGGAACAAAATTAGAATGTGCTCAATTTGAAAAAAAAACTTTGGAGTAATTTTTGATTAAAGCCTTTCAGGTTCTAGGCACTGTGCTGTATCAGTAAGAAAAAGGCCAATAGGATACTGGGATATATAACCTAAAGTATTGAGTATAGATCCAAGGAAGTTATACTTATTTGCTCTTATACAATACATTTGTTTGACCACACTTGGAGTATTGAGTGCAGTTCTAGGGACCATACTACAAGAAATATATTGAGACTCTGGAAAAGGTTCAAAGAAGAGCAACCAAATTGATTCCTGGTATGAAATATAAAAGGTATGCGGAAAGACTTAGGATGCTTAATCTCTTCAAGCTTAGCAAAAGGAGACCTGGGGGTTATTTGATTGAGGCTTTTAAATTCATAAAGGGGATCAACGAAGTGACCTACAAGAGATTCTTCAGGTTCAGTTCTGTTAGTAGAACTAGGGCACATAAATGGAAATTAGCAAAAGGTAAATTCTGTACAGACTTTAGAAAAAATATTTTTTTCATGTAGAGAGTAGTCAATGTGTGAATAGCCTGCCAGGGGATGTAGTAGAGGCAGAAACTTTGGAGATTTGAGACGAGCCTTGATACGATTTTAGATACTATCTAGACTGTAGGTAATCAGGGTATGAGCTTTGCATTATGCTATGTTATGCTATGTCTTGTTATGTTACTTAATGGTTAACAATAACCTACATAAGAATAGCGTCCTGTCTTATGTTGAAATAATGATAAAGGGTTAAAGGTGTTTAGTTAGCGACTACAGCCTCTCTAATGTATCAGCCTCTCAGTATCAGCTTTGTTGTCATGGAGATATTAACACTTGTGCTCTGCCTTTGAAGGTAACAGGTGAGTACGGTGACCATCATGCAGTAACCAACAGAAAACTGATGTTGTGCAATCGGGTAGGCTAGTTAAGATTTGCAAAACTGCTGTCTTTTCCTTATATTTAACACATTTCCCCCCTGTCTGGTTTATTGACCCTCATTTAACCTACAACACAGCCAGCTCTTTGTGTGTTACATAAATGAAAATTTACAGGGAAGACTAAGAAATTGACAGTTAAAAAAAAAATGTATTTCAAGGAAAAGAAACAAAGCAACCCACATAACAAATGAATAGCATGCCATCAATTATGTTTCCTTGGTGTATAGGAAGATTATGAAATTTGAGAATGAGGATAGTATTTACATTATTATGAACAATGGCACATTTCTTAATTCTTTTAAGAAATGTCTCATTGCTTTGGTTTTCATAATTATCATCACATATCTGAACAAATCTAAAATACTTTCATTCCATTGAAAAGTTCTATGTATCTAAATTATTGACTAGGATATGACTGTGTGTACAGTTGCAAAACAATGCCAACATAAAAATGATTAAAGTGATATAAACAATCATAAATGCATGAATGCTATTACACTATAAATTGAGATATAAAGCATACATGTCTGTATTATCTTAACATTAGAGATGGAATTGTGGGAAACAAGTAAAAAGTAATTTAAACTAAAAGAAAATACAACAGAACTAGGTTTTGTATATTTTTCTCAAAGGTAGCCAATGCAGTCGAAAAATAATTCAAATGATCAAAGAAATATTAATATTCTTTATGCATGAAAAATAGATGTGTGAATGTTAGTGTATTCTAGTGGAGAGATACAATATTCAGAATCACCCCAATGTTTTTGCATAGTATTAAAAAAAATCATTGTAGGAGATAAATGAAAGGCAATTTAAACTAAGGGTTTCCAGCACAGCTGGCAGATTTGGATCACAAGTGAGAGAATGCTGTGCGAAGTACATACGCCCTCCTAACGGCCCTACAACTGTGAGTAACAGATGAAGTTGAGCTCCTCGTCACAAGGCCTTGCTACAAAAACTTTCTCTTGAACTGACAGGGCTCCACAGCGGCGTGTAGTGCTCAGGCACACAGAATTCTGTGGATATTTCCAGTTTATCTTGGCCATGACAGTTTCTCCATCCACCCAAAACCACTCGCCCATCAGGAAACGCAGGCCAGTCCACACAAAGTCAGTTGTGGCTACTGTGCTGCTTATAACCTTCTCAGCAGTGTAGTCTGAGAGCAGGCTGGAAAGGTCGGTGTGCTTTCTCCTGCAGTAAACCAGAGCGTTTTCCCAGGTCATTGCCTCCTGCACCACGGTCAACTTCCTGTTATATGCCTTAAAGCAATGGTAGTGTAAGCCATCAGTACATCTTGTGTTGTGCCATCGACCGTCCCTCGCATAAACACAGTCATTCCAGTAGTCAGAACCTGGCTCGCCAGATGCCCATTTTTTGAAGTTTATGTCTAATGCTGTGCCTCCTGACCATCTCCACTGTCTATCGCTGTCTTGCTTCAGACCAATCCATGCCGAAGCTGAAGCACCAGCAGGAACAGAGTTTATAACCCGTTCCACGTCATCCTGGGTCAGCACACGGGAAAGGCCAGTGTACTGTGCTTGGCAGTGCTGCAGCGCTTCACTCCAATTCCTAAATTCTCTCACATAAAAATGCTCCCTGAGCAGGACTGTGGCCCCTTCACAGAGCCCCGTGATGAAGAAGATGGTGAAAGCGGTCTCCATGACAACACAGAACATGGTGCAGTGCCTCTATCTCCCTGCTCTGCTGGGTCGTTCAATGTGGTCCTCTGTGCTGTGTTATATGGACACACTGCAGGCAAATCACAGATCTGCTTCACTTCCAAAGTAATTACTGTCATTTCCTGCAAACATCCGAAAGTGGACCAAAAGCTAACAAGTGATTTGCAAACGGATGTTTCTGTGCAATTCATTTGAAAGTACAGGATATTATGTTTAGAAAGTCAGTAGAGGACACTCTTCCCTCTGGAGCATCATACAAATGCAGTGCTCCAGCACGGAGCTGTAAGAGCTGCTACCCTTCAGATGAGGCGCTAAACCGAGGTTCTGACTCACAACAACCATTAAAAACACACGCGACTCTTTTAGATTAGAGGTGCTAACCTTGCAGGTATTTCAGAAAGCAGGATTACTGAGTTAGCTGGATAACTGCACGGAATAAAACCTGTAACAGATTTGCTTACTTCAATCTACGTTCCAGATTTGGGGTGGTTCCCAAACCCCAAACACCTTTTTTATTTCAGTCCATGTTCCAGATTTGGGAGGGTTCTGACTTTTACTCAGTGCAATTATCTGGCTAACCGAGTAATCCTGCTTTACAATTTTAAATGGGCCTCTGTGCTCTGTGGTGATACCGCATTTTTATATTTCTGAGGGTAGCACTGATGTTCTACCCTCCGCTACTGTTCATCACACTGGATAAGAGTATCTGCCTAAGGACTGTTGCATAATGTAATGACGTTGCACCCATGATGACGCCATGGTGGTAGACATCAGCTTTACCCTCCCTAGCAGCAGCACTTTGTTTAATCTGGCAGTTTGCATGTTAAAAATGAACGTGGAAAATTACAAGCAGGTGTGCTGATTTGGGTTTTTCCAGCTTTCGGTTTAGAAGGCCAACTGGCACTTTTGGTTCTTTGAACATTTTCCCTTAAAAACGTGTCAACTTAATAAAACTGGACGGTTTGGCTTAAAACAGACAGACTTGCTGCTGACCAGTACTGAGAATGGACCGGACGTTGGAAAAAGATTCTTCACTTCAGCTCTTTGTTCTAGAGCATGAGGAGACACGCCCTCAATAAATAAAAAAAACCTTGATTAGCATCCTGAGAGGTCTGTACTGTTGCGCTGTATTACAGCCTGTTTTAAAAAGCACCTGTCTTCCTTTGTGTTTGGACCCCACTACTGAGATGATTCCAGTGCCATTTTCCTAAACAGAGTTGTGGTTCCATGTCTCCATTCTGAGGGTGTAGCACCCTAAAAATGCACATAATTTAGTCTCAGCCTTGACAAGTCACAACTACAGATGAGACAGAGGCAAGCTCCACTCCAGAGTACTGCCTGGCAAACCAGCCGTGACCTCTTCCTGCACTGCTGCTCTCTGTAAGCAGAGTCAAAGGAAATGCCCAGTGCACCCACATGTGTACTGATAGGTCAGTTTGCATTAACACAAAGAGTTTAGAAAGAATCAGAGAGATGCCATCCTGTCCTCTGTTTATGGTCATCAGGACAAATTCAAAGGTCTGAAATCCAGCAACATAGAGGAAGACTGGTCAAGAGGATGCTTTTAGTGAGACATTAAAATAACAGACCCCTGCACGGAGATTAGCCCCATGAAGATGGACTAGACTGAAGTTTTGAGCAATTAATAAAACAGTCAGGGACAAGGATTATTCTCATTACCTTGGAGACTCTACAATGCTTATATTCCAAACCCACTGAACGCTCCCTTACCGCCCTCCAGTGGCAGAAAAGGACATAACCCATTTTGTGATCCTTTCCCTGAGTTCAACTGTGTGCGCGCGTGTGTGAAAGATGTCACCCAGGCATGTGGTCAGCCATTTGGCACCAAACAACAGACACAGCAACAGTCCAACAAACATCCTGACAGACAAAGTAAAACAACCTGGAATCAGTAATTTTTCTCATAATGCTTCTATCAATAATTTGTAAATAATACATTTTGTAAAACAACACATACATATCCTCATTCAAATGAATAAATTTTGCAGGTTGCAAGAATTTCAAATAAAACATATTGGCTGTCCCATCAACTCATTATTATTATTATTATTAGGGGTCCAAGCAGCGAAGCTGGTGGAACCCTATTGTATTTGTTAGGATTATTATTCTTATTTTTCTCCGCTAAAAGTGTCTGAGGCTCAGCAACCGTAAGTCCTAGAGCAACCAAATTTGGCAGGTGGGTTCCTATGGCCCCCCACTACTCAGGCACTAAAAATCACCTATGTCGGCCAAATGGTGGCGCTATAACAAAGGGTTTTGCGTAAAAGGCCATAACTCCCACACCATAAGTTAGATCAACACAAAACGTCATCGACCTATGCCTCTGAAGGTGCTCTACAACTTTGCCATTGGCACCACCTATGTCCGCCATATTGTTTGCCCGCCATTTAGACTTTTTCATTGGGGCGTGGCAGTTTTCTCCGCTAAAATGTCTGAGGCTCAGCAACCATAAGTTGTAGACCAACCAACTTTGGTAGGTGGGTTCCTATGGTCCCCCAGTACTCACGCACGAAAAATCTCCTATGTCGCCCAGATGGTGGCGCTATAACAAAGGATCACTCTTTTAAAGGCTATAACTGTCACACTATAAGTCCGATCAACACAAAACTTCATCGACCGATGCATCTGAATGTGCTCTACAACTTTGCTTTTGGGACCACCTATGTCCGCCATATGGTTTGCCCGCCATTTGGACTTTTTATTAGGTGGGGGTGCGGAAAAGCTGGAGCTCCAAATTCTAAGTGTTACGACATCGAGTACACTTCTTTACGGCAAGCGACATCCATGGCGACGCAAGTAATCCGACACCGTAAGGTTAGTTTTTTATCAGTGAGGGGACGGTCTTGGGGCACTTGGAACGGTAGGATACTGCCCTCTAGGGTTTTCGAAACACTTGTTCCTGGTTATGGTTAGACACTTTGTTGTACGTCGCTCTGGATATGAGCGTCTGCCAAATGCCTGTAATGTAATGTAGGCTAATATTCCGTAACAACAAGATAAACCCGACATTTGCCCTAAAATATGCCAATACAGCAGTGGAAACGCTGCTTACTGAATAACGAAATAAACGAGACAAAGTTTTTTTTTAATTATACCATCTCATATTACAGTCAATATCTGGGACTAAACATTGAATAAATATACAATCTTACCATTGGTTTTACGCGTAGAGATGTCCCTTTTGCGACTGAGTGGTCATACATTGTCTTGGACAATCCGTTTGTGATTCCTGTCGCCGTTTTTAGAACAATTTGGCTTGATTGACAGTTCATTTATTCAGTAGATGAGAGTATAAGCTTTCTAACGATGTACAACATGTCTGATTTTGCATTTGGAATAGCGTTTTATAGTTCAGCGTAATGGAATATTTTCTTATCGCATTCACTGTGGCGTAGCATTAAAGACGATGCACCTAACGAAACGTTGTCAACGATTTTCATAATTTCTTGGAGAGTACTATTATTATTGAGGACTTCGGGGCATAGCTAAGCCATTTCTTTGCTGATAGACCTATCTGACATCGTTTTCTGACGCAAAACAGAAGCAGATAGGACTTTGTCATTGATTTTCTGTCTCTATACTACTAAACACAGATAAAATGTCATGTTGCTATGTAAGTATTACTGCTCAAAATATTTCGGTTATATACGTTATCTTTGAAATTGAGTGTCTTTAAATAGGTTAGTGGTATTATATAATGTGGATATTTAACACTGCAATGTAAGAGTCAGTGTAATAGTTTTTGTGACCCATGGAACAGTGATGACGACAGTGTTGGAACGTTGCTAAAACGTGGTAGACGGTTGAAAATTATTTTCGTCCCATCCCCATCCGTCATTATGCTGAGAAATAGCTAAACCATTTTTATTGATAGTAATTGAGTTTCTCTGGAAACGCGCGAAAACACGCTGGTATAATAAACCAATGACGGTAAATATAGCCTACATATGTAGTCCGCTTCATTCCGTTGCTACCATAACATAACAGACTATCTTGTGTCTACAGCTGCAGTTTCTCGCTGCAATTACTAATATTGAATATAAACAAAAGACGCAATTTATGCTGTACTCTACCAATGTCTACATAAATAATACGGTACTCTGACCGTATGAAGCAGTTATCATGGATGGCGAGTTGATATTTCTTGCTACTACAAATTTGTTAGTAAAAGCTTTGAGAGGATGAATCATTACTTTTCTTTGGCATGGATCCATTTGCAGACAATATCGGGTGAGTTCGTTTCGTCTTTCAGTCCGACCTTATGCTGAGAGTAATCGTATTCTCAATTTAATCTCTAAATTGACTGTAAGATTTGTGTTGTAACTAGGTGACTTAATGCACTCGTCTTTACTATTGCTTGAATTTTTTCATAGACTGCGTTGTTGCTGTTCTTGTTTTGTGTTAGTGTTAATCAGTTTAACCTACAGGGTCCAAGTTGAACTATGCGTCCTTCCCTGCACTTGGAACGGTAGGCTACTGCCCTCTAGGGTTTTCGACACACTTGTTACTGGTTATGGTTAAACACTTTGTTGTACGTCGCTCTGGATAGGAGCGTCTGCCAAATGCCTGTAATGTAACGTAATGCAATATTCCGTAGCAACAAGATAAGCCCTATAATATGGCAATACAGCAGTGAAAACGCTGCTCACTGAGTAACGAAATAAACGAGACAAAGTTTCTTTTTAAATTATACCATGTCATTCTACAGTCAATATCTGGGACTCAACATTGAATAAATATACAATCTTACCATTGGTTTTACGCGTAGAGATGTCCCTTTTGCGACTGAGTGGTCATATATTGTCTTGGATAATCCGTTTGTGAAATGTCGGCTACCTTCAAAAATAGCTGTGCGTAATACCACACCTGTTGCTTACGGCGTTGTCGCCCTTTTTAGTGCAATTTGGCTTGATTGACAATTCATTTATCCAGTAGGTGAGAGTAGAAGCTTTCTAACGATGTATAACATGTCTTATTTTGCTTTTGGAATAGCGTTTTATAGGTCAGTGTAACCAAAATTTTTCTTATCTGCCAATGTCTAAATGAATAAAACGGTAGGCTACTTTGTGCGCAGCGCGCAGATCGCGAGTTGATATTACGTCTTTTATTTCCGTTTTTTCTCAATGTCTTATTTATTATTTGAAATGTGTATTTATGTGCTATTCTTCTATCTGTCTCTGTGGCGCTCTGAAATGTGCATTCTCTGCTAAGCTGAGCAATGGATTGGAATATGTGTCTGACGTAGTGTTGCACGGTATACCAAAACTTCAGCACTTTCTCGGTACTTAAAAAAAGAAAAAAAGAAAAAGAAACGGTTCGCTATTAGAATATTCCGACGTTCGGTAGTTTTGAGTCAAATGTAAAAGCCAGGGAAAATTGTCTCCGGCATTACTGATTTAGAGGATGAAAAGTGTAATTTGTCAGAATCTTCGCTAGAAGGCACTAGCAACTAAGGTTGCCAAGTGAGGTGACTTGCGCTTGCACTCAGCTCCTTGATACAGTGCAAGCTTTGAATCAGTTCATTTCAGTACCAATAGGTGTTCCAATTTGTAAATATTTTATTATAGATAGATGCTGTATTGTTATTAAAATATGCTGCTTTTTAAATCTATTTACAGGTGAAAGACCTGTTTTAAACATTATTTAGTTTACAACTGTTTAATTTTTGAAATATATTTAACATATTTCTCTATTGTTCAGTGTTGTAACACTATAGGCCTATTCATATTAATATGTTGAAGAGGCTTCAACTTAAAGGTTGTTAATGAACCAGGTTGTTAATAAACCATGAATTCGAAAATGAGGTCAACCTTTGTGGACATTACGTTTCTCATCAATTAAGGTAATTTCAGTATCGTTAGGTACCGAGTATCAAATGAGCATTGTTTAAGTTTCAAGTATCATTTCAGTATTGACTATCGTGATACTAAACCTGGTATCACTATCAAAGTCAAAATTTTGGTATCGTGACATTACTAGTCTGACGCCTTTTTTAGTTGCAGCGCAGAAACACTGCAGCTGTGCATACACGCTGGACCATCTAAGTGTTACGACATGCCATCTAAGTGTTACGACATAGTAAAGGCCTTTACGGGAAGCGGCCAGGACACATCCATGGCGACGCAACTAAGTCATCGGCCAGCGTCTCTTACCACAAAATTGGCCATAAGTCATCAATGTTTTATACGATCATCATGATTTTCAGTAGATATGTTGGGTGAAGGCGTATGATCATGAGGACAAAGCCATTTTAAAATCGCTCCATAGGGGGCGCGATGGTGCCAATGCTTGGACCCCTCCCAACGCCGCTTGCGGCTTTAATTATTATTATTATTATTATTATTAGTATTATTATTATTATTATTATTAGTTTTAAAAAAATTTTTACTTTTATTTTTTATTTTTATTAAGTATACACACACATATATAGGTATGTGTGTGTGTGTTTCTCAGCAGATGCTTTTTTATCCAAAGCAACATACAGTATATGGATGCACACATTGTTCAATATATGTAGTCTCCTGGGATGGAGCCCACAACCTTTGTGTTGTTAGCACAATATCATATTTAATTTAACACTACTCATGGTCTTTGTTCTGTTGTTATTCGAACAGATAGTATACATTATGCCCACACCAAGTAAAATTTTAATGTGTAGTAAATTCCAGAAATTGACCAGCTCCTAGTGGGGATATTTGGATTATGCTCACAGGGGGACATGAGAAGGGCCTTGTGGTAGGCGTGTGTTACCGACCACCAGCTTCAGACAGTAGTGTGGATTCAATGCTCTTTGGAAACATGAAACAAGCTTGTCAGGAAGGTGAAACTATTATTATGGGTGACTTCAATTACCCTGCTATTAATTGGGAATTCATGACAGGACAAGACAAAAGTTAGGAATAATTTTTAGATGTTGTAAATGACCTTTTTTTTTGGCGCAGTTGTCAGTCAGCCTACAAGAGGGAAATCAGTTCTGGATTTGGTGCTATGTAATGATCCATACAGAATTTGTAGCATTGAGGTAATCAAACCACTTGAGGCTAACAATCATTTTGCAGTTAGTTGTGATGTATTTGGCAAATTAACATTCCTCTATTGCAAGAGTTTTACATTTTAGATAAGCCAATTTTAAAAAGATGCGAGCAAATTATAATCATATTAACTGGGTGCAGCTTCTTGACTGAGAATCATCAATTATATTTCCTTTGTGTATAGGAGGATTATGAAATTTAAGAATGATGATAGTTTTCACATTATTAGGAACAATGGCACAATTCTTAATTATTTTTTATTTATTTTTGTTCTCAAATGTAATGAAAGAATATCTCATTGCATTGGTACTAATAGTTATCATCACAAATATGTATGAACGAAACTAAAATACATACACTCCATTGAAAAGTTTTATGTATCTAAAGTACTGACTGTGATATGTCCATGTGAGCCTAACAACTTTCAATCTGATACTGGAGTATAGGATTGCATATACAGTTGCAAGACAATGCCAACATAAAAATGACTAAAGTTATATGAACAATAATAAATGCATGAATGCTATTACACTGTTAATTGATATATTAAGCATACTCTGTCCTTCAAATGAATAAATTTTGCAGGTTGCAAGAATTTCAAATAAAACATATTGGCTGTCCCATCAACTCATTATTATTATTATTATTATTATTATTATTATTATTATTATTATTATTATTATTATTAAAAAAATTTTTACTTTTATTTTTATTATTTTTATTAAGTATACACACACATATATAGGTATGTGTGTGTGTGTTTCTCAGCAGATGCTTTTTTATCCAAAGCAACATACAGTATATGGATGCACACATTGTTCAATATATGTAGTCTCCTGGGATGGAGCCCACAACCTTTGTGTTGTCAGCACAATATCATATTTAATTTAACACTACTCATGGTCTTTGTTCTGTTGTTATTCGAACAGATAGTATACATTATGTCCACACCAAGTAAAATTTTAATGTGTAGTAAATTCCAGAAATTGACCAGCTCCTAGTGGGGATATTTGGATTATGCTCACAGGGGGACATGAGAAGGGCCTTGTGGTAGGCGTGTGTTACCGGCCACCAGCTTCAGACAGTAGTGTGGATTCAATGCTCTTTGGAAACATGAAACAAGCTTGTCAGGAAGGTGAAACTATTATTATGGGTGACTTCAATTACCCTGCTATTAATTGGGAATTCATGACAGGACAAGACAAAAGTTAGGAATAATTTTTAGATGTTGTAAATGACCTTTTTTTTAGCGCAGTTGTCAGTCAGCCTACAAGAGGGAAATCAGTTCTGGATTTGGTGCTATGTAATGATCCATACAGAATTTGTAGCATTGAGGTAATCAAGCCACTTGAGGCTAACAATCATTTTGCAGTTAGTTGTGATGTATTTGGCAAATTAACATTCCTCTATTGCAAGAGTTTTACATTTTAGATAAGCCAATTTTAAAAAGATGCGAGCAAATTGTAATCATATTAACTGGGTGCAGCTTCTTGACTGAGAATCATCAATTATATTTCCTTTGTGTATAGGAGGATTATGAAATTTAAGAATGATGATAGTTTTCACATTATTAGGAACAATGGCACAATTCTTAATTATTTTTTATTTATTTTTGTTCTCAAATGTAATGAAAGAATATCTCATTGCATTGGTACTAATAGTTATCATCACAAATATGTATGAACGAAACTAAAATACATACACTCCATTGAAAAGTTTTATGTATCTAAAGTACTGACTGTGATATGTCCATGTGAGCCTAACAACTTTCAATCTGATACTGGAGTATAGGATTGCATATACAGTTGCAAGACAATGCCAACATAAAAATGACTAAAGTTATATGAACAATAAATGCATGAATGCTATTACACTATTAATTGATATATTAAGCATACTCTGTCCCATCTTATATAAGCATAATGTTTGTATTATCTTAACATTAGAGATGGAATTGTGGGAAACAAGTAGAGTCATTTAAACGAAAAGAAAATGCAACAGTACTAGGTTTTGTATATTGCTCACAGCATGCCAATGTAGTTGAAAAATAATTTAAATTATAAAGAAATATTAATATTCTTTATACATAAAAATAAATGTGTGAATGTTAGTGCATTCTAATAGAGAGATACAATTTTCAGAAACACACCCATTTTTAAGGACATGAAGAAAAAGTCACTTGAAGGAGACAAATAAAAGGCAACTTAAAGTAAAAATTTACAGAAGAAATGGCGTGTTAAGCACATACACTTTTCAGAACCACACCAAAGTTTTCGTTCTGGTAAAGTAAGAAATATTTACTTAAAGGAGACAAATCAAAGACAATTTGAACTTGAAGTTTTCAGCACAGCTGGCAGAGTTGAATTGCAAGTGAGAAAATGCTGTGCGAAGTACATACACTCTCCTAACGGCCCTACAACTGTGTGTAACAGATGAAGTTGAGCTCCTCGTCACAAGGCCTTGCTACAAAAACGTTTTCTTTAACTGACAGGGCTCCACAGCGGCGTGTAGCGCTCGGGCACACAGAATTCTGTGGATATTGCCAGCTTATACTGCCTGTGACTTTTTCTCCATCCACCCAAAACCACTCGCCCATCAGGAATCGCAGGCCAGTCCACACAAAGTCAGTTGTGGCTACTGTGCTGCTTATAACCTTCTGAGCAGTGTAGTTTGAGAGCAGGCTGGAGAGGTCGGTGTACTTACTCCTGCAGTAAACCAGAGCGTTTTCCCAGGTCATCTTCTCCTGCACCACGGTCAACTTCCTGTTATATGCCTTAAAGCAATGGTAGTGTAAGCCCTCAGTACATCTTGTGTTGTTCCAGCGACCGTCCCTCGCATAAACACAGTCATGTGTGTCGTCAGCATGTGGCTCGCCAAGTGCCCATTTTTTGAAGTTTATGTCTAATGCTGTGACTCCTGACCACATCCACAGTCCAGTTTTATCATTGGGTCGAACCAGACCAATCCAAGCCGAGGTTGTGCCACGACCAGGAACAGAGTTTATAACCTGTTCCACGTCATCCTCGGTCAGCACAAGGGAAAGGCCAGTGTACTGCGCTTGGCAGTGCTGCGACGCATCATTCCAATTCTTAAAATCACTCACATAAAAATGCTCCCTGAGCAGGACTGTGGCCCCTTCACAGAGCCCCGCGATGAAGAGGAAGGTGAAAACGGTCTTCATGACAACACAAGGCATGGTGCGGTGTCTCTGTCTCTCTGCTCTGCTGGGTCGTTTCTGAGAGTCTGTCTTCCAAAGTGGCCCTCTGTGCTGCGTTATATGGACACACTGCAGGCAAATCACAGTTCTGCTTCACTACCAAAGTTATTACAGTCATGTTATGCAAACACCTGACAGTGGACCAAAAGATTACAAGCAATTTGCAAACAGATGGTTCCCTGCAATTCATTTGAAAGTACAGGATTTAAAGTTTAAGAGGTCAGTTGGGACAGATTGCACTTGTTTATGTATGATTAGTTATTTGTCAAGTCATTAATCAGGCAATCACTAATTAATTCTGAGTCTGATCTGACATTAATTTTACAGTAATTCTAGACCTTCTATCTGCTTTCTACTTTTCCTGCTCTTCCCAAGGTCCTGTCCAGAATCTGACATGATATTCGGTCCATGATGCCCAGTATGTTAGTGCTGCTGATGCTAAACAGAATAGGCTTGGTGTTTACTTGGATGGGAGACCTGGGAAATTAATTACTGCTAGAAGAGGTGTCGGTGAGCCAGTAGAGGGCGCTCTGCCCTCTGGAGCAACATACAAATGCAGTGCTCCAGCACGGAGCTGTAAGAACTGCTGCCCTTCAGATGAGGCGCTAAACCGAGGTTCTGACTCACAACGGCCATTAAAAATCCCACACTGATTTTTTAAGAGTAGGGATGTTAACATTGTTTTCCTTGGGGGTATTTCAAAAAGCAGCATTACTGAGTTAGCTGGATAACTGTGCTGAGTAAAATCTGTAACAGATCTGTTTACTTCAATCCAGGTTCCAAATCTGGGGTGGGTCCAAAAAGAGAACTGAGTGCTCAGTTGACCTATCAGGTGAAATGACGGCTAGTAAAGAAAAAATATTTTAATGAAAATGTCACACAGCGGGCATGCCTAATAGGGTCTAGATAAGAACAGAACTGTGGTACCTGTGCTACCCCTGTACAGCCCCCCCACCCCCCACCCCCCTTTCCTGGTCACGTTTCTTGCCCCCTGGTGCTTAGTGGAGCTTCCCACTGCAGTCAGAGCAGCAGAAACCCTGCCCATCTTCCCACTGCAGTCAGGACAGCAGAAACCCTGCCCATCTTCCCACTGCAGTCAGAACAGCAGAAACCCTGCCCATCTTCCCACTGCAGTCAGAACAGCAGAAACCCTGCCCATCTTCCCACTGCAGTCAGAACAGCAGAAACCCTGCCCATCTTCCCACTGCAGTCAGAACAGCAGAAACCCTGCCCATCTTCCCACTGCAGTCAGAACAGCAGAAACCCTGCCCATCTTCCCACTGCAGTCAGGACAGCAGAAACCCTGCCCATCTTCCCACTGCAGTCAGAACAGCAGAAACCCTGCCCATCTTCCCACTGCACTCAGAACAGCAGAAACCCTGCCCATCTTCCCACTGCAGTCAGAACAGCAGAAAACCTGCCCATCTTCCCGCTGCAGTCAGAACAGCAGAAACCCTGCCCATCTTCCCACTGCAGTCAGAACAGCAGAAAACCTGCCCATCTTCCCGCTGCAGTCAGAACAGCAGAAACCCTGCCCATCTTCCCACTGCAGTCAGGACAGCAGAAACCCTGCCCATCTTCCCACTGCAGTCAGGACAGCAGAAACCCTGCCCATCTTCCCACTGCAGTCAGAACAGCAGAAACCCTGCCCATCTTCCCACTGCAGTCAGAACAGCAGAAACCCTGCCCATCTTCCCACTGCAGTCAGAACAGCAGAAACCCTGCCCATCTTCCCACTGCAGTCAGAACAGCAGAAACCCTGCCCATCTTCCCACTGCAGTCAGAACAGCAGAAACCCTGCCCATCTTCCCACTGCAGTCAGAACAGCAGAAACCCTGCCCATCTTCCCACTGCAGTCAGAACAGCAGAAACCCTGCCCATCTTCCCACTGCAGTCAGAACAGCAGAAACCCTGCCCATCTTCCCACTGCAGTCAGAACAGCAGAAACCCTGCCCATCTTCTGACGCAAACTGAAGACTCACCTCTTCTGACTGCACCTGCTCTTTGTTTCCTTGGATTTTCTTTTAGATGATATTACAGATATAGTTGTGTGCGTTAGGTTATCTCATAATCCTACCTTTTTGTTACAACACAAATTGTTGTTTGTTGGGTTAATATTACACTTAGTGATTATAAATGGGCCTCTGTGCCTTCATGGTGATACCGCATTTTTATATTTCTGAGGGTAGCACTGATGTTCTACCCTCCGCTACTGTTCATCACACTGGATAAGAGTATCTGCCTAAGGACTGTTTCATAATGTAATGACATTGCAGCCATGGTGGTAGACATCAGCTTGACCCTCCCTAGCAGCAGCACTTTGGTTAATCTGACAATTTGCATTTTAAAAAAGAACATGTGGAAAATTACAGGCAGGTGTGCCTGATTTGGGTTTTTTCCAGCTTTGGGTTTAGAAGGCCAACTTTTTTGCCAACTTACTAAAAGTGTACTATTTGGCTTAAAACAGACAGACTTGGTGTTGCCCAGTGCTGAGAATGGACCGAACTCTGGAAAAGGATTCTTCACTTCAGCTCTTTGTTCAAGTGCACAGGGAGACACGCCCTCAATAAAAAAACCTCGATTAACATCCTGAGAGTCATTTTCCCCCTGTCTGGTTTATTGACCCACATTTTTCGTGCAACACAGTCAGCTTTTTCTGCATTAAACAGATGGAAATGTACAGGGAAGATTAAGAAATTGACAGTTAAAAAAAAGGTTTATTTCAAAGAAAATAAACAAAAGCAACACATATAACAAATGAATAGCATGCCATAAATTATGTTTCCTTGGTGTATAGGAGGATTATGAAATTTGAGAATCAGGATAGTGTTTACATTATTATGAATAATGGCACATTTCTTAATAATTTAATTAATTTTGGTTCTCATTAAATGCAATAAAGAAATGTCTCATTGCATTGGTTTTCATAATTATCATCACAAATATATATGAACAAAACTAAAATACATACATTCCATTGAAAAGTTCTATGTATGTAAAGTATTGATAAAGATATGTCTGTGTGTACAGTTGCAAGACAATGCCAATATAAAAATTATTAAAGTGATATAAACAATCATAAATGCATGAATGCTATTACACAATAAATTAAAATATTAAGCATACATGTCTGTATTATTTAGAGATGGAATTATGGAAAACAAGTAAAAAGTCATTTAAACTAAAAGAGAATACAACAGAACAAGGTTTTTATATATTTTTCTCAAAGCATGCCAATGCAGTCAAAAAATAATTCAAACTGATCAAAGAAATATTAATATTCTTTATGCACAAAAAATAGATGTGTGAATGTTAGTGCAATCTAGAGGAGAGATACAGTTTTCATAAACACACCAATGCTGTTGCACTGTAATAAAAAATCACTTGAAGGAGACAAATAATAGGTAATTTAAACTAAAGGTTTCCAGTAAAGCTGGCAGACTTGAATCACTAGAGAAGAAATGCTGTGCTAAGTACACACGCTCTTCTTAGGGCACTATAACTCTGAGTAACAGATGAAGTTCAGCTCCTCATCACAAGGCCTTGCTACAAAAACTTTCTCTTTAACTGACAGGGCTCCACAGCGGCGTGTAGCGCTCGGACACTCAGAATTCTGTGGATATTTCCAGTTTATCTTGAGCCCAATAGTTTCTCCGTCCACCCAAAACCACTTGCCCATCAGGAAACGCAGGCCTGTCCAGACAAAGTCAGTCGTGTTTCCTATGATGCTTATAACCTTCTCAGCAGTGTAGTTTGAGGGCAGGCTGGAGAGGTCGGTGTAGTTACTCCTGCAGTAAACCAGAGCGTTTTCCCAGGTCATCTTCTCCTGCACCACAGTTAACTCCCCCTTGCATGGCTTACAGCAATAGAATGGTATACGATCGTAACATCCTTTGTTATACCAGAGACCGTCCCTAGCATAAACACAGTTATGTGTGTCGTCAGAATCTGGCTGGCCAAATTCCCATTTTTCAAAATCTAACGCTGTGCCTCCTCTCCACCTCCACTGTCCATCTTTGGGCCGTCTCAGACCAATCCAAGCCGAGGTTGTGGCACGACCAGGAACAGAGTTTATAACCCGTTCCACGTCATCCTTGGTCAGCACACGGGAAATGTCAGTGTACTCTGCTTGGCAGTGCTGCGACGCTTCATACCAATTCTTAAAATCACTCACATAAAAATGCTCCCTGAGCAGGACTGTGGCCCCTTCACAGAACCCCGCGATGAAGAGGAAGGTGAAAGCGGTCTCCATGACAACACAAGGCATGGTGCAGTGTCTCTGTCTCTCTGCTCTGCTGGGTCGTTTCTGAGCGTCTGTCTTCCAATGTGGCCCTCTGTGCTGTGTTATATCGACACACTGCAGGCAAATCACAGATCTGCTTCACTTGCGAAGTTATTACAGTCATGTGATGCAAAAACCTGACAGTGGACCAAAGGCTGACAAGCTATTTGCAAACCATCAATCTCCAAATCCCTCTTCCCCTCACTCGTTAATGAGACCCCAAGATACTTGAATTCCTCCACCTGGGGCAGTTGCTCCTCTCTTACTTGAAGGGGACAAACCAGCAAACCAGCTGTGACTTTTTCCTGCACTGGTGCTCCCCATAGGCAGAGTTAAAGGAAATGCCTGGTGCACCCAAACGTGTTTCGATGGTTCATTTTGCATCAACACAAAGAGTTTTGTAAGAATCAGGGAGGTGCCATCCTGTCCTCTGTTTATGGTCATCAGGACAAATTCAAAGGTCTGAAATCCAGGAGCATTGAGGAAGACTGGTCACGAGGATGCTTTTAGTGAGACATTAAAATAACAGACCCCTGCACAGAGATTAGCCCCATGAAGAAAGACTAGACTGAAGTGTTGAGCAATGAATAAAACAGGCAGGCACAAGGATTATTCTCATTACCTTGGAGACGCTACACTCACCCCAGCTCATGGAGGTAATAGCAGATGCTTATAATCCGAACCCACTGAACGCTCCCTTACTGCCCTCCAGTGGCAGAAAAGGACATAACCCATTTTGTGATCCTTTCCCTGAGTTAGACTGCGTGTGTGTGCGCACGCGATTGTGTGTGTGTGTGTGTGTGTGTGTGTGTGAAAGATGTCACCCAGGCATGTGGTCAGCCATTTGGTGCCAAACAACGGACACAGCAACAGTCCAGCAAACATCCTGACAGACTAAGTAAAACAACCTGGAATCAGTCATTTTTCTCATAATGCTTCTATCAATAATTAGTAAATAACACATTTTGTAAAACAAAACATGTATATCCTCATTCAAATAAGTGAGTTTTGCAGATTGCAACAATTTAAAATGAAACATATTGGCCATATTGTGAACTCATTTTTATTATTATTTATTTCTTGTTTCTTGTAATATTTCTTCTTTTTATTATTACTTCCAATTGATCACTTCATTATTTGACTATTATTGGTTTTTAGTATTAATTCATTAACTGGTACCCTTGTGATAAAAGGAAGCCCATCATATATATATATACACATATTTGGATTATGCTCATAGGGGAACATGAAAAGGACTTTTCTATTGGCGTCTGTTACTGGCCGCCAGCTTCAGACAGTGGTGTGAATTCAATTGTCAGGAAAGTGAGACTATTAATCTGGGTGATTTCAATTACCCTAGTATTAATTGGGAATTGATTACAGCACAGGAATAAAGTGAGAGAATAAATGTTAGATCTTAAAAAGACGTTTTGTTGCAGTTGTCAGTCAGCCTATAAGAGGGATACCAGTTCTGGATTTGGTGCTATGTAATGATCCAGACAGAATTTTTAGCACAGAGGTAGTTGACCCACTTGGAACTAGCGATCATTCTGTGCTTAGTTCTGATGTATTCTGGTAAATGAACCAGGCCAACTCTATGGCAAGATTTTTAAATTTTAGACAAGTCAATTTTAAGAAGATGTGAGTGTAAGAAACCCCTCAGATAAACCAAACAGCGGAGGTATCTGAGTGGCAAAGAAACATGTGTAGTTTTACCAGGTGCTACTGGAATGGGATTAATTTAATGTTATCTCAGTTCTCTGACTCCAAAAATAAAATAATGTTTTAACCTTTCCTCTGTGCTAACAGTTATGCATAAACTGAGGAGGCTGCTGTTTAACCCGGGTTAACCTTTGTATCTAGCTGAGTGCTGACCCATCGGTATCAAGATCTTTAGTCAGCACCCCACCGCCAAACACACTGACTTGTTCCCCATGACATCAGTTTACAATACAAAACATGATCACATTGTATTATGGAGAACCTAAAGTTCATGCAATGCAGATCCAATTTGCAACTGAGCACTGATTCTTCATCACGGTTGCTGACTCCCTGTCAGCCCAGTAACCAGTCTGTTTCACTCTGAGGGTCTGATAAAAGGCCGAGTTCTGTGAACTGCCCTGCATGAGCAAATTCAAGTAATGTTGACTGGCTGCAGCTTTTTTGACCGCAAGACTGTGAATGAAAAGTGGGGCAGGTTCAAAGGGTTATTCGCGCGGCACAATGCAATTTTATAACAAAAGCAAGGAAAAGTAGGTGGCAGAAGCAGTCTCCCCAGTGGATGAACAAAGTCACACGGAAGATTTTGAAAAAAAAAAAAAAAAAAAAAAAAAAACTGTATAAGATATTTAAAATCAACAGCACTGAGAGAAATGAGGCTGAATATTGTAATATGCTTGCCAAGGTTAAAACAAAACTATGGGAAGCTAAGAGGGTCTTTGAAAGGCAAATTGTCCAAGATGCAAAAAGTAATCCTAAACATTTCTTTTTCAATACTGTAATAGGAAAAAGAGGATTGAAGGAGGATGTCAGGTGCATCAGCAATGAAGAGACTCTGGAAAAAGTTCAAAGAAGGGCAACCAAATTGACTCCTGGTATGAAAGACAAAAGCTATGAGGAAAGACTTAAGGCTTAATCTCTTCAAGCTTAGTAAAAGAAGACTTAGGGGTAATTTGATTGAGGCTTTTAAATTCATAAGAGGGTTGAACAAAGTGACCTACAAGAGGTTCTTCAGGTTGAGTTCTGTTTGTGGAACGAGGGTACATAAATGGAAATTAACAGAAGGTAAGTTCTGTACAGCCACTAGGAAGACTTTTTTTCATGTAGAGAGTAGTCAATGTGTGGAATAGCCTGCCAGGTCACATAGTAGAGGCATAAACTCTGGGAATTTTCAAGACCAGGCATAATACGATGTTAGATACTATCTAGTCTGTAGGTACTAGACAAAATTTAGTCAGGAAAATGGTGAGCATTGTTCGGCTAAACGTCCTGTTCTCGTCACTATATTATGCTATGTTATGTCATGCTATGTTACTTGATTGCTCACTATAACCTAAATAAGAATAGCGTCCTGTCTTATGTTGAAATAATGATAAAGGGTTAAAGGTGTTTAGTTAGCGACTACAGCCTCTCTAATGTATCAGCCTCTCAGTATTAGTTTTGTTGTCATGGAGATATTAACATTTGCGCTCTGCCTTTGAAGGTAACAGGTGAGTACGGTGACCATCATGCAGTAACGAACAGAAAACTGATGTTGTGCAATCGGGTAGGCTAGTTAAGATTTGCAAAACTGCTGTCTTTTCCTTATATTTAACACATTTCCCCCCTGTCTGGTTTATTGACCCTCATTTAACCTACAACACAGCCAGCTCTTTGTGTGTTACATAAATGAAAATTTACAGGGAAGACTAAGAAATTGACAGTTAAAAAAAAAAAATGTATTTCAAGGAAAAGAAACAAAGCAACCCACATAACAAATGAATAGCATGCCATCAATTATGTTTCCTTGGTGTATAGGAAGATTATGAAATTTGAGAATGAGGATAGTATTTACATTATTATGAACAATGGCACATTTCTTAATTCTTTTAAGAAATGTCTCATTGCATTGGTTTTCATAATTATCATCACATATCTGAACAAATCTAAAATACTTTCATTCCATTGAAAAGTTCTATGTATCTAAATTATTGACTAGGATATGACTGTGTGTACAGTTGCAAAACAATGCCAACATAAAAATGATTAAAGTGATATAAACAATCATAAATGCATGAATGCTATTACACTATAAATTGAGATATAAAGCATACATGTCTGTATTATCTTAACATTAGAGATGGAATTGTGGGAAACAAGTAAAAAGTAATTTAAACTAAAAGAAAATACAACAGAACTAGGTTTTGTATATTTTTCTCAAAGGTAGCCAATGCAGTTGAAAAATAATTCAAATGATCAAAGAAATATTAATATTCTTTATGCATGAAAAATAGATGTGTGAATGTTAGTGTATTCTAGTGGAGAGATACAATATTCAGAATCACCCCAATGTTTTTGCATAGTATTAAAAAAAATCATTGTAGGAGATAAATGAAAGGCAATTTAAACTAAGGGTTTCCAGCACAGCTGGCAGATTTGGATCACAAGTGAGAAAATGCTGTGCGAAGTACATACGCCCTCCTAACGGCCCTACAACTGTGAGTAACAGATGAAGTTGAGCTCCTCATCACAAGGTCTTGCTACAAAAACTTTCTCTTTAACTGACAGGGCTCCACAGCGGCGTGTAGTGCTCGGGCACACAGAATTCTGTGGATATTTCCAGTTTATCTTGGCCATGACAGTTTCTCCATCCACCCAAAACCACTCGCCCATCAGGAAACGCAGGCCAGTCCACACAAAGTCAGTCGTGGCTACTGTGCTGCTTATAACCTTCTCAGCAGTGTAGTCTGAGAGCAGGCTGGAAAGGTCGGTGTACTTTCTCCTGCAGTAAACCAGAGCGTTTTCCCAGGTCATCTTCTCCTGCACCAGAGTCAGCTCCCTATTATATGCCTTAAAGCAATAGTAGTGTAAGCCATCAGTACATCTTGTGTTGTGCCAGCGACCGTCCCTCGCATAAACACAGTCATGTGTGTGGTCAGCATCTGGCTCGCCAAGTGCCCATTTTTTGAAGTTTATGTCTAATGCTGTGCCTCCTGACCATCTCCACTGTCTATCGCTGTCTTGCTTCAGACCAATCCATGCCGAAGCTGAAGCACCAGCAGGAACAGAGTTTATAACCCGTTCCACGTCATCCTGGGTCAGCACACGGGAAAGGCCGGTGTACTGCGCTTGGCAGTGCTGCAGCGCTTCACTCCAATTCCTAAATTCTCTCACATAAAAATGCTCCCTGAGCAGGACTGTGGCCCCTTCACAGAGCCCCGTGATGAAGAAGATGGTGAAAGCGGTCTCCATGACAACACAGAACATGGTGCAGTGCCTCTGTCTCCCTGCTCTGCTGGGTCGTTCAATGTGGTCCTCTGTGCTGTGTTATATGGACACACTGCAGGCAAATCACAGATCTGCTTCACTTCCAAAGTAATTACTGTCATTTCCTGCAAACACCCGAAAGTGGACCAAAAGCTAACAAGTGATTTGCAAACGGATGTTTCTGTGCAATTCATTTGAAAGTACAGGATATTATGTTTAGAAAGTCAGTAGAGGACACTCTTCCCTCTGGAGCATCATACAAATGCAGTGCTCCAGCACGGAGCTGTAAGAGCTGCTACCCTTCAGATGAGGCGCTAAACCGAGGTTCTGACTCACAACAACCATTAAAAACCCACGCGACTCTTTTAGATTAGAGGTGCTAACCTTGCAGGTATTTCACAAAGCAGGATTACTGAGTTAGCTGGATAACTGCACGGAATAAAACCTGTAACAGATTTGCTTACTTCAATCTATGTTCCAGATTTGGGGTGGTTCCCAAACCCCAAACACCTTTTTTATTTCAGTCCATGTTCCAGATTTGGGAGGGTTCTGACTTTTACTCAGTGCAATTATCTGGATAACCGAGTAATCCTGCTTTACAATTTTAAATGGGCCTCTGTGCTCTGTGGTGATACCGCATTTTTATATTTCTGAGGGTAGCACTGATGTTCTACCCTCCGCTACTGTTCATCACACTGGATAAGAGCATCTGCCTAAGGACTGTTGCATAATGTAATGACGTTGCACCCATGGTGGTAGACATCAGCTTGGCCCTCCCTAGCAGCAGCACTTTGTTTAATCTGGCAGTTTGCATGTTAAAAATGAACGTGGAAAATTACAAGCAGGTGTGCTGATTTGGGTTTTTCCAGCTTTCGGTTTAGAAGGCCAACTGGCACTTTTGGTTCTTTGAACATTTTCCCTTAAAAACATGTCAACTTAATAAAACTGGACGGTTTGGCTTAAAACAGACAGACTTGCTGCTGACCAGTACTGAGAATGGACCGGACGTTGGAAAAAGATTCTTCACTTCAGCTCTTTGTTCTAGAACATGAGGAGACACGCCCTCAATAAATAAAAAAAACCTTGATTAACATCCTGAGAGGTCTGTACTGTTGCGCTGTATTACAGCCTGTTTTAAAAAGCACCTGTCTTCCTTTGTGTTTGGACCCCACTACTGAGATGATTCCAGTGCCATTTTCCTAAACAGAGTTGTGGTTCCATGTCTCCATTCTGAGGGTGTAGCACCCTAAAAATGCACATAATTTAGTCTCAGCCTTGACAAGTCACAACTACAGATGAGACAGAGGCAAGCTCCACTCCAGAGTACTGCCTGGCAAACCAGCCGTGACCTCTTCCTGCACTGCTGCTCTCTGTAAGCAGAGTCAAAGGAAGTGCCCAGTGCACCCACATGTGTACTGATAGGTCAGTTTGCATTAACACAAAGAGTTTAGAAAGAATCAGAGAGATGCCATCCTGTCCTCTGTTTATGGTCATCAGGACAAATTCAAAGGTCTGAAATCCAGCAACATAGAGGAAGACTGGTCAAGAGGATGCTTTTAGTGAGACATTAAAATAACAGACCCCTGCACGGAGATTAGCCCCATGAAGATGGACTAGACTGAAGTTTTGAGCAATTAATAAAACAGTCAGGGACAAGGATTATTCTCATTACCTTGGAGACTCTACAATGCTTATATTCCAAACCCACTGAATGCTCCCTTACTGCCCTCCAGTGGCAGAAAAGGACATAACCCATTTTGTGATCCTTTCCCTGAGTTAGACTGCGTGTGTGCGCACGCGATTGTGTGTGTGTGTGTGTGTGTGTGTGTGTGTGAAAGATGTCACCCAGGCATGTGGTCAGCCATTTGGCACCAAACAATGGACACAGCAACAGTCCAACAAACATCCTGACAGACAAAGTAAAACAACCTGGAATCAGTAATTTTTCTCATAATGCTTCTATCAATAATTTGTAAATAATACATTTTGTAAAACAACACATACATATCCTCATTCAAATGAGTAAATTTTGCAGGAATTTCAAATAAAACATATTGGCTGTCCCATCAACTCATTATTATTATTATTATTATTATTATTAGTTTTAAAAAAATTTTTACTTTTATTTTTAATTTTTATTAAGTATACACACACATATATAGGTATGTGTGTGTGTGTTTCTCAGCAGATGCTTTTTTATCCAAAGCAACATACAGTATATGGATGCACACATTGTTCAATATATGTAGTCTCCTGGGATGGAGCCCACAACCTTTGTGTTGTCAGCACAATATCATATTTAATTTAACACTACTCATGGTCTTTGTTCTGTTGTTATTCGAACAGATAGTATACATTATGTCCACACCAAGTAAAATTTTAATGTGTAGTAAATTCCAGAAATTGACCAGCTCCTAGTGGGGATATTTGGATTATGCTCACAGGGGGACATGAGAAGGGCCTTGTGGTAGGCGTGTGTTACCGGCCACCAGCTTCAGACAGTAGTGTGGATTCAATGCTCTTTGGAAACATGAAACAAGCTTGTCAGGAAGGTGAAACTATTATTATGGGTGACTTCAATTACCCTGCTATTAATTGGGAATTCATGACAGGACAAGACAAAAGTTAGGAATAATTTTTAGATGTTGTAAATGACCTTTTTTTTAGCGCAGTTGTCAGTCAGCCTACAAGAGGGAAATCAGTTCTGGATTTGGTGCTATGTAATGATCCATACAGAATTTGTAGCATTGAGGTAATCAAGCCACTTGAGGCTAACAATCATTTTGCAGTTAGTTGTGATGTATTTGGCAAATTAACATTCCTCTATTGCAAGAGTTTTACATTTTAGATAAGCCAATTTTAAAAAGATGCGAGCAAATTGTAATCATATTAACTGGGTGCAGCTTCTTGACTGAGAATCATCAATTATATTTCCTTTGTGTATAGGAGGATTATGAAATTTAAGAATGATGATAGTTTTCACATTATTAGGAACAATGGCACAATTCTTAATTATTTTTTATTTATTTTTGTTCTCAAATGTAATGAAAGAATATCTCATTGCATTGGTACTAATAGTTATCATCACAAATATGTATGAACGAAACTAAAATACATACACTCCATTGAAAAGTTTTATGCATCTAAAGTACTGACTGTGATATGTCCATGTGAGCCTAACAACTTTCAATCTGATACTGGAGTATAGGATTGCATATACAGTTGCAAGACAATGCCAACATAAAAATGACTAAAGTTATATGAACAATAAATGCATGAATGCTATTACACTATTAATTGATATATTAAGCATACTCTGTCCCATCTTATATAAGCATAATGTTTGTATTATCTTAACATTAGAGATGGAATTGTGGGAAACAAGTAGAGTCATTTAAACGAAAAGAAAATGCAACAGTACTAGGTTTTGTATATTGCTCACAGCATGCCAATGTAGTTGAAAAATAATTTAAATTATAAAGAAATATTAATATTCTTTATACATAAAAATAAATGTGTGAATGTTAGTGCATTCTAATAGAGAGATACAATTTTCAGAAACACACCCATTTTTAAGGACATGAAGAAAAAGTCACTTGAAGGAGACAAATAAAAGGCAACTTAAAGTAAAAATTTACAGAAGAAATGGCGTGTTAAGCACATACACTTTTTTTCAGAACCACACCAAAGTTTTCGTTCTGGTAAAGTAAGAAATATTTACTTAAAGGAGACAAATCAAAGACAATTTGAACTTGAAGTTTTCAGCACAGCTGGCAGAGTTGAATCGCAAGTGAGAAAATGCTGTGCGAAGTACATACACTCTCCTAACGGCCCTACAACTGTGTGTAACAGATGAAGTTGAGCTCCTCGTCACAAGGCATTGCTACAAAAACGTTTTCTTTAACCGACAGGGCTCCACAGCGGCGTGTAGCGCTCGGGCACACAGAATTCTGTGGATATTGCCAGCTTATACTGCCTGTGACTTTTTCTCCATCCACCCAAAACCACTCGCCCATCAGGAAACGCAGGCCAGTCCACACAAAGTCAGTTGTGGCTACTGTGCTGC
Source organism: Anguilla japonica (assembly GCA_025169545.1). Lineage (NCBI taxonomy): Eukaryota > Metazoa > Chordata > Actinopteri > Anguilliformes > Anguillidae > Anguilla > Anguilla japonica. The sequence goes on along the minus strand of CM045887.1, from coordinate 60,156,239 downwards.
TTATAACCTTCTGAGCAGTGTAGTTTGAGAGCAGGCTGGAGAGGTCGGTGTACTTACTCCTGCAGTAAACCAGAGCGTTTTCCCAGGTCATCTTCTCCTGCACCACGGTCAACTTCCTGTTATATGCCTTAAAGCAATGGAAGTGAAAGTTTTCGTAACATCCTTTGTTGTACCAGAGACCGTCCCTCGCATAAACACAGTCATGTGTGTAGTAAGCATGTGGCTCGTCAGATGCCCATTTTTTGAAGTTTATGTCTAATGCTGTGCCTCCTGACCACTTCCACTCATCTTGATAATAGTATCGCTTCAGACCAATCCAAGCCGAGGTTGTGCCACGATCAGGAACAGAGTTTATAACCTGTTCCACGTCATCCTCGGTCAGCACAAGGGAAAGGCCAGTGTACTGCGCTTTGCAGTGCTGCGACGCATCATTCCAATTCTTTAAATCACTCACATAAAAATGCTCCCTGAGCAGGACTGTGGCCCCTTCACAGAGCCCCGCGATGAAGAGGATGGTGAAAGCGGTCTTCATGACAACACAAGGCATGGTGCAGTGACTCTGTCTCTCTGCTCTGCTGGGTCGTTTCTGAGCGTCTGTCTTCCAATGTGGCCCTCTGTGCTGCGTTATATGGACACACTGCAGGCAAGTCACAGTTCTGCTTCACTACCAAAGTTATTACAGTCATGTTATGCAAACACCTGACAGTGGACCAAAAGATTACAAGCAATTTGCAAACAGATGGTTCCCTGCAATTCATTTGAAAGTACAGGATTTAAAGTTTAAGAGGTCAGTTGGGACAGATTGCACTTGTTTATGTATGATTAGTTATTTGTCAAGTCATTAATCAGGCAATCACTAATTAATTCTGAGTCTGATCTGACATTAATTTTACAGTAATTCTAGACCTTCTATCTGCTTTCTACTTTTCCTGCTCTTCCCAAGGTCCTGTCCAGAATCTGACATGATATTCGGTCCATGATGCCCAGTATGTTAGTGTTGCCGATGCTAAACAGAATAGGCTTGGTGTTTACATGGATGGGAGACCTGGGAAATTAATTACTGCTAGAAGAGGTGTTGGTGAGCCAGTAGAGGGCGCTCTGCCCTCTGGAGCAACATACAAATGCAGTGCTCCAGCACGGAGCTGTAAGAACTGCTGCCCTTCAGATGAGGCGCTAAACCGAGGTTCTGACTCACAACGGCCATTAAAAATCTCACACTGATTTATTAAGAGTAGGGATGTCAACATTGTTTTCCTTGGGGGTATTTCAAAATAGCAGCATTACTGAGTTAGCTGGATAACTGTGCTGAGTAAAATCTGTAACAGATCTGTTTACTTCAATCCAGGTTCCAAATCTGGGGTGGTTCCAAAAAGAGAACTGAGTGCTCAGTTGACCTATCAGGTGAAATGACGGCTAGTAAAGAAAAAATATTTTAATGAAAATGTCACACAGCGGGCATGCCTAATAGGGTCTAGATAAGAACAGAACTGTGGTACCTGTGCTACCCCTGCACAGCCCCCCCACCCCCCCCCCCCCCCCACCCCCCCTTTCCTGGTCACGTTTCTTGCCCCCTGGTGCTTAGTGGAGCTTCCCACTGCAGTCAGAGCAGCAGAAACCCTGCCCATCTTCCCACTGCAGTCAGAGCAGCAGAAACCCTGCCCATCTTCCCATTGCAGTCAGAACAGCAGAAACCCTGCCCATCTTCCCATTGCAGTCAGAACAGCAGAATCCCTGCCCATCTTCCCACTGCAGTCAGAACAGCAGAAACCCTGCCCATCTTCCCACTGCAGTCAGAACAGCAGAAACCCTGCCCATCTTCCCACTGCAGTCAGAGCAGCAGAAACCCTGCCCATCTTCCCACTGCAGTCAGAGCAGCAGAAACCCTGCCCGTCTTCCCATTGCAGTCAGACCAGCAGAAACCCTGCCCATCTTCCCACTGCAGTCAGAACAGCAAAAACCCTGCCCATCTTCCCACTGCAGTCAGAACAGCAGAATCCCTGCCCATCTTCCCACTGCAGTCAGAACAGCAGAAACCCTGCCCATCTTCCCACTGCAGTCAGAACAGCAGAAACCCTGCCCATCTTCCCACTGCAGTCAGAACAGCAGAATCCCTGCCCATCTTCCCACTGCAGTCAGAACAGCAGAAACCCTGCCGATCTTTCCACTGCAGTCAAAACAGCAGAAACCCTGCCCATCTTCCCACTGCAGTCAGAACAGCAGAAACCCTGCCCATCTTCCCACTGCAGTCAGAAGAGCAGAAACCCTGCCCATCTTCCCACTGCAGTCAGGACAGCAGAAACCCTGCCCATCTTCCCACTGCAGTCAGAACAGCAGAAAACCTGCCCATCTTCCCACTGCAGTCAGAACAGCAGAAACCCTGCCCATCTTCCCACTGCAGTAAGAACAGCAGAAAAACCCTGCCCATCTTCCCACTGCAGTCAGAACAGCAGAAACCCTGCCCATCTTCCCACTGCAGTCAGAACAGCAGAAACCCTGCCCATCTTCCCACTGCAGTCAGAACAGCAGAAACCCTGCCCATCTTCCCACTGCAGTCAGAACAGCAGAAACCCTGCCCATCTTCCCACTGCAGTCAGAACAGCAGAAACCCTGCCCATCTTCTGATGCAAACTGAAGACTCACCTCTTCTGACTGCACCTGCTCTTTGTTTCCTTGGATTTTCTTTTAGATGATATTACAGATGTAGTTGTGTGCGTTAGGTTATCTCATAATCCTACCTTTTTGTTACAACACAAATTGTTGTTTGTTGGGTTAATATTACACTTAGTGATTATAAATGGGCCTCTGTGCCTTCATGGTGATACCACATTTTTATATTTCTGAGGGTAGCACTGATGTTCTACCCTCCGCTACTGTTCATCACACTGGATAAGAGTATCTGCCTGAGGACTGTTTCATAATGTAATGACGTTGCAGCCATGGTAGTAGACATCAGCTTGACCCTCCCTAGCAGCAGCACTTTGGTTAATCTGACAATTTGCATGTTAAAAAAGAACATGTGGAAAATTACAGGCAGGTGTGCCTGATTTGGGTTTTTTCCAGCTTTGGGTTTAGAAGGCGAACTTTTTTGCCAACTTTCTGAAAGTGTACTATTTGGCTTAAAACAGACAGACTTGGTGCTGCCCAGTGCTGAGAATGGACCGAACTCTGGAAAAGGATTCTTCACTTCAGCTCTTTGTTCAAGTGCACAGGGAGACACGCCCTCAATAAAAAAACCTTGATTAACATCCTGAGAGTCATTTTCCCCCTGTCTGGTTTATTGACCCACATTTTTCGTGCAACACAGTCAGCTTTTTCTGCATTAAACAGATGGAAAATGTACAAGGAGGGAAGATTAAGAAATTGACAGTTTTAAAAAAAAGTTTATTTCAAAGAAAATAAACAAAAGCAACACATATAACAAATGAATAGCATGCCATCAATTATGTTTCCCTGGTGTATAGGAGGATTATGAAATTTGAGAATCAGGATAATGTTTATATTATTATGAATAATGGCACATTTCTTAATAATTTAATTAATTTTGGTTCTCATTAAATGCAATAAAGAAATGTCTCATTGCATTGTTTTCATAATTATCATCACAAATATATATGAACAAAACTAAAATACATACATTCCATTGAAAAGTTCTATGTATGTAAAGTATTGACGAAGATATGTCTGTGTACAGTTACAAGACAATGCCAACATAAAAATTATTAAAGTGATATAAACAATCATAAATGCTTGAATGTTATTACACTATAAATTGAGATTTTAAGCATACATGTCTGTATTATCTTAACATTAGAGATGGAATTGTGGGAAACAAGTAAAAAGTCGTTTAAACTAAAAGAAAATACCACAGAACCAGGTTTTGTATATTTTTCTCAAAGCATGCCAATGCAGTCAAAAAATAATTCAAACTGATCAAAGAAATATTAATATTCTTTATGCACAAAAAATAGATGTGTGAATGATAGTGCAATCTAGTGGAGAGATACAGTTTTCATAAACACACCAATGCTGTTGCACTGTAATAAAAAATCACTTGAAGGAGACAAATAATAGGTAATTTAAACTAAAGGTTTCCAGTAAAGCTGGCAGACTTGAATCACTAGAGAAGAAATGCTGTGCTAAGTACACACGCTCTTCTTAGGGCACTATAACTCTGAGTAACAGATGAAGTTCAGCTCCTCATCACAAGGCCTTGCTACAAAAACTTTCTCTTGAACTGACAGGGCTCCACAGCGGCGTGTAGCGCTCGGACACTCGGAATTCTGTGGATATTTCCAGTTTATCTTGGGCACAATAGTTTCTCCGTTCACCCAAAACCACTTGCCCATCAGGAAACGCAGGCCTGTCCACACAAAGTCAGTCGTGGCTCCTGTGCTGCTTATAACCTTCTCAGCAGTGTAGTTTGAGAGCAGGCTGGAAAGGTCGGTGTGCTTACTCCTGCAGTAAACCAGAGCATTTTCCCAGGTCATCTTCTCCTGCACCAGAGTCAACATTCTGTTATATGCCTTAAAGCAATAGAATGGTATACTATCGTAACATCCTTTGTTATACCAGCGACTGTCGCTCGCAAAAAAAACACAGTCATTCAAGTAGTCAGTACCTGGCTCGCCAGGTGCCCATTTTTTGAAGTTTATGTCTAATGCTGTGCCTCCTGACCATCTCCACTGTCTATCGCTGTCTTGCTTCAGACCAATCCATGCCGAAGCTGAAGCACCAGCAGGAACAGAGTTTATAACCCTTTCCACGTCATCCTGGGTCAGCACACGGGAAAGGCCAGTGTACTCTGCTTGGCAGTGCTGCTGCGCTTCATACCAATTCTTGAAATCACTCACATAAAAATGCTCCCTGAGCAGGACTGTGGCCCCTTCACAGAGCCCCGCGATGAAGAGGATGGTGAAAGCGGTCTCCATGACAACACAAGGCATGGTGCGGTGTCTCTGTCTTTCTGCTCTGTTGGGTCGTTTCTGAGCGTCTGTCTTCCAGAGTGGTCCTCTGTGCTGTGTTATATCGGACACACTGCAGGCAAATCACAGATCTGCTTCACTACCAAAGTTATTACAGTCATTTCCTGCAAACACCGGAAAGTGGACCAAAAGCTTACAAGTGATTTGCAAACAGATGGTTATCTGCAATTCATTTGAAAGCACAGGATTTAAAGTTCAAGGGGTCAGTTTAAGGACAGATTGCACTTGTTTTCGTGTGATTACTTATTAGTCAAGTAATAAATCAGGTAATAAATTCATTTAGACTGGGTCTGATCTGACGTTAATTTGACAGTAATTCTAGACCTTCTATCTGCTTTCTACTTTTCCTGCTCTTCCCAAGGTCCTGTCCAGAATCTGACATGATATTCGGTCCATGATGCCCAGTATGTTAGTGTTGCTGATGCTATGCAGAATAGGTTTCGTGTTTACTTGGATGGGAGACCTGGGAAGTTAACTACTGCTAGAAGAGGTGTTGGTGAGCCAGTAGAGGGCGCTCTGCCCTCTGGAGCAACATACAAATGCAGTGCTCCAGCACGGAGCTGTAAGAACTGCTGCCCTTCAGATGAGGCGCTAAACCGAGGTTCTGACTCACAACGGCCATTAAAAATCCCACACTGCTTCTTTAGATTAGAGGTTAGATTGGGGATATTTCACAAAGTAAGATTACTGAGTTAGCTGGATAACTGCGCTGAGTAAAACCTGTAACGGATCTGCTTACTTCAATCAAGGTTCCAAATCTGGGGGGTTCCAAAAAGAGAACTGAGTGCTCTGGTGAAATGACAGTTATTAAAGAAAAAATAGTTCAATTGAAAAAGTCACACAGCGGGCATGGCTAACAGCGGCAAGATATGAACTTACAGAACTGTGGTACCTGTGCTACCTCTGCACACCTGCCACCCCCCCTTTCCAGGTCATTTTTTTGCCCCCTGGTATTGAGTGGAGCTTCCCACTGCACTCAGAACAGCAGAAACCCTGCCCATCTTCCCACTGCAGTTAGAACAGCAGAAACCCTGCCCATCTTCCCACTGCAGTTAGAACAGCAGAAACCCTGCCCATCTTCCCACTGCAGTCAGAGCAGCATAAACCCTGCCCATCTTCCCACTGCAGTCAGAACAGCAGATACCCTGGCCATCTTCCCACTGCAGTCAGAACAGCAGAAACCCTGCCCATCTTCCCACAGCAGTCTGAGGGTAGCACTGATGTTCTACCCTCCGCTACTGTTCATCGCACTGGATAAGAGCATCTGCCTAAAAACTGTTGCATAATGTAATGACGTTGCAACCATGATGACGCCATAGTGGTAGATATCAGCTTGACCCTCCCTAGCAGCAGCACTTTGGTTAATCTGACAATTTGCATGTTAAAAAAGAACATGTGGAAAATTACAGGCAGGTGTGCTGATTTGGGTTTTTTCCAGCTTTGGGTTTAAAAGTTCAACTGGCACTTTTGCTTTATTGAACATTTTCCCTAAAATTGTGTCAACTTAATAAAACTGAATGTTTTGGCTTAACACGAATAGACTTGCTTCTGATCAGTGCTGAGAATGTACCGGACTCTGGGAGAGGGAGACATGCCTGTACTGCATGCTTTTCCCGAACTGCTACAATTTTTAAGATCTATTGTAAATTTTATGCAATATCTACAGTAATGAATACATGGGGAGCATGAATCTTGTATATCTGAGAAAAATTAAAATGTTTTTTTTTGTCCCCATCTCACTTTCTCTATTTTTTCTTCTACCTTTTTAAAAAAAATAATTTATCTTGTTTTCTTGCCTGTGGTTCACCACAGGGCCCTGGAGGAAACAATGATGATCTTGAAAAAGAAAACAAAGAAAAATGAAATGCAAATCATGCGAGAACACAGCTTTTAACATTTTCTCACTTATTGTATTGTCCTCTGTTTATGGGCATGAGTACAAATTCAAAGGAAATCCAGCAACATTGAAGAAGCCTGGTCAAGAGGATGCTTTTAGTGAGACATTAAAATAACAGACCCCTGTACAGAGATTAGCCCCATGACGAAGGACTAGACTGAAGTGTTGAGCAATGAATAAAACCGTCAGGGACAAGGATTATTCTCGTTACCTTGGAGACTCTACACTCACCCCAGCTCATGGAGGTAATAGCAGATGCTTATAATCCGAACCCACTGAACGCTCCCTTACCGCCCTCCAGTGGCAGAAAAGGACATAACCAATTTTGTGATCCTTTCCCTGAGTTCAACTCTGTGTGTGTGTGTGTGTGTGTGAAACAAACATCCTGACAGACTAAGTAAAACAACCTGGAATCAGTCTTTTTTCTCGTAAAGCTTCTATCAATAATTTTAAAATAATCCTTTTTGTAAAACAAAACATATATATCCTCATTCAAATGAGTGATGTGTGCAGATTGCAAGAATTTCAAATGAAACATATTGGCCGTACCCTCAACTCAATTATTATTATTTATTTAAAAAAAAAAATTATTTTCCTTTTTTATTTTTATTATGTATGCACACACACACACACACACACACATATATATATATATATATATTTATATATATCTTCCCATATATATGTACGTGTGTGTGTTTTTTAGCTGATGCTTTTTTTTATCCAAAGCAACATACAGTATATGGATGCACACATTGTTAATATATGTAGTCTCCTGGGATGGAGTCCACAACCTTTGTGTTATTAGCACAATATCATATTTCATTTCTAACTCTACTCACAGCCTTTGTTCTGTTGTTATTCGAACAGATAGTATACATTATGTCCACACCAAGTAAAATTTGTATGTGCAGTAAATTCCAGAAACTGACCAGCTCCTGCCTAGTGGGGATATTTGGATTATGCTCATGGGAGAACATGAAAAGGGCCCATTCAAATGGGTTATCCTCGAGGCACAATGCAAATGTATTCCAAGAGTAAAGAAAAGTAAGTTGGAGAAGCAGTCTCCCCAGTGGATGAGCAAATGCATATGGAAGAGTTTGAGGAAAAAATAAACCGTATAATATACATAAAAAGACAGCACTGAGAGTAATAAGGCTGAATATTGCAATACGCATGCTAAGATTAAAAAGAACTACAGGAAGCTAAGAGGCTCTTTGAAAGGCAAATTGCCTGAGATGCAAAAAAGTAATCCTAAGTAATCCTTTTTTTCCCGTATTGTACTAAGACAAGGAAATTGAAGGAGAATATCAGGTGCAACAGTAATGGAGGAGGAACATTGCTTTATAAGAATAAATTTATTGCCGATGCCTTTAGTAGTTATTTTGTTCAGAGTTTTATTACAGAAGAGGTTACTAATAGACTGGAAGTCTTAGAAGATAGTGACATAGAGGATGAAGATGTTCTGGATAAATTACGTATAAAGGCGTTTGGTTAGCAACTACAGGCTCTGAGTATCAGCTTCGTTGTCATGGAGATATTAAAACGTTGGCTTTGAAGGTAACAGGTGAGAACATGCAGTGACCCCCAGAACAATGATGCTGTGCATCCACATAGGCTAGGTAATATTAGCGATCTGCCGTCTTTTCCTTATATTTAACACATGTATCCCTGACAGGTTTATAAACATAATTGTACTGACAACATGGCCAACACTGTGCATAAAATAAATTAATATTTTAAATTAAAAATTAATTGAATTTTTTTGTCGTGTGTGCGTGTGTGTGCACCGTGTATGTTATGAAAATGTTTTATTTTAAAGAAAAGAAACAGCAACCCACATAACAAATGGATAGCATGCCGTCAATTATGTTTCCCCGGCGTATTAGAGGATTATGAAATTTGAAAATGGGAATAGTGTTCGTATTATTATGAACACAGGCACTTTGCTTCATATTTCATTTATTATTTCTCACATTAAATGTAATAAAGAAATGTCTAATTGCATTGTTTATGTTTCATAATTATCATCACAAATGTTTTTAACAAAAATACACATACATTTCATCGAAAAATTCTATATATCAAGTATATGTCCGTGTATGGATACTGGAGTATAGGACTGCTAATGTATTTGCAAGACAATGTCATCATAAAAATGATTAAAGTTCATTGAAAAGTTCTATATATCTTAAGTATTGACAGACTAAAATATGTCAGTGTATGGTTAAAGACAATTTCACTCAGCTACTGGAGTATAGGACTGCTAACGTATTTGCAAGACAATGTCATCATAAAAATGATTAAAGTGATATCAACAAGTACAGCATCAATGCATGAATGCTATTACACTATAAATTGAGATGTAGGCAGAAGCATAAGCAGAAGCATACATGTCTGTATTATGTTAACATCAGAGATGGAATCGTGGGAAACAATTAAAGTCATTTAAACTACAAGAAAATACAACAGTGCTAGGTTTTATATATTACACAAAGGATGACAATATAGCTGTAAAAATAGAAATTATAAACATTCTATATGAATAAAAAAATAGATTGTGAACATCAGTGCATTCTAACTGAGAGATACAATTTTCAGAAACACACCAAAGTTTTTGCACTGGAAAAGTAAGAAATATTTACTTTGAAAGAGACAAATTAAAGACAATTTAAACTAAAGGTTTACAGTGCAGCTGGCAGAGTTGAATCACAAGAGAGAAAATGCTGTGCTAAGTACATACGCTCTCCTACCGGCCCTATAACTTTGAGTAACAGATGAAGTTGAGCTCCTCGTCACAAGGCCTTGCTACAAAAACGTTCTCTTTAACCGACAGGGCTCCACAGCGGAGGGGCATGTCCGGACACTTGGACTGTTCGTCATTCGACCACGCACTGTAGAGCATGGGGTCTCCGTTCACCCAAAACCACTCGCCCATCAGGAAACGCAGGCCAGTCCACACAAAGTCAGTCGTGGCTCCTGTGCTGCTTATAACCTTCTCAGCAGTGTAGTGTGAGAGCAGGCTGGAAAGGTCGGTGTGCTTACTCCTGCAGTAAACCAGAGCGTTTTCCCAGGTCATCGCCTCCTGCACCACGGTTAACTCCCTGTTGCATGGCTTAAAGCAAAAGCTTGGATACTTCTCATTACAATCTTCTACATACCACTGACCATCCTGCATATAAACACATCTACGCGAGTAATCAGATTGTGGCTCTCCGACTGCCCATTTATTAAAGTCTAATGTCTCTCCTGCTGACCAATTTTCAAAGTCTAATGTCTCTTCTGCTGACCAATCTTCAAAGTCTAATATGTCTCCTGATGACCATTTTTCAAAGTCTAATGTCTCTCCTTCTGACCACAACCAACTAGACGACAACGACGAGACGACGACGACGACGAGGACGACGAGGACGACGAGGACGAGGACGAGGACGACGACGACAACGAAGACGACACTCGGTACAGACCAATCCAAGCCCGGTCTGCGGAACTGCTGGGACGAGCGCTCATAACCCGTTCCACGTCATCCTCGGTCAGCACAGAAGACAGGTCGGTGTACCAGTGTCTGCAGCGGTTTCGTGCATCAACCCAATCCAGTTGGTCGCTCAGATAAAAATGCTCCCTGAGCAGGACTGTGGCTCCTTCACAGAGCCCCGCGATGAACAGGAAGGTGAAAGCGGTCTTCATGACAACACAGAGCATGGTGTAGTGTCTCTGTCTCTCTGCTCTGCTGGGTCGTTTCTGAGAGTCTGTCTTCCAATGTGACCCTCTGTGCTGTGTTATATGGACACACTGCAGGCAAATCACAGTTCTGCTTCACTTCCAAAGTAATTACAGTCATTTCCTGCAAACACATAAAAGTGGACCAAAAGCTTACAAGCAATTTGCAAACGGATGTTTCTGTGCAATTCATTTGAAAACGCAGGATTAAAATTTTCAGAGGTTTGTGCTGAATCAGACAGGATATTCAATCCATCATATCCAATATTTTAGCAGCCATACCACCCTACTATCTGCTCATATGACACTGCTGATGCCAAGCAGAATCGATCTTGTTGTTTACTTGGATGGTAGATCTGGGCAATGAATTACGGCTGGAATAAGCAGTGGTGAGCCAGGAGGGGGCGCTCTTCCCTATAGCGCAGCATACAAATGTAGTGCCCCAGCATCTGGTCCCTTCAGCACATGCTGTACGGCCATACTCATTTCCCTTGTCACTAATTTATTATTAGCAGCCGCCTGACAGTTCTGGGCATTGTGTTTTTTTCTTTTTTTCCATTTCATGGATTTCACTTATTCAACAGATTTTGTCCTGTTTGAAATTTTAAAATGTATACACTTCAAACTACTACTGTCCTGACAAAATTAGGATACAGACCAGTGGAACTGGATCTTAGATCAGCTCTACTACTCTGAAATGCTTACATTACCCTTGACAAACTACTAAGAGGAGGAGTTTGCTTAGCACCATGGGGAGGTCAGAATAGCTATGCCTAGATTACTTTTCTCTGAGCCTCGGTCCTATCCACTGGGTTTTTTTCCATGTGAAAATTCTTGCTGAGCAAACCCAAGGCCACTCTAAAGAGCCCCATGATGAAGAGGGTTGTGAAGCCACCTCCATGACTACGGAACGTACACTGTAGTGCACCTACCTGACTCCTCTGCTGGGTCCTCTCAGAGTGCCTATCTGTCAAGGTGACCCATTGCGCTCAGCTGTATCGACACACTGCAGGCAAATCACAACACTACTTCATAAGCAAACTATACCCAGGATAGGCAAACTCTTTATAATGTCCACCTTATGTGAGGTGAAAAATTAAAGAAAGAGAAAAAAGTTTTTTTTCTCCTCAACCTTTCCTTCTTTACTTTCTCTTCCTCCTCTTTTTAAAATCTATTTTGTTTCCAGGGGTTCATTACAGGGTCCTGGAGGAATAATCTATGACCTTGAAAAGAAAATAACAAAAAAAAAAAGAGATGCAAATCATTTGACAACACAGCTTAAAAATTTTCTTACTTGCCTATTTGCTTAATCACGGGAAATGCCGTCCAGTATTCTGTTTCTGGTCATCAGTCAAATTCAGAGGCTGTCGGAAAATCCAGGAAAATTGAGCTAGACTGGTCAAGAGGATGGTTTTAGTGGAATGTTAAAACAACAAACCCGTACAGAGGTTAGCCCCAATGACTGCAATGATTAACACTGAATAAAACAGTCACCCACAAAGACTATTCCTATTACCTTGCATACTCAACACTCACCCCAGCTCATGGAGGAACATCAGGCTCAGAAAGTTTACAGTGAAGATTTGTAGGAGATCCTACATGAAGATGGTCCCTGATCAGACGTGAGGTCACCTGAAGGGGATTTTTGCAAATTATACAAAGTACCTTTCTCAAAGTATACAATGTAAGGGCTCCACCTGGGAATGGATTTGAACCTGCGATGTCTGAGTTACAAGCAGTGTGTGATTTTCCCTGCCCCTCCTCAGCTTCACCAATTTCCATCCCAGGCTGGGATGCAATTAAAATCAAAATCACTGGAGTCGGTTGATCTGAGCCTTACTGAACATGATATCAACCCCCTACTGAGCCTTACTGAACATGATATCAACCCCCTACAGAGCCTTACTGAACATGATATCAACCCCCTACTGAGCCTTACTGAACATGATATCAATCCCCCCTACTGAGCCTTACTGAACATGATATCAACCCCCCTACTGAGCCTTACTGAACATGATATCAACCCCTTACTCTGCTCGTTAAGACGCAAGGAGACCATTAGTGGCCATAGGGGGTCAGTGCATTGTCTTATTATCTGAATGAAGAACAGTTGCTCCTATATCAGTGTCCTGCATTGTAATACATTTCCTCCAGACAGCGAAAGGTTTTGCTGCCACACAAACACCCCCTGATGCCTCGACCGCACTCATACTGGCAAAGTTGAAATCAGGTCAGAAACTAACAGCCTGTGAAGGATGAACCACTCAGGAAGTCAAATTCCTCTCAAAATTTCCAGGGGTGGAAGGTCAAGTGGTCAGAAAATAACGTTAAATGTCTTGCCATGTGTTTATTCCTCCCATGAGCTCAGCCAGCTGATTGCACTATCGATAATTAATTCTACCTCCTGGGGGATGAATTGTGCTAATGAGCAAATCCTGGTGAATGAAACAAAATACATATGTATATATATGTGTGTGTGTGAGTGTGTGTTTCTTAGCAAATGCTTTATTATCTAGAACTGCACACAGTATATGGATGCACACATTTTTCAATATATGTAGTCCCCAGGGATGGAGCCCACAACCTTTGTGTTGCTAGCACAATATCATATTTAATATCCATCCAACACTACTCACTGTCTTTGTTCTGTTGTTATTCGAACAGATACAATACATTATGCTCACACCAAGTAAAATTTTACTGTGCAGTAAATTCCAGAAATTGACCAGCTCCTGCCTAGTGGGGACATTTGGATCATGCTCATAGGGGAACATGAGAATGGCCTTAGGATGAGTGTGTGTTACTGGTCACCAGCCTCAGACAGTGGTGTGAATTGAATGCTCTTTGGAAACATAAAACAAGCTTGTCAGGAAGGTGAGAGTATTATTATGAGTCTAACTTGGTAGATGTGGACTTGTCTTTAGGTTGTGTAGCCTCCATAAATGCAATTGTGTATTCTGCTACGACACTAGTGTACAGTAGAGTGACTACGAGGTGCAGATATCCTGAGTTCTATGGGTATGTTAGGACTTTAAAACTGCTAGGTGTGCAGTGGTAAGAGTCAAAGAGGAATGCAGGGTTAAAATTCATGGTGCAAAATGTGAATGGTAAAATGCCTGTGAACATAAATGGCTTATACACGCAGGAGAATGTGTTGACGAGTCTCCCCGAACCATTGCACATATCTAACATACAAAACAATCAAAGAAAAACATCAAATAAAGGCACAATCGTGGCAAAGCAGTATAGATCTATGATCCTGCTTGCAGTACCTTGCAGTAATGTAGAAAAAAGAAAATGGAAAAAAAAAGATAGAAATTAATTAATTAATGCAGTACCTCTGTAAGCATACCACACTGGGTTAACCTTTGTACCTAACGGAGTGCTGACCCATAGGTATCAAGATCTTTAGTCAGCACCCCACCACCAAACACACCGACTTGTTCCCCATGACATCAGTTTACAATTCAAAACATGATCACATTGTATTATGGAGAACCTAAAGTTCATGTAATGCAGATCCAATTGGTTGTTTTGCAACGGACTCCCTGTCTTTCCCTGGTGTATTGGAGAATTATGAAATTTGAAAATGAGAATAGTTTTTTCATTATTATGAACAAAGGCACTTTTCTTAATATTTCTTTCATTTTTCACATTTCTAGCATTAAATGCAATAAAGAAATGTTTCATTTCATTGTTTATGTTTTATAATTATCATCATAAATGTTTATTAACAAAACTAATATAGATACAGTTCATCAAAAAGTTTTATATGTCTTAAGCATTGACAGACTAAAATATGTCTGTATGGTTGAAGACTGTTTCACTGTTACTGGAGTATAGGACTGCTAACATATTTGGAAGACAATGTCATCATAAAAATGATTAATGTGATATCAACAAGTAGAGCATTAATGCATGAAAGATATTACACTATAAATTGAGATGTAAACAGAAGCATAAGCAGAAGCATACATGTCTGTATAATGTTAACATTAGAGATGGAATCGTGGGAAACAAATAAAGTCATTTAAACTACAAGAAAATACAACAGTGCTAGGTTTAATAAATTACTCAAAGGATGACAATATAGCTGTAAAAAAATAGAAATGATAAACATTCTATATGAAAAAAAAAATACATATGTGAACTTCAGTGCATTCTAACTGAGAGATACAATTTCCAGAACCACACCAAAGTTTTCAAACTAAAGTAAGAAATATTTACTTGAAGTAGACAAGTCAATGATGATTTAAACTTGAAGTTCCCAGTACAGCTGGGAGAGTTGAATCACAAGAGAGAAAATGCTGTGCTAAGTACATACGCTCTCCTAACGGCCCTATTAGTAACAGATGAAGTTGAGCTCCTCATCACAAGGCCTTGCTACAAAAACGTTCTCTTTAACTGACAGGGCTCCACAGCGGAGAGGCATGTCCGGACACTGTGCCTGCTCATTATTAGGCCACGCACTGTAGAGCATGGGGTCTCCATTCACCCAAAACCACCCGCCCGTCAGGAAACGCAGGCCAGTCCACACAAAGTCAGTCGTGGCTCCTGGGCTGCTTATAACCGTCTCAGCAGTGTAGTTTGAGAACAGGCTGGAAAGGTCGGTGTAGTTACTCCTGCAGTAAACCAGAGCGTTTTCCCAGGTCATCGCCTCCTGCACCACGGTTAACTCCCTGTTGCATGGCTTAAAGCAAAAGCTTGGATACTTCTTATAACAATCTTCCATATACCACTGACCATCCTGCATATAAACACATCTGTGTGAGTAATCATAATCTGGCTCTCCAGCTGCCCATTTTTCAAAGCCAAATGTCTCTCCTGATGACCAAAACCACGTAAATGACCATGAATACGATGACGACGACCCCGATGAGGACGGCGTCGACGAGTATGACCACGACCACACTCTGGACAGACCAATCCAAGCCGGGCCAGCGGAACCGCTGGGACGAACGCTCATAATCCGTCCCGCGTCATCCTCGGTCAGCACAGGAGACAGGTCAGTGTACCAATTTCTGCAGCGATTCCGCGCCTCAAACCAATTCAGATGGTCACTCACGTAAAAATGCTCCTTGCTGATGACTGTGGCCCCTTCACAGAGCCCCGCGACGAAGAGGATGGTGAAAGCGGTCTCCATGACAACACAAGGCATGGTGCGGTGTCTCTGTCTCTCTGCTCTGCTGGGTCGTTTCTGAGCGTCTGTCTTCCAGAGTGGCCCTCTGTGCTGTGTTATATGGACACACTGCAGGCAAATCGCAGTTCTGCTTCAGAGGTAATGACAGTCGTGACATGCAAAAAACCTTACAGTGGACCAAAACCTGACAGGCAATTTGCAAACAGATGGTTCTGTGCAATTCATCTGAAGGGATTTAAAGTTTAAGAGGTGCGTGCATAATCAGACAGGATACTCAGTCCATTATATCCAATATTTTAGCGGCCATACCACCCCACTACCTGCTCATATGAAACTGCTGATGCCAAGCAGAATCGATCTTGGTGTTTACTTGGATGGGAGATCTGGGAAATGAATTACTGCTGGAATAAGCAATGGTGAGCCAGGAGGGGGCGCTCTTCCACCTAGAGCATCATACAAATGCAGTGCTCCAGCACAAGTGCTGTGAGAGCTGCTGCCCTTCAGATGGGATGCTGAACCGAGGTTCTGACTCACAACGGCCATTAAAAATCCCACACTGCTTTTTAAGAGTAGGGGTGTTGAGACATTCCCCTGATAAAACCTTGATTAATATCCTGATAGCTCTGTATTGTAGCATTACATTACAGCCTGTCTCAGTCTTGACAAGCCACAACTACAAATATGACGGAGGCAAGCTCCACTCCAGAGCACTGCCTGGCAAACCAGCCGTGACCTTTTCCAAAGAAAGTGCCTGGTGCACCCAAACGTGTACTGATAGTTCAGTTTGCATTAATACAAAGAGTTTAGTAAGAATCAGGGAGAAAGTATCAGGAGAATAAAATGTAATCTGAAGTTATGCAATGATAAATTGATCTAAACATTGATTATTTGAATGTTTGATTATTCAAAAAAGCATAAACTGTTGTAATTTGAATGCATAGGATACAGTTCAACCAGAGAGTAGTAAATGATTGGAACAGCTTGCCAGGCCATGTAGTGCAGGCAGAAACTCTGAGGGTTTTCAAGACCAGGCTTGATATGGTGGTAGATACTATGTTGTTTGTAGGTAAACCAAGCACTAGGTACAGTACACTTTAGTGGTGGGAAAGTAGTGAGCATTGTTGGGCAGAATGGCCTGTTCTCATCAATGTCATGTCACGTCATTCTATATCACACTTGGTCCCTTCAGCACATACTGTAAGGCCATACTCATTTCCTTTGTCGCTATTTTATTTTTACTTAATAGCCCACCTTTTCAGACTTCACCTCAATGTTTCAAGTTTTTAATAAACGAATACTTCTCTTAGGCGTGTGTTGCAGGTTTTGAGGCATCCACCTTGGCAGCAGCTCTTATTTGAATGTGACTTTGCCTATCTCTATCTCTAGCCTGGTGTTTGCTTACTATGTTAAATGGTAAATGGACTGCATTTATATAGCGCTTTTATCCAAAGCGCTTTACAATTGATGCCTCTCATTCGCCAGAGCAGTTAGGGGTTAGGTGTCTTGCTCAAGGACACTTCGACACGCCCAGGGCGGGGTTTGAACCGGCAACCCTCCGACTGCCAGACAATCGGTCTTACCTCCTGAGCTATGTCGCCCCTTCAATGAGCTGCTTAGGTCAGATGCATTTGCCAATTTATTAATTTGTGAATACTAAATAGTTATGGGCCCAGATCTCTGTCTGTCTACAGTACATTTCTCTCAGCCATGGTCCTGTCCACTGGTTTTTTTCCATGTAAAAATGCTTGCTGAGCAAATCCAAGGTCACTCTAAAGAGCCCCATGATGAAGAGGGTTGTGAAGCCATCTCCATGACTATGCAACGTACACTGTAGTGCACCTGCCTGACTCCTCTGCTGGGTCCTCTTGGAGTGCCTATCTGTCAAGGTGACCCATTCCGCTCAGCTGTATCATCACACTGCAGGCAAATCACAACACTACTTCATACGCAAACTATACCCAGGATAGGCAAACACTTTATAGTTATCCACCTTATGTGAGGTGAAAAATTAAAGAAAGAGAAAAAAGTTTTTTTCTCCTCAACCTTTCCTTCTTTACTTTCTCTTCCTCCTCTTTTTAAAATCTATTTTGAGATTTGGAAGAATAATCTATGACCTTGAAAAAAAAAAAAAATTAAATGCAAATCACGTGAGAACACAGCATTTAAAATTTTATTACTTTCCTATTATTTGTTTAATCAAAGGTGATGCCGTCCTTACCTCTGTTTCTGGTCATCAGTCAAATTCAGAGGCTGTCGGAAAATCCAGGAAGACTGAGTTAGACCGGTCAAGAGGATTAACCTCACGACTTAAATGATTAGTAATGAATAAAACAGTCACCCACAAGGATAATTCCTATTACCTTGCATACTCAACACTCACCCCAGCTCATGGAGGAACATCAGGCTCAGAAAGTTTACAGTGAAGATTTGTTGGAGATCCTACATGAAGATGGTCCCTGATCAGACATGAGGTCACCTGAAGGGGATTTTACAAATTAGACAAAGTACCTTTCTCAAAGTTAGGACTTCAGCTGGGAATGGATTTGAACCTACAATGTCTAAGTTACAAGCAGTGCGTGAATTTCTCTGCCCCTCCTCAGCTTCACCAATTTCCATCCCTGGTTGATCTGAGCCTTACTGAACATGATATCAACCCCCTACTGAGCCTTACTGAACATGATATCAACCCCCTACTCCTCTCGTTAAGACACAAGGAGACCATTAGTGGCCAGAGGGGGTCAGTGCATTGTCTTTTCTGAATGAAGGACAGATGCTCCTATATCAGTGTCCTGCATTATTGCAATCCATTTCTTCCAGACAGCGAAAGGTTTTTCTGCCCCCCAAACAACCACCGGAAGTCTCGACCAAAGTTGCATTGGCAAAGTTAAAATCAGGTCAGAACCTAAGAGCCTTTAAAGGATGAACCACTCAGGAAGTCAAACTAGTCTCAAAATAGCTAAGCAAATTATTTGTTCTGCAAAAATTGCCATCACCGCCAAACCAAGCTAAAATGCGTATTGTTTAGAAAAAGCAACCGTTTCTTCAGTAGACTTGCGTGGACGTGGGTGTTTTAATAAGCAAAAAGGATACAGTCGCCGATGTATGATGAAAACTTAATTGGAACAACGTAGCCATGTCCTCGCAGCATATGACGTTAGGTTAGCTCCCCTGAACATCAGACGCGGTACGGTTGCTAAGTTGATAGGTAGCAGCCAATCAGAACTTGTGTTATTGAAAAGGCGCTGACGTTGAGCACACTTGAGCTACAAACCTGAGAAAACATGACAACAGACTGAAAATATGGGGGTTAGCAATTTCTTGTTGATGTCATCGATTCTTTGACTTGTTTAATTGAACGGTCAAGTGGTAAAATAATTAGATCGTGTCAAGCAATACACCAAACAGTCTGGTGAGTTTCTAATTGTGTACTAATTTTTCGTGGTTACATTTCGACGTGTTTTTTTAACGCTGACGTTGGCTAAAGTTGGCTAGCTAACTTTACTGGCTCCAGACTGCTAGCTACGCCATACCATGACGGAGAGGTGCATGTATATTGTGGGTTTGTTAGCTAAATATTCTATTTTTATGTACCCTGTTTATTATTGTTCTTTGGTGAACGTTACTGAGTTACGTTCAGTTGAATTTAGAGAGCTATAACAAGCGCTGGCTACAATCCCGCTAGATTGCTGGACAGCTAATTTCACGAACCTTAGACTGGATGTTTTCGTAGGTTAGCATTACAGAGTGATTTGTTGCTTATCTATTAGCCCGCCATATATGTATTATAAAAGTTAATATTTTAGATAAGTTAGCTGTCTACTTATTGTCAGTCTATTTTAGATTCCTGCAACGGAGAGTAATTGTATTAATTTTGCTGGCGAGGTAGCTTAGTTTGCAGGCTATCGGCTAACGCAGGTAACGATAATTATCGATATAGTCTCTTGGAAGTTATGATAACTATGCTGGTACGGTGCCTCACCCTACAGGGTTGCATTTTCCACGACTGAACGCTAACCTGCGTATCGCTAGCCAACTCGCTGTAATGACGGTTGGACGTCTTTGTAAGCTGGCTAAAGTTATTTTATTTGTGGCTGTTTCCAGAGGTTGGAAAGACCAGCTGTAAGAAAATAACATTAAAAGTCCTGCCATGTGTTTCTTCTACCCATGAGTTCAGACAGCTGATTCTCGATAATTAGTTCTACCTCTTGGCGGAAGAATTGTGCTAATGAGCCAATCCTGGTGATTGGAACGAAATACTGGGGAGTACTTTAACTTTCTGGAAGTGGATTTTCCACTTCCGCCTGTTTTGTCTGTACTTTACATTAAGGCCTCTTTGGTAGTTAGCTTGCTGGTTGGGAAGATATTATTTTATACGTTCATGCCGCTTGATCAGTTGTCTCAAGTGTACTCGCAGTGGTCGTGTTGACAAAATGAACGTATCTAGTCATAAATGAAATACTAGTGATAAAAAACAATCTGGTGTAGTAAGTTGACGTTACTTATGTCGTTAGTAATAGGCTTATCTTCTGTCACATTCACAAATGTTCAATATTGTATCGTGATAATTGATACATCAAAGTGACGTGCGTTCATATTTTCTTCTTAACAGACACCACCTACTAGCAAACGGACTACGAAGAACATGAAGGCCAGCTAGCCAACTTGATTTTTATGTCTGCATTCAAGTCATCACCCTCAGTCTCTTTATAAAGCTTTAATATAGAGTGGTGAATTGGGCTTTGGGCTTCACGAAAAGTACATGGTGTTTCTGTGGGTTTATTAGGCTCATTTTCAACATGGCCGCAGCAAACACAACCAAAACATCCTGGAGATTACGTGAGTATCTATCTCTGCTTGGCATGGTACTCCTAATCTAGGCTCACTCTTAACACATGTATCCTTCTATCCCAGTGGTCTCCAACCCTGGTCCTGAAGAGCTACAGGGTCTGCTGGTTTTCATAGTGACTCTGCACTTCATGAATCAATTAGAGCTGTTGATTACACAGTTAACTCAACTCCCCTGGTGTCTTGGGTCTCAACTGGGTGGTGATTTTAAGGTGAAAACAAAAACCAGCAAACCCTGTATCTCTCCAGGACCAGGGTTGGAAACCACTGTTCTATCCTGATCCTCTAGCACTTTCATATTACACTTGTGTCTTTATCCAGCACTTATATTGCACTTGTATCTTCATCATGATATTGTAGGACTGACTCTGTCATATCTTGTCGTCATTGCTCATTCTAGATTGACTTGTCTTAACTTTATGACCTAGCCTATGCTTACTGACTGTGTGAACTGGACTTGGTGTCCATGGCTATGGATAACTGTTGCATAATGAGTATTGAACCTTATCGGACCCATGTTTTGTAGTCCAATGACCTTTGGTATGCACGTATTGTACTTCGCTTTGGATGAAAGGATCTGCCAAATCAATGTCTTGTGATGTAATATCTCTGTCATTTGAAAGCAACGTTTAAGGGTTATGGACTGCATTTATATATGACTGCATTTATATAGTGCTTTTATCCAAAGCGCTTTACAATTGTTGCCTCTCATTCACCCATTCACACACACTCATACACCAATGGTGAAAGGCTGCCATGCAAGGTACCAATCAGCTCGTTGGGAGCAATTAGGGGTCAGGTGTCTTGCTCAGGGACGCTTCGACACGCCCAGGGTGGGGGGATCGAACCGGCAACCCTCCGACTGCCAGACAACCGCTCTTACCTCCTGAGCTGTGTCGCCCCCTTAATGGGTTATAACGCCATTAGCTGCTCTTGCATTTCTGATAAATTAACCATCACATCAGCTGAGGAAGTGCCCTGTGGAAATGTTGACGGCGCTTGCCGTGGCTGCGGAGATGAACGGAACCTGTGGCTTGCGTGTGTCCTCACTCGGGGTGACGTACTCGCTTGGTGTTTTGTTGATTTTGCTCCCGTTTGACCGCAGAGGAGATTGTGGCCCACTCCAGCAACGTGTCGTCGCTGGCTCTGGGGAAGACCTCTGGTCGGCTGCTGGCCACTGGCGGAGAGGACTGCCGAGTCAACATCTGGGCTGTCAGCAAACCCAACTGCATCATGGTATAATTTGTGTAATTACTCTGTTCTTGCGGCTCCTCTCCTTTCTCCACCTTTCCTGTAGAGCGCCCCCTGTCTTGTAACTTCTCTTAATTGCTTGGCTTTCGGGCCTCCTCCCGCAAGCCTTCTTTGCACGTCCTGTCCTTTTTTTGTCTTTTTTTTTTTTTTTTGTCAAGTCGGTTTATGGCTCTCCTTTATGCATTTTGCGCCCTCATGTTGATTCTGGAGGAGGCATCTGAGCTCTTGATTGGTTGTGGAGAATGTGTGCCAGCCCTGAGCTTGGATTGTACGGGGTTGGGGTGGGGTGGGGTGGGGGGGCCTGGGGTTGAGCTTGCCCTGCCGCGGCCTGACTGCCGCCCCTCTCCCTCTCTGTGAAAGAGCCTGACGGGCCACAACACGCCGGTGGAGTGCATCCAGTTCAGCAGCTCCGAGGAGCAGGTGGTCGCCGGGTCGCAGTCCGGCTCGCTTCGCGTCTGGGACCTGGAGGCGGCTAAAAGTGAGTGTGTTTGTGTGCGTGTGAGTGTGTGTGTGTGAGTGTGTGTGTGTGTGTGTGTGTCTCTGCTCTGCATGAGTGTGTGAGTGTGTGTGTGTGACCTGGAGGCAGCTAAAAGTGAGTGTGTGTGAGTGTGAGTGTGAGTGTGTGTGTGTGTGTGTGTGTAGGGAAAGCGTTGTGAGTGTCTCTCTCCGCTCCAGTTCTCAGGACGCTGATGGGGCACAAGGCGAACATCTGCAGTCTGGATTTCCACCCTTTCGGGGAGTACCTGGCCTCGGGCTCCATGGACACAAACATCAAGGTGAGAGAGAGCTGGGGTCACCTCCCTCTCAGCTCGGCTCAGCCCCCCCCCCCCCCCCCCCCCCCCCCATTTAGGGCAGCTGCAAAATGAAGAGGGCGCTCATCTTCATCTTGAGATGAAGATCTGGTGTCTTTAACTGGTTGTGAACAAATAAATCGCACCTTGTGGTGTGTCGTGGATTTGAGACAAACAATACCAAATACCAGTACTGTGGCGCATTTCATTAATGTTACACATGCACTTGACCTGAAGCACCACATATGGGGCAACAGGGCTGCACAAGTAGATATATTTATTTTTTTTCAAATTCACTAATTGATTAAATTGACTATTTGATGAATTAATTATGAAACGATGTCTCTTTCAGCTTTGGGACGTGAGGCGAAAAGGATGCGTGTTCAGGTATAAGGTAGGAATCTCTGTTCCTGGAGCCCCGAGCACTAAATCGTCTTAATTGTAAATCCGCCGTTTCGAGTGCTCGTCACAGGCAGCTGTCCTCTCCTTTTCCGTTTGTGCCCGCGGCGAACCCGGGGTGACCAGCGGCGTGCGATTGCTTCGGCAGCGACCTCTACGGAGCGCGCCCAGACGCCGCCGGGCCGCGCGCGTGCGCGCGTGTGTGTGTGTGTGTGTGTGTGTGTGGGGAAGCCTTGGCCATGTCCACAGGCTTGTGCTCAGAGGTCTTGGGATAATGGGGCCGGCGAAATGGAGAGCAAAGCGGCTAGCGAAACATCGCTCAGCTTCCTCCATTATAGGCGGTCGCGGTATATGGGGGGAGAAGATGTTTCTTGTGCACACAATGTTTCCTGTCGGTGCGAATTGACATGCAAATGGCTAACCTGCATTTTGTTTTCTTTATCCCTACTGGTATGCTTTCTGCTACTCAAGTGAAGGACATCAGACAGCAACTGAAATATATTTGGGCGCTTATGAAGTATTTCATAAATGTGGACCTAAATAAAGAATTAAAGTGTGTGTGTGTGTGTGTGTGTGTCCGCGGCCGCTTATCTCGTTAGCCGTGGGCGTCTGGACGGACGCTGGCGGGCTAATGGTAGCGCGCGCCGCGCCGCCGTCGAGACGGCGGATTAGCCTGGGATTCAGCGCGGTGACCTCGCCCGCCTCTGTCTCGGCCAGAGGAGGGGGGCGGGCTCACGCTGGCTGGACTCCGCCCCCCTCTCGTTTGCACGCTCGGTTTACAAGCCCGCTCCTTCGCAGTTGGAGCGGTGCCGATAGGAGCTGAGCATTCCGCCTTCCCTATAGTTTGTGCTTTTTTTTTTGGCGTTACCGGTTTGCGCACGTTTGTCATATATTGAAACTGCAGCTTAATTAACGAACTGTAACTCCCCCCCCCCCCCCCCCCCCCCCATTTCTTAAATTAAATTTTGCACTGGGTCTGTATGTTT
Organism: Anguilla japonica; assembly: GCA_025169545.1. Lineage (NCBI taxonomy): Eukaryota > Metazoa > Chordata > Actinopteri > Anguilliformes > Anguillidae > Anguilla > Anguilla japonica. The sequence continues at coordinate 60,132,228 of CM045887.1, read as the reverse complement.
TTGTGTGTGTGGGAAGCGTGGAAACTTGCTGAGCGGGCATCTTTGGCTGCGTCGGGGTCAAACCAAATACCTGTTTGTTTGGGATTCAAATACCTTTCTGTGCTTTGCTGATCTTGTCTCGTGCATTGGAACCAAGGAAATAGTCTAAAAAAATGCAAACCCCGTCGTCTGGTCACATTGGCAGGCCAAGTTGCTCCAGGCAAGATCAACAGAGCGCAGAAAAGTATTTGAATCTGAAACAAACGAGTATTAGACCCATGTCTGGTTGGCGTGTGCGTGTGCGTGTGCGTGTGCGCGTGCGCGTGCGCGTGCGTGTGCGTGACTGGCTCCAGAGTGCCGATGTCGTCCTGTCTCCCTCAGGGTCACACGCAGGCGGTCCGCTGCCTGGCCTTCAGCCCGGACGGGAAGTGGCTGGCCTCGGCCAGCGATGACAGCACTATAAAGGTACAGAAATAAGACAAAAAAGAGACAGAAATAGAGCAGGGAGTGCAGTCATGGAGGCTGTCCACTTAGTCTACTGTAGAGTTTTAGTGCTGTGCCTTGGTTAGAAAAAAATGTATTTTATTTCCTGAATGCTTCTGCATAATATTCACAGTAAGAGTCGTGCTCATGTAATTTAATTGCTTGAAAGCTAAATTTAATGTGCAAATCAGATGTGTCTTCATGTTGGTCCTTGCCTTACAGGTTGCCATGCTGAATAAAATTGCACTTGACTGTATTGGGGGCAGCGGATGTCACAGAAAGACCCCAGTTGCCCCTTCATGTTGAGCAAATTTGCTTCCATGCAGTGAGCTGAGTGAAATAGACTGAAGTGCATTTTGGGAGTTGTAGTTTATGGACTCGCTTTGGATAAAAGCGTCTGCCATATAAAATTTAATGTAATGTAGTAGATATGGTTTGCTGTACAGTTCGCTATGGAACTGCAGAGTAGCTGTGGGGAGCACTGTTGGGCTGAGTGGCCTGTTCTCGCAGTGACTCTAGCAGTGCGTGGTACGAGGCTGAGTCCCTCTGAGGCTGACGTCTCTCCTTTTAGCTCTGGGACCTGACGGCCGGGAAGATGATCACCGAGTTCGCCGCTCACACCGGCGCCGTCAACATCGTCCAGTTTCACCCCAACGAGTACCTGCTGGCCTCTGGCAGCTCCGACAGGTGGGTCACCGCGGAGGGAGAGGGTTATAATCGAGCGATGCGGCACGAGAGGCTCTGTTGGACTGTGGGATAATGCCTGGTTCCCTCTCCCCTACAGGACCATCAAGCTGTGGGACCTGGAGAAGTTCAAAATGATCGGCTCATCAGAGGGACAGACGGGGCCTGTCAGGTGTGTGTTCTTCTCGTCTTCGTCTCTGTGGTGCACTGTGGGATTGAGTAGTGTTCAATACAGGTGTTTCCCCTGCCGCAGGTGCATTGTGGGATTGAGTGGTGTTCAATACAGGTGTTTCCCCTGCCGCAGGTGCATTGTGGGATTGAGTGGTGTTTAATACAGATGTTTCCTGTTGCAGGTGCACAGTGGGATTGAGTGGTGTTAAATAAAGGTGTTTCCTTCTGCAGGTGCACTGTGGGATTGAGTGGTGTTTAATACAGCGGTTTCCTGTTTCCTGCTGCAGGTGCATTATGGGATTGAGTGGTGTTAAATAAAGGTGTTTCCTTCTGCAGGTGCATTGTGGGATTGAGTGGTGTTCAATACAGGTGTTTCCTTCGGCAGGTGCACTGTGGGATTGAGTGGTGTTTAATACAGCTGTTTCCTGTTTCCTGCTGCAGGTGCACTGTGGGATTGAGTGGTGTTTAATACAGTGGTTTCCTGTTTCCTGCTGTAGGTGCATTATGGGATTGAGCGGTGTTTAATGCAGCTGTTCCCCTGTTGCAGGTGCATATGCTTCAGTCCGGACGGGTGCTGCCTGTACAGCGGGTCCCAGGACACGCTGCGGGTGCACGGCTGGGAGCCCGACCGCTGCTTCGATGTGGTGGCCGTGGGCTGGGGCCGGGTGGCCGACCTGGCCATCTGCAACAACCAGCTGGTGAGAGTCCTGCAGTACGCACACGCAGTACGCACACGCAGTACAGACACGCACACAGTACACACACACAGTACAGACACGCAGTACTCACACGCAGTACAGACACGCACACAGTACACACACGCAGTACAGACACGCAGTACTCACACGCAGTAAAGACGCGCAGTACAGACACGCAGTACTCACATGCAGTACAGACGCGCAGTACACACACGCAGTAAAGACGCGCAGTACAGACACGCAGTACTCACATGCAGTACAGACGCGCAGTGTACACACACACACACACACACACACAGACAGTACGTCACACATGCAGTACAAACACACAGTACGCACGCAAGTGTGTGTGTGCGCGCGCGCGCGCTGCGTGAAGGAGGTAATTTTAGCGGTGATGTTTCTACGTCCCTCTCTCTCCCTCTCAGATCGGAGTGTCGTATAACCTGACCAACGTCTCGTCCTACGTGGTGGACCTGAACCGGGTGAAGAAGTCTGGTTCTGTGATCCACGGCCTGATCCAGGACGACAAGCCGCTCCCCGAGCCCGCGGCTAAAGGATCCACCATCCGCCGCAATTACGAGCGCCCGCTCACCACCTGCGCCAATCAGAGGTTCTGCCCCTGCCCCCCATCTCTCCCTCTCTCTCTGTCCCCCCCCATCTCTCCCTCTCTCTCTGTCTCCCCCCTTTCTCTCTCTCTCTCTCTCTGTCTCCCTCTCTCTCCCCCCATCTCTCTGTGTCTCTCTCTGTCTCCCCCCCTCTCTCTCTCTCCCTGTCTCCCCCCCTCTTTTTCTCTCTCTCTCCCCCCTCTCTCTCCCTCTCTCTTCCTCTTTCTCTCTCTCTTTTCTGTCTCTCTCTCTCCCCCCCTTTTTATCTCTCTCTCTTTCTCTCCCCTTCTCTCTCTCTCCCCCCCTCTCTCTCTCTCTCTCTCAGAGCTTGAAATTTTGCCAGCAACAATAAACAAGTGTACAGCAATACATTTAAGCGTTAGCGTATAATTAGTAAATGCTGTTAGCATGTTATATCAGTGACATCAGCGTGGATGATGGCAATGCTGAATAGTAATTGCTTTTGGGAGGGGGGAAATAAACCTGTCGCTCCGGGGCCCTCCTCCTCTGACGCGGTCGCCACGGTTGTCGCGGTAACGCTGGCCCCTCCTACAGGGTGAAGCAGAATTCGGAGTCGGACCGGCGCAGCCCGGAAGGGGAGAGGCGGAGCCCCAGCAGCGAGGACGAGCGCGACGAGAAGGAATCCACCGCGGAAATCCGCAACGCAGAGGACTACAAGGAGATCTTCCAGCCGAAGAGCGCCATCTGTAGGCCACTCCAGTCTTCACACGCTTTTTTAATTTGGATTTATTTTGTGTGTGGAGATACGCCCCATTCAAAGTTATAATTTTGTTTTGTAAATTACAAATTAGTTTTTCTGAAACGTCCAGTATGCCTGTAGTGAAGGCATACAGATTATACGGCATGTAAGATAAACCGTGTGCAACCTGTTTTTTTACAGGTAATGTCAATGCTAATGTTACCTAGCTGAAAGTGGAACCAAAACTCTTAATTTGGTCAATTTTCCCATAGAAACAAAACCAGAATTATTATTTTTTTAAGCCTGCTGTTTGTGTCAACTGCGCTCCATTCTCTCCCCGCAGCTCGCACCCCCCCAAAGAAAAGTGAACCTTTCCCTGCTCCACTTGAGGATGGTGAGTGCCCCCCCTCCTCCCCCCCAAGACTTGGTTTGATCCGTTTTGTGGCCAGGCAACGTCTTCAAGTCTCTGCCACTTAGGATAACAGTCCTGATATAACAGTCAGCATATTTTTATTACCATACTTAATTACCCAAGTTCAGACCAAAGGAAACGGTCACACCACAGAAAGGTAACTAAATGAATGGTAACGATGGCCAATCGCTGAGATTTATTTGGGCAGTAAAAGGGCTTCTGTGGTTGTCGTCATGGTTACCTTGTTTGAAGACGTACAGATGTGCTGTGGGGTCTAATGGACTTTCCCCTTGTTGTTTTTTTTCCCTCCCAGAGAGTTTTGTGGTGAAGCCCAACCCAGCTCTGGAGATGGTGACCCCCGTGCCGGACAGACAGGCGGTAGGTGCTGGCAATGCTGGTGCTGGAGGTGCTGGGTGGGGGGAACGGTTAAGGCTCTGTCTTTACCGTCTGTCTGTGTGTTTTTTCCCCCGTGTCAGACAGACAAGCGGTAGGTGCTGGTGCTGGAGGTGCTGGGTGGGGGGAACGGTTAAGGCTCTGTCATTACAGTCTGTCTGTGTGTTTTTGCCCCCGTGGCAGCTGAAGAACCCCCCCATCCCTCCCACGGTGATCGCCCCGGTGACTCGCGGCCCCCGCCCCCTCCCGGTGATCGCCCCGGTGACTCGCCCCCCGCCGGTGGCGCCCCCTGCTGCCCGCCCGCAGTCCGGCGTCGCCCCCGTCCAGGCCAGACCCGAACCCGCCGTCATCTTCTCCACCCGCAACGAGCCCATCGGCCTCAACGTGGGAGACTTCCTCCCGGTGCGTCTGGAGCCGCACGCTGTCCCCGTGTCTGTGCCCCCCTGTCTGTCTGTCTGTGCCCCCGGTCTGTCTGTCTGTGCCCCCGTCTGTCTGTCTGTGCCCCCCGTCTGTCTGTCTGTGCCCTGTCTGTCTGTCTGTGCCCCCGTCTGTCTGTCTGTGCCGCCGTGTCTGTCTGTGTCCCGGTCTCTGTCTGTGCCCCCTGTCTGTCTGTGCCCCCCTGTCTGTCTGTCTGTGCCCCCCATCTGTCTGTCTGCACCACTGTCTGTCTGTCTGTCTGCTGTGCCACTGTCTGTCTGTACCTAAAACTGTCTGCGCCGCTGTCTGTCTGTCTGTACTACAAATGTCTGCGCCGCTGTCTGTCTGTGCCCATCTGACGTACACTAGATACCACCGTATGATGCGTGTAAAACAATGTTGAAGCAGTCAGATTAAACGCCCCGCCTCCCCCCCCAGCCCTCCAGGAACAGCAAGCCGATGTCGCTGAGCGACGAGGACGCCCTGTCCCAGATCAGGAAGGGGCACGACACCATGTGCGTGATGCTGTCCAGCCGACACAAGAACCTGGACACGGTCAGGACGGTGTGGAGCAGCGGGGACGTGAAGGCAAGGGCGGGGCCCGTCACAGTTTTTTAAAGTTTTACAGCGATAAACGGCTCGGAGGTGCTGTAGACTTTCAGCTACTTTCAGCTTCTCCTGTCTCACCGCAGACTTCCCTGGACTCCGCGGTGTCCATCAACGACCTGTCCATCGTGGTGGACATCCTGAACATCGTCAACCTCAAGCCGTGAGTGTCCGTCCTGCCCTCTGGGTTTGATTGCAGTGCCGCGTTCCCAAGGGCACTGTGTGATGATGTAATCTCATTGTGATGTCATAAGGGTCTCCGGGTTACCGTTGTAAAGCGGCTCCTGGTGTCGGGTTTTTCTCCCCAGGTCGCTATGGAAACTGGACCTCTGCACCGCCATCTTGCCGCAGATCGAGGTGCTTCTGCAGAGCAAGTACGAGAGGTGAGAGGGGTCAGGGGCGCACGCGTGCAGCGCGCGACAGAGCGTAGCCCCGCCTCTGCGTGCGACAGAGCGTAGCCCCGCCTCTGCGTGCAACAGAGCTTAGCCCCGCCTCTGCATGTGACAGAGCGTAGCCCCGCCTCTGCGTGCGACAGAGCGTAGCCCCGCCTCTGCGTGCGACAGAGCGTAGCCCCGCCTCTGCGTGTGACAGAGCGTAGCCCCGCCTCTGCATGTGACCGAGCTTAAACCCCGCCTCCAGACTCTCTCACCTCCTCTCGTTCTCCTTCTCTTCCTCTGTGTCCGGCAGCTATGTGCAGACGGGGTGCACCTCCCTGAAGCTCATCCTCAAACGCTTCTGGCCCCTCATCTCAGACACGCTCACGGCGCCCCCATCCGTCGGGGTGGACATTACGCGGGAGGAAAGGTGTGAGGAAGCTGAATTCATTTTACTTCCTGTTTATGAATTTTCTCTCAGTGCATCTCGTTGTTGTTTTTTACTGTTTTTTCCTAGTAATTTGTTCCTTAAAATTTGATATCATGATTTTAATAGTGTTCCAAGAATACTTTTTTTCTATCATACTATTAGAACAATATTCATATATCTATTGTTGTATATAATATAATGTTATGCCTTTAGAGGACCAGCAAACATTTCACTCACTTGTTTTGTGCTTGGTCATTGATATGGGGAAGTTGTGCTTGAACGAGTGCTCGTAACCTAGCGACTGTCTGTGCCCTCAGGCATCAGAAGTGCAAGACCTGCTACAAGCAGCTGAAGAACCTGAGCAACATGGTGAAGAACAAGGCGGGGCAGGTGGGTCGCCATGGCAGCGCCTTCAGGGAGCTGCAGCTGCTCATGGCTCCGCTGGACGCCTGACTGCGCAGACGGCCTCTCCTGGGCTCCAGCGCCGCCACGGTCTGCGCAGCCGTCTGCTTCAGCGACTGCCATCTGCGTGGCCTGCCTGTCTGCACTCCCTGCTGTCTGCGCAGCCATAGTCTGTCCCTGAATCTCCGATGTCTGCACAGCCTCGTCTTCCTCACCTCAGGATGCTGAATGCGCCACCCGGCTGCGCAGACTCACTGGTCTGTTAATCAGCTTGCTGATTGGCTGATGAAATGGCTTCAGCCAATGAGATGAGCCATCAAGTAGGTCCCAGCTTCGCTGAGCCTGTGCGTCGTGGAGTCTGAAGGACACAACCAGTACACTGAGACTTTAGACACTTTTTATAACACTACTGTTTTTCCAAAAGTATCTTGTGGGTGAAGACCACATTCTCTTCTAGATCATTCCACAAAAATAAATAGTTTCCAACTCGAACGTTCAGGTTCTTGACACCTGGTGCACACACCTGATCACCATAGCGACAGGGACAGGTCCTCGTGTTTGAAGGATTAAAACACAGCAAGTCTTTCCCTTTCATTTTTTTATATATTGTGTTTGAGGTGCTTGCCCAAAATGCACGTGTGAGAACTTTATCACAATCATATGTTTTACAAATAAAAAAAACTTAAAGAAAAATGTGTAAAATCTTTTTCTTGCCTTTCCTTTCTTCTACTGACAAGTCAAAATGTGCCCAGAACCTGAAGTTGGTCAAACTCCTGATGTGCTGTTTCTGGGCATATTTATTTTATTGAATTGCATTTTGATGGTCATATGTAGTACCCACACATGCCCACCAGAGTTCAGCCTTGGGTTGTGTCATAAAACCTGAAAATGCTGCTTTGTATTGGCACAGCAAGTATTATTTGCTGTGAATTTATTTTTATTTTTTGTTGGGGGGTGGGGGGAGGGATAAATCTTTTCACTGGCCCTCACATGATCAGGCTGAATTGTGAGCGTATGTACAAAGACATTGCAGAGATCACTTTCAAATTTTATGAATAGACCGTTCAGACAAAACCGAATTCAAGACCAGCTGCGCTTTTTGGGAAAAATTCCATGAAACGAGACTTTATTTTTTTCTCTCTTGCAGCTGCGGGTACACGGTTTACAAAGATCACTTTTCGGAACTAAACCATCTCGCTGCACTACTGGAATGTGAGCCGCTGAACTCTTGTCTTGTTTTTTTGTGAGTACGGGAGGCCAAGATCCACTCCTGGCTCCGCGTTATCCCCCCTGACAGAAGTTCTGTAGCGCGACTGGTTCTGCAGCGTGACTTGATCCGGCCCGTTTACCGTACGCCGACACCGAGCGCCCGCCACGGCGCCCGTTAACGAAAACGGTCCCTGAAGACTCGAGGCAGAGACGGACCGTCGTTTTCAGCTTTATTTAAAAAGAATATACAAAAAAACACAACGGCGTAGAAATCCACACCGGCAGCGTTCAGAAAATTCAAGCAAGCATGAGCAAATGTCCACAATTAACACGTGTCGCCCCCCCCCAACCCCAACCCCCCCCCCCCCCCCCCCCCCCCACCCCTGCAAAGGCGCCATTGCAGCAGGGCTCCTCTCGGTGGCGCTGCTGCGGCAACGTGGCAGAGGCCCTGCTAGCCATAAATCCTAAACATTATTATTCGCGCCTGAAAGAGGCCCATTGATCTGAAGGATGCAGGTTCAGTCCTCGGCAGCGCCCCCTTCAGGTTACCGATCGGCTTCAGGTTGAAACAAAAATCCGCCAGTTCACCAGCTGACTCGACCGCCAATGACAAAAAGATTCTTCGCAGGAAGATGACGGGAACAGAACTGCGCGCGCAGAGCAGCTACGGCTGTAGAGGTTTCCACTGCGCAGAAGATGCACATCGTCATTATTGCCGAAATTAATTTAGTATACAAAACCATTACAACAAAATAAAAACTAGGTCCTGGAAAATCGCATCGCTGTGCTTTATTTGGTGCTGATTTTGTGTGAAATCATCAAGTTCCAACAGACCAAAATGGTTGCATTTAATATACTGCTAACGGACATTTGTAGCTGAAAAAGCTATACACAATATTACAACACATTTAAGGTAACAGCTTCATCTAAAGTGCATTTTGCAAAACAAATAAAAACAAAAAAAAAAAAAAATTATAATAAACCAAATACTGTAGTTGGAAGACTCCGTTTATGTCCTGGAGAATATTGCCAGGGGTCCACCATGTCTGTCTGTGGGGGGGGGGGGGTCCAGTCCTCATTACCCCAACCGCAGACTAGCTTGAATAGGCTGTGTCTTTACCGCAATTCCACCAGTTTTACAAGGGGGTCAGGAACTCTCAAAGGTGTAGTTTTAGCTCCTCCCCCTTGCTGGGAGGTGATGTCACAGTAGAGGGGGCGTGGCAGCAGGAAGCCATCTGAGCTTTTTTTCTTAAAGCGACGGAGCACGGTTTTCCATTGAGCCAGTTCCGTGGGAAACGGTCGTTTATATCTGGCTGGGTTCATCATCACCGCACTGAAGAAGGGAGAGTTCCATCCACCAACGTCACGAGAGAACGTGTCCACTGGCCTGCCGGACGGCGAGGCGAGCTTCTCTCAGCCGAACGCAAACGTGGGAACCAGAACCAGGGTGCTTGTGGACACCGTCCCAAGTATTGAAAATCAGAAAAAAGGCTTTTTTCCTCCCCCCCCCCCCCCTGCATGTGACGAACCGTTGATGAACCGGGTCGAGTCCTGGTCAGTCCAGAAGTTTCCCATCAGGCGGTGAGCTTCATCCTTCCTAAAAGATGAGGAGAAGAATAAAACAGAAACTGCGTTTCAGATGTGTGTTTGGGGGGGGGGGGGGGGTCAGCATGTGGCAGCGGGGAGACAGAGAGCAGGAGCAGAGATGACTGGTGAGCGCACTCACACACACACCAAAGCTGATCGGGGGGGCGGCGGGGGGTGGGGGTGGGGGAGGGGGGTGTGTTAGAGCCAGATGGGCACCTGCGGAGTATGACACTGGTGAGCACCATGCCATGCTGAGCGCCTGGGGGGTTTTCCATGCCAAGCTGAGTCCGTCCGGTTTAAGACCCACCTACCTGCCCTCCGTCCCCCACCTGTCAGGTGCCTACGGGTCTACATGTCACTCTGCAAATCAACCAGAGTCAGAGCGTCCGTCAGAACGGGCCAGGGGGTGGAGCTAACAGTACTCTTCAGAGAGCGAGACCGAGCGAGAGAGTGAGAGAGCGGAGAGAGCAGGAGAGAGAAGAGTAACAGAGGGAGTGAGAGAGCAAAAGACAGAGCGAGAGAGGGAGCATGAGAGGGAGCGAGAGAGAGAGGGGTGCTAATCCTACAACTATAGGCTGTTCAAGCTCCAGTTTCACACCCCTGAAATGAGAGAAGTGCACTACAGAGAAATTACTGCTACAGTCTGGGTACGACTGAGCGGTGTATGTGTGT
>CM045887.1:60034906-60119906 GCA_025169545.1 Anguilla japonica | reverse complement strand
TCACTAAGGTAGACCCCTCACCTTAACACTGCTACACCTGGCAGGACCCCCTCACCTTAACACTGCTACACCTGGCAGAACCCCCTCACCTTAACACTGCTACACCTGGCAGAACCCCCCTCACCTTAACACGGCTACACCTGGCAGAACCCCTCACCTTAACACTGCTACACCTGGCAGAACCCCCTCACCTTAACACTGCTACACCTGACAGAACCCCCTCACCTTAACACTGCTACACCTGGCAGGACCCCCTCACCTTAACACTGCTACACCTGGCAGAACCCCCTAACCTTAACACTGCTACACCTGGCAGGACCCCCTCACCTTAACACTGCTACACCTGGCAGGACCCCCTCACCTTAACACCTCCCAATCACAGACCCCAGCCCTGCTCCCCCACCCCCCTGCATCCCAAGCCCACCTGCACACCTACACCCCCCCAGCCCCCACCCCAGCCCACCTGCACCCCACCCCCAGCCCACCTGCACCCCCAGCCCACCTGCACCCCTGCACCCCCAGCCCACCTGCACCCCTGCACCCCCAGCCCACCTGCACGCCCAGCTCACCTGCACCATCATCAGCGTCTTGCTGTCCCCGCTGAGGGAGTCCTGCAGCAGATAGGTGAGGCGGGAGTTTCGGAAGGGCACGTGGGCCTGCTTGGCGCGCAGGGCGTGGATGACGTCGCCCAGCGCCGACAGCGACTTGTTGATGCACTGCGCCTCCCGCAGGCGGCTGCCCTCCGCCCCAGACTTGGCGATGCGCTCGGAGCCAGCCAGGTCCACCAGGTTCAGCTTACCTGTGGGGGGCGGGGTTAAGGGAGTGGGGGGGCGGGGTTAAGACAGCGAGGACAAATTTTTAAGTTACAACTGCAGCAAGGATGTTCTGTACAGAATTCCACAGTTTAGGAATTTAGCAGAACTTCACATGGTGAAAACCACCACTGGAATACAGTCTGGCTGCACTACTCCAGTCCTGGAGGGGGCGCTGTGCCAGAAGGTTTAACTCCAGTCCTGGAGGGCTGCAGTGTCTGTAGGTTTAACTCCAGTCCTGGAGGAGCAGCAGCGTCTACTGGTTTAACTCCAGTCCTGGAGGGGGCGCTATGTCCACAGGTTTAACTCCAGTCCTGGAGGTGCCACTGCGTCTGCAGGTTTAACTCCAGTCCCGGGGGGCCACAGTATCTGAGGATTTTCCTGGTGCCCTTTCTATTATGAGCCAAATTAGACACCGCGGCCAAGCTGCGTAGACTCTCTATCCAATCAGCGACTTAAATTAAGCACGTCACGTTGAAGTACACAGCCTACTGTACACAGCGGCCCTCCAGGACCGACAAGCCCGTTGCATAGTTACATAAGACAACGCACACAGACTCTCCGCTCGGCTCCACATGGACTGTAATCACCAGCCACTCTGCGCAGTTAGAGGCTGCTAAAGACATTAGCCTCCGAGGGCACGCCATGCTAATGTCTTCCACATGAGGGAAGGCAAAGGCCTTCAGATGCGGCTGTGTTTGACAGATGGGCACAGACTCCCATGTCCAATTTTTGTATGTCACGTGACTGTAATATACACATGGTCAGCAGTTAGAGACGGATTCAGAAAGTCCTTGCATAAGACTTAACATGCTGTGTCAAGCTGTGCTATGGGTCTTTCATTTGACTGCCAGTGTAGTATAACGGTTAGGGAACTGGACTTGTAGCACAAAGGTTCGATTCCCAGCTGGGGCTCTGCTGTTGCATGGTACTTGAAAAGCATTCAGCTTGAATCACTTCAGTAAATATGGACTGTGTATATAAAAATGAAATCTGTTCATGCATGTATCTACCGTACATATGAATGTATGCACGTATGTATTTATGTTTGTACTGTATGTATGCAAGTATGTATGTATGTACTGTACATACGTAAGTATGTATATTCTGTGTGTATGTATGTATGTACGTATGTATGTATGTATGTATGTATGTACATATCCTACAAAATCTGTTGATGAATGTATGTAATATATGTATGTACTGTACATATGTAAGTATGTGTGTATGTATGTATGTACATATGTACTGTATGTATGTATGTATGTACTGTACATATGTAAGTATGTGTGTATGTATGTATGTACATATGTACTGTATGTATGTATGTATGTACTGTACATATGTATGTAGGTATGTACTGTACATATGTAAGTATGTGTGTATGTATGCATGCATGGATGTATGTATGTATGTACTGTACGTATGCATGTATGGATGTATGTATGTGTCCTACGAAATCTGTTCATGAATGTGTGTATATTTCTACACGCAGGAGTCCAGCGCTCGGACCTGAGGTGCGGTGGCCGGTGGACGAGTTGAAGCCGGAGACGGTGACGATGAGGAGCGCGTGCGAGCGCGAGCTGTGCTCGTTCAGGTTGGTGCACGCGGTCGCACGGTTCATGTGACCCAGGTCGAACACCTGCGGGGAGGTCAGAGGCCAGAGGTCAGCCGACAGGGTACGGGTTCACAGAGGAACACACACAGGAAGTACAGTCACAGCACAAATCCTGTAGATCCAATGTAATCAACATGTTACGGGCGATGAACACTAAATTACAGTAACTGAAAATTTAGCACTAATTTACAGCCCGGTGGTTTCTGATTGATAACATGCAGTTAGTTCAGCAAGCCGCCAATTACTTAAATTTATGTGTGGAGCCTAAGGTACAATGGATCCAAAGAACACCAGGGCACAGTTCAACACACACACACACACGCACAAAGCACATGCACACACACACACAGTATTCTGTTACTGCTCTAAAAAAAGATTTGTTTAGCCATGTAATGCAGAGCAGGCACCTTCCACTCATCAGTGTAACACAGAGCGCATGATGCCCAAATGAGTCTCTCCATCCGTACGTCCTTCCATCCGTCCCTGGGCCTTTTTCACTCACCTTGTTTATGTCCTCCACGCTCTGCACCGCGAACTCCGTCAGTCCTGGCACATAGAGCTGGCCGCTTCCGTCTGGGCACATCTTAATGTCCAGCTTCTCACTGGGGTTGTCACCCAGAAGGTTCCTGAGGGAAGCATCGCACCACAACATTGGTTCCCATGCAGAAATGGCACAATCTATCTAAGCTCTAATTCCACGGCAAGTTCTACCAATGCTGGTTCACCCGTACACTGTATCACAGTAAACGTTTAATATATATGGGTACAAGAACCATCTACAGTGGCGATTCATGGGCTAATCGATAAATATAGCTAAAATGTCACATCACATAAACAATTGGACCAATTACAACGAGTGGAAGATTGGACAACATCCAGGAATGGCTGAAGGCCTCAGAAACGGGGTTTCCCACCCCGAAGCTAAAGGGAGGAACCGGTGCTGTCAGGGTGTCACCAGCATTCAGAATTACATGCACATGCACACAGATGTTTTTAAACAGTGTACACAAACAGGTTTTTAACTGTGTACACAGAAAGGATTTTAAGCTGTGTACACAGAGATGATTTAAAACTGCGTACACAGAGTCAGAGATGTTTCTAACTGTGTACACAGGGAGGATTTTAAACTGTACACAGAGTCAGAGATGTTTTTAAACTGTGTACACAGGGAGGATTTTAAACTGTGTACACAGAGATGTCTGGCTGCGCTGGTGAAGAGTTTCAGTGCATCTGATGTGACCAAATGTGGCCTAAAGAAGTCGGGCCACTCAGAGGGATTAGGGACTTCTGGCTGCTGTCTGCATATGAGTCTCCTGGTCTGGATCTGATGCTCGGTGGCTAAATAGTGAGCTCCTAATGGAGACTGTGCTTATGCTGCACTGAGACGAGTGCTCTCATACACAAGCCAGCCGGCCAGACGGACATCAAATATAATCCACATTTAACAGCGGGGCTGTCCCCAAACACACACACACAAGCACACACACACACACACACACACACACGCGCATACACACAAGCACACACACAAGCACACACACACACACACACAAGCACACACACAAGCACACACACACACACACACACACACACACACACACACACGCGCATACACACACGCACACAGACACACACAAGCACACACACACACGCAAGCACGTGTGTTCGGACACACACACACACACACACACACACACACACACACACACACAGTCCTGTTTAAAAGCTGGAACGCAGACTAATATGAAGACGCTGACAGATGGCTGTCAGATGTAAACACAACGGCGGCTTGTGACACTGCTGAGCCCAGCTGTTCAGGGGTCTCTGTGTAACAGCCTTCCCACAATGCCCCTCTGTTCAGAGCATCATTTCACAGAGCCTGAATCAAAAGCTTCCATAATTCCAGCAAATCGTGGCCTTTCACCCCAATAAATCTGCCCAGTGTGGCTCAGAATGGCTCAAAGTCAGAATGACAAACCACACAGCCACCAACTGCCATTTCCAGAGACGGAAAAATGCAGCGATTTAAAAATGATAAAAATGACACTGGATTCATTCGTCAGAGAGGGCTTGTTTCCCTATGATATCCGCTAATGATTTCTGACAAGCAATTAATTAGCCTGTGTTCTCCTGAATTACTCATGTCTTGGGGTTGCCCCGGTGATTAGTAATCACACTGTAAGCATTTGTGCTCATCAGAGAAAAGACCACATTTTTTTTTTTTTTTTTTGAAAATCAGCTTTTCTGCAGCCGGCTTATTTTCTGCCCCAATTAGACCAGAGGAAATAAGCACGCCTCTGTGACCCCCCTGTGTGATCCCAGGACAGACAGAATCATGTGACCCCCCTGTGTGATCCCTGGACAGACAGGGTCATGTGACCCCCATGTGATCCCTGGACCCCCCCCCCCCTCACTGGAGCGTCTCGAGGGTCTCCACCATGCTGACGGGGATGTGGAAGTCCCCGTCCCCCCCCCGCCCCCCAGCCCCCCCCTCACCGGAGCGTCTCGTTGTAGATCTCCACCATGCTGACGGTGATGTGGAAGTCCCAGTCCCCCCCCCGGCCCCCTTCTCCGTCTCGTTGTAGATCTCCACCATGCGACGGTGATGTGAAGTCCCAGTCAGCTTCAGCGCGCAGCTTCAGCGCGCGCTGGTTGATGCCGGGGTTCTCGGCCACGCCCTGAGAGAAAAGGCGGGAAAAAGGAGGGGGGGGGGGGGACGTGAGACAATGGCAGACCCATGCACACGCAGTGCTGAAGAGCATTGCTAAGCAATAACGGCAATGATAACTGTGTTCAGACTAAACTACCACATGGGGGTTTCAGAACCACCCTGCAGTGGGACATTAGAATAGAGAGAGAGAGATGCTCCACATTGCATGCAAGCCTCCCACACAAGTCTCAGTCATCAGTTCACTTCAGAAACTGGGGCCTGTAGAAATGTCTCCTATGTGCACGCTCAGCCTTTCTTGATTGGCTCCCCCCCCCCCCCGCCGAAATAAAAGCAAGCCAAATGAATTATGAAATAATTCTGAAATACAGGATGATGGGGAGAGAGGTATTTTTTTAAAAGCTAATTTAGCTTTAAGGGGTGAAATACCTCCATGGTGTAGGTCTTCCCTGAACCGGTCTGCCCGTAGGCGAAAATGCACACGTTGAAGCCGTCGATGCAGGAAATGATCAGGGACTGCACTTCCTGGAAGACCTGTGCAAAGGAGAATGACACGGGCGTCATTTCCCCATTTCCCTTGGGAAGTGAACCCCTAAATCCACCCTTCACGGGGGGCTCACCTCTTCTTGCGAGGCCTGAGGGGGGAACACCTTGTCCAGCTCGAAGGACATGGCCTTCCCTTTGTTGGACAGGTGGAGGACCGCGTCGTCGTCGGGGTCAAAGGTCACCATGTTCTTGGCATCGGCGGCATTCAGCTCCTCCTGGCTGACGGGCCGAACCCGGCAGAGCACACGGATATTACCTGAGAGAGAGAGAGAGAGATGAACAGAGAGAGAGAGGGAGAGAGACCCAGAGAGATAGAGAGAGAGAGAGAGAGAGAGAGAGAGAGAGAGAGAGAGAGAGAGAGAGAGAGAGAGAGAGAGAGAGAGAGAGAGAGAGGAGAGAGAGAGAGAGAGAAAGAGGTGAACACTGTGTACAGAGCAGTGCTGCTGACAGTAGACAGCAGACTGTAGCGGGGATTGTGATGTCACGGTTGCCACGGCGTCCCCTCCGCTCTCTCACCTCGGAGACGGACCAGCTCGTTGTGGCACTTCTTGCGCAGGTTCATTTCCCGCTTGTACTTGCGCAGCAGCTCCTGGTTGGCGGTGCTCACCTCTGTGATCACCTGGCAGATCTGCCGGCAGGGGGGAAAGGTCAAGGGTCAGGGGGAAAAGGTCAAGGGTCAGGGGGTCACGGCCATACAGTCACAACTGCAGCAATGAAATGGCATCTACACCAGGGACACTCAAATCTGGTTTCCATTCCTCCCCTCTAATCAGGGACTGATCTGAACCTGACACAGCAGGTGAGTGTGATCTCTGGCCAATCAGTGACATTACTGAACTACGGGAACTATCAAAGCAGCGCTACTGACTTTGAGAAACAGGTCTGAGTATCTCGTTTACACAAACAAGTCGGTCAGCTCAGCATTCTAACACTCAAAGTTTGATCTCTGCCATTGGTGAAGCTTTCTGATTGGCCGTTTCCTTATGAATATTCATGAAGGCATGTGGTTAAAAACAGAATACCAGCATAAGTGCGAAGTGTGATTATTTATGTAAGCGGCTAACTAAAGATAGAACAGCTGTTGCTACAACGCCAGCGGCTATGGATTTTCTGTCCTGACGCACTACTATTTATATATCGTACTATAGCGCTGGAAACTCCCAAACTGCTTGAATACAGAAGCACGGAAGACGGGAGGAAGTTTGACCATCTGGTTATTATAGAGAATCTGTGGCAGAACGTCCTGCAGTTAGGATGCACTGAGGACAGAATGAGAGCAGCGCCCGGCCGTCTGGTTGGCACGCAGAAGATCTGTGGTGCGCTACAGAGTGATCGACAGGCGCGGCTCACCTCCTGCTTGGCCTCGCCGATGGCCTTCTCCAGCATGACGGGGAAGTCCTGCACCTGCCTCTTCAGGCAGTTGTAGTCGCAGGTGAGCGTGCGCAGGGCCGGCTGCAGCGTCAGCAGGTTCATCCGCACGCCTGCGCAGAGGGAGGGACGTCACGGCGAGGAGAGACGCAGGACAGGTAAGCAAGAAGACAAAACAGGCAGAGGCAGACAGATGCATAGACAGAAAGACAGAGAGAGAGAGAGAGAGAGAGACAGACAGATGCAAAAACAGACAGAGGCAGGCAGGCAGGCAGGCAGGCAGACAGACAGACAGACAGACAGACAGACAGGCAGGCAGGCAGACAGACAGGCAGGCAGGCAGGCAGGCAGGCAGACAGACAGACAGACAGACAGACAGACAGACAGGCAGGCAGGCAGGCAGGGCAGGCAGACAGACAGACAGACAGACAGACAGAAAGGCAGACAGGCAGACAGATGGACAGAAGGACAGACAGACAGGCAGACAGGCAGGCAGGCAGATGGGAGGACAGACACACAGACGGGAGGGCAGAGCGACAGAGACAGACTGACAGGAGGACAGACACACAGACACAGACGGGCGACTGACGGGAGGACAGAGCGAAAGACAGAGTGATTTACGGAAGGACAGAGCAACTGACAGACGGACGGGAGGAGAGAGCGACTGACAGACAGACAGACGGGAGGACAGAGCGAAAGACAGACAGACGGGAGGAGAGACAGACAGACAGACTAACGGGAAGACAGAGCGACTGACAGACGGACGGGAGGACAGAGCAAAAGACAGAGCGATTGACAGAAGGACAGAGCGAAAGACAGACGGACGGGAGGAGAGACAGACAGACAGACTAACGGGAAGACAGAGCGACTGACAGACGGACGGGAGGACAGAGCAAAAGACAGAGCGATTGACAGAAGGACAGAGCAAAAGACAGACGGACGGGAGGAGAGAGCGACTGACAGACAGACGGGAGGACAGGGCGACTGACCGGCCAGGTTCTCGTGCACGGCCTTCATCTCGCTCTCAGCCCTGACGAAGGCCTCCTCGATGACCCGGTTCTTCTCCTCCTCCAGAGACTGCATCTCCGCCTCCAGCTGGCCCTGCACCCGCTCCATCTCCCCCTCGTACGTCAGGATCTGCATGCAAAGGGGGATAGGGGCAAGAGGTCAGGCCCCCTCCCTAAAAAAAAACCCCCACTACAGGGGGCCTGTAGCCCCTTCACCTCAGCCCTGGCACCAGTTAAGCCAGAACAGTTCGGCCATTCTCTATATGGGTCACCCATTACCGTCTACACCACACAGACAACCCATCCTGCTGACCAAACGCATTATGCTAATTAGGCTAAGCTACCCAAAGCAACAGACCGAGGCTAGCGTGCACGGCTATGCTTAGTCTAGCACAGAGCTGAGGTAAGTCAGCAGGTTTGGACGGGGAGGCCTGCTTCAACAACACGTTCCAATAAGACTGCTCACTCCATTACGCACTGATCGAGGATCAGTTAACCCAGCCGCTAACCTAACCGCTAACATTGTGTGTTGGTAACACACACTGACCCAGGGTCAGCGCTAGGAGGTACGCTGCTACCTACACCTG
The DNA here is from genome assembly GCA_025169545.1 of Anguilla japonica. Classification (NCBI taxonomy): domain Eukaryota; kingdom Metazoa; phylum Chordata; class Actinopteri; order Anguilliformes; family Anguillidae; genus Anguilla; species Anguilla japonica. The sequence goes on along the minus strand of CM045887.1, from coordinate 60,111,300 downwards.
CTACGACACGTAGCGGGGAGGGGAGTGGAGGGGTTCAGGCCTGGTACAGCACTACTCAACAAAGGGGAGAATTTAGGAGGTTGGACACAGGAAGTACAACTGAGGAACACAGGAAGTACTACTGTACGGTCATACATCTACCGACCAGACTCAATGAGAAATGAGGGGTGTATGAGAGTCATCTAAAAAAAACTGCTTCAGGGGTCAAACATGAACCTGATGCAGTGAAATCGTTAAAAATGCAGTGACTCAAAGACAAGCTAAAAAAGTTCAGGAAAAAACTGCCATATTAAAAGCCTAGTATGTTAAAAAGACTTTCTGTGCCACTGCTCTCTAACTGGCATCCAGCCCTCTTTCACCGTAACTTTCCCTCCGTTTTCTAAATGACCTCTGACCCCTCCAGGCAACCAAACAGAAGTCCAACCTTGGACAACCTACGAATGACCTCTCCGTTGCCCCTGCCAACGGCGTAAGAGAGCAGGCCACAGAGACGTCTCCTGTCCGTGCCCAGCTGGAACGCAAGCGGAGAGAGCAGTTAGCCTCCAATGGGGGGGGGGGGGGGGGGGGGGGGGGGGTATAGCACGCTGGGTGAGACTCCTCCTACGGGATACTACAGGAGGCTGGTTCCAGCTGTACAGTGGAAAAGGGGTATTAATGACCAGGATACTGTTTTTTCCTGCTGTGACTGGAAAATGATCAGGGGAAGATGAAAAATGACCACAGCGAGTGAGGGGAGTAAGGATGGGGAAGCAATGAGACCCACCTTTTATGAGCGATTTGGAGGGGGAAGGTAGGGGGTGGGGATGGGGGGGTGGACATACACCCAGCACTGTGGGACAGGTGTGATGGAATGAGATCAGGAGGGGGAGGGGCAAGAGCCAAAGCTCAGTCATTTCATTGGCTGACAGGTATAACTGACCGACGACGCTTGGCAGCTCCACCCATTCTGAAGCTTTACGAAGTCTCACCCTAATCACTACAAAGAGTGCCGGCAGGAAAGCGACACGTCGGAGCAGAAGCACTTCCTGTTCTGACGCCGGCGGCGGGATCGCTCAGTAATCCGTCTGAGCCCTCGATCCGCCGCTACCCGCCAGGACGGCGTGACTCAGAGGGAACCCGCCATACCTCCCCACGTGCTATCCGCGCCCTCCGTGCCGATTGGTTCAGCTGCCCCGTGTGACACGCCTGGGCCAATCGCAGGCAAGGGCAGTGACGGTACAGTGTGCAGATGAGTTTGAGCTGCGCTTCTCTCTCTCTGTTCTGCTCTGCTCTGCTCTGCTCTGATCTGCTCTGATCTGTTCTGTTCTGGCCGCAGCAGAGACAGGCTGGAACAGAGCCAGTGCGCGCTGGATTCATTCCCGCAGCCCAGTTTTAATTAACGGCTGTGCCCTAACGATAGCAGCGATAGCCTAATTACAGAGTCCCAGAGCGAATGCTAAAGTTAGGAGGGGTGAAGGCATACAGAGGGTTGGGGTTTGGGCTATCCCTCAGGCAGGGGTGGGAGTAGTAGGGGTGGGGCTTCCCCTTCGGGGTGGGGCTATCAGGGGTGGGGCTTCTCCTAGGTTTGGGGTGGGGCTTCCCCTTAGTTGGGGGTAGAGGTAGCAAGGGGCGTGGCTTGAGGGGTAGTATTAGTGCGGGTGGGGCTATCCCTCGGGTTAGGGGTGGAGGGCGAGGCTACTCCTTGTTTAGGGGTAGGGATAGTGGGGGCGGGACTACTCCTGGGTTAGGGGGTGGAAGGCAGGGCTTTTCCTGGGTTAGGGGCAGAGGGCGGAGCTACCCCTGGGTTAGGGGAGGAGGGCGGGTCTACCCCTGGGTTAGGGGGGAGGGCGGGGCTTCCCCTGGGTTAGGGGGCGGGGCTACCCCTCGGTCAGGGCCCGTACCTGCGTGCGCAGCTGGCCGCAGGTCCTCTGCGACTCGTGCAGCTGCTGCTCCAGCTCCCTGAGCAGCTGCCTCTGCACGCCCAGCTGCTCCTGCAGCGCCAGGTTGCGGCCGTGCGCCTCCGACAGGGCCTGCTGCGCCTCGGCTGACTCCACCTCCACCGTGCGGGTCACGTACTGCGGGGGCGGAGAGGCGTCAGAGCCCTGCGCCGAAACGCAGCCCTCCCCCACGCACAGTAAAAACGCACAGCCAGTTTACATTCAGACAGCGCAACATCATACACGCATCGATATCCATCTGAGTATGTGTATTACACACACACACACACACGCGGACACATGAACACGTGCACATGCACACACAGACACACACACATTAACAACTAAAAATTTTATAAAAACGAGTAGAATACATTCACAACAGAAACAAATATACAGTTGGACAGACAGAACAGTAGTTGGACGATACAGACACAGACAGAGACACACAGGCAGATACAGACACAGTGGGCAGTATTGAACAAGTTTTTACCCCCCCGCCTGGCCCCACCCACACACACCCTGCCCGTGCCCCCCCCCTCCCCGCCCCCCGGGCCCACCCACCCCGCCCGCCCCGCCCTGCCCCTGCCCCGCCCATCTCACCTTGACCTGCGGGGGCAGCGCGGCCTGCTGGGACAGGGCCTGCTGGCAGTCCCTCAGCCGGCGGCCCAGCTGCAGCTCCACCTCCTCCCGCTCCCGCTGCGCCTCCTCCAGCCGCAGGGACAGCTCCTCCAGCCGCTCCGCCTTCTCCTCCTGCCCCCGCTGCACCTCCCCCAGCCGCCGCTCCAGCCGCTGCACCTCCTCCCCCCGCTGGGACAGCGCGGCGCGCAGGCACTCTGCATCCTGTGGGGGGGGGGGCGGAGAAAAACCCTAAATAAACTCGACTGCTGTTTGGCCCCAAACAGACTGTACAGACTCCACGGCTGATTACCTGGCCTTCCTTGGTGACAGATAGCAAACAGAGAGAAACCATGACAACCTAGTGCAGAATCAGTGAAGACAGGCCAGTGTTTGAGTGTAATTCTGGGTGGGTGTGTGTGTCAGTGTATGTGTGTGTGTGTGTTTGTCAGTGTATATGTGTGTGTGTGTGTGTGCGTATATATGTGTACGTGTGTACATGCCCTGCTGACCTGGCTGTGCGGGTGTGTGTGTGTGTATGTGTGCGTGTGTGTGTGTATATGTATGTACGTGTGTGTGTGTATATGTGCATGCGTGCTCTGCTGACCTGGCTGTGTGTGTGTATGTATGTGTGTGTGTGTGTAAGTGTGTGTGTGTGTGTATGTGTACCTCTGCTGACCTGGCAGTTGGTGCAGGTGAGCGGGGGCTCTAGTGCTTCCCTCAGCGAGGCCTGGCAGGCGCTCAGCTCCTGTTTGAGCCGCTCGTTCTCAGAGACCAGGATCTCCAGGTGCTTCTCCAGGTCTGTCGCCCCCTGGTGGAGACGGAAGGGGCTCAGCAGTGACACTCGGCGAACGTTTCTGTGTTCTTGCGCAGTCGAGCCGTAAATCTCGTTACGAACACGGGGGAGAACATGGCTCCATGTGATGGAATTTAAAGCTGCAGCTTTGAGGGGGAAGGATGAGGAAGCTGGAGGGGAAACTCCTGTAGGACTGGTTTAGCCTTTAGGGGGGGCTTTATCTTACACAAACCGGATTCTAATGACTCGCCTCTGTCTCCATCTCCTTCCCTCTCCCCCCCTTCCCCTTACATTCTCACCACTCTCTTACTCCCTGTTCCTCTGCTCTTCTCTAAAACTGTCCCTCCCTCTCTCCTTCTTCTCACTCTCTATCCTTCTCTCTCTTTGACCCCCTACTCTCATTACATTACATTTAATTGGCAGATGCTTTTATCTAAAGCGACGTATAATAAGTGCATAGCGAAGGTCACTGAAACAACTACTCACTCTCACTCACTCACTCTCCTCTCTCACACACACACACACACACACACACTCTTTCTCTCTCTCTCTCTCCCTCTGACATGTATGTCATGCACACACACTCTCTCTCTCTCTCACACACACACACACACACACACACACACACACTCTCTCGGTCCCTCTCCCTCTCTCACACACACACACACACACACACACACACTCTCTCTCTCTCTCTCTCACCAGCTCCGAGCGCAGCCGGTCCACCTCCTGGGTCTGGTCCAGCAGCTTCTCCTCCAGCTCCCTCACCTGCGGGACAAGCAATGGTCAAAGTTATAGAGCCTCCAGTCACACTTCGCAGTGGCTGATGTGGGAGAGCTGTGACTGGTGTAATGGGACTCGGTATATGATGTGGGACAGGTGAGGGACAGGTGTGATCAGGTGTAGGACAGGTGTGAGACAGGTCTGATAGGACAGGTGTGATCAGGTATAGGACAGGTGTGGGACAGGTGATGGGACAGGTGTGATCAGGTATAGGACAGGTGTGGGACAGGTGTGATCAGTTTTAGGACAGGTCTGATGGGACAGGTGTGATCAGGTGTGGGACAGGTGAGACTGCAGAATGGCGGCTGCGTGCCTGTGTGCGCAGCTGGAGGATGAGGGTCTGCTGCTCGCTGTCTCGGCTGCGCAGTCGGTCCTGCAGCTGAGCCTTCTCCTCCTGCGCAGGGCTGTGACAGCCTGTCAGTCTCTGCACCGCCGGGCCTGACCGACTGTCTGTGAGACGCTGAGTAGCTCCTGCAGAGAGAGAGACGCACACACAGACATATCACATACACAGAGACGAATCACATACAGAGACATATCACATACACACAGACATATCACATACACAGATACATACCACATACACAGAGACGTATCACACACACAGAGATGTATCACACACACAGACATATCACATACACAGATACATACCACATACACAGAGACGTATCACATACACACAGACATATCACATACACAGATACATACCACATACACAGAGACGTATCACACACACAGAGATGTATCACACACAGAGACATATCACATACACAGAGACATATCACACACACAGAGACGTATCACATACACAGATACATATTACATACACAGAGACGTATCACATACACAGATACATATCACATACACAGATACATATCACATACACAGATACATGTCACACACACAGAGACGTATCACATATACAGATACAAATCACATACACAGATACATATCACACACACAGAGACGTATCACGTACACAGAGACATATCACATACACACAGAGACGTATCACACACACAGAGACGTATCACGTACACAGAGACATATCACATACACACAGAGACGTATCACACACACAGAGACGTATCACATACACAGATACATATTACATACACAGAGACGTATCACATACACAGATACATATTACATACACAGACATATCACATACACAGACATATCACACACACAGACATCACACACACAGATACATATCACATACACAGACATATCACACACACAGATACATGTCACACACACAGATACATGTCACACACACAGATATGTATGCACGCACACACACACACACACACGCACACGCACACACACACACGCACGCACACACACACACACACACACACGCAAACACGAAGAAATTACTGCCGACTTGTACGGTGCGACCTGCACCGTGTGACTCGTGCCATTCGTCGGCTGATTTAGGGAATAAATATTCGCCCCAGGCTCCGCTGCGGGCCACCGACATGTCAGCACGTGCTGCAGGGACTACCCTGACAGTTGACAGGGATTTCGGCACACCCCTGGACAGAAAGACCCGGAGGGCGAGCAGCACCGCCTGACGCGCTGACAGAATCCTAGCAGACAGCTGATTCGCTGATTCACTGGACTACAAAGGAAACGAGTCCTGGCAACGCTCCTGTGGCCATTCCCCCATCAAGAATGCTTTAATCCTCACCCCAAAGAATTTCAATTCTCTCAAAAGCACCAAAAAAAAAAAAAATCAGTTTTTTTGTTTGTTTGTTTGTCAGTACTGTCATAATCAGCATTATGATTTAGTCACACAAGGGTTATGAACTTTATCACTGAGTTTAAGACACAACCACATTTCAAAGAGACGGATAACGACTTGCGTCTTAAAACCCTGAATGTAAACATGCAGGGTTTCTAACAGGGACACTGAAGTTATGACACACATTTATTGTGACCTTTGAGCAAAACGTTGATGCTGTAGGATGCATGTGTAATTTAAAATGACAAAAAAAAAAAACTGTAAAATCCAAATTGCAAGCCTTCAAGGTAAACGCAAATGCAAATCTAAATCCGAATGAATTCCCAGCCCTGGATTCCCACACCGGCCCTCTGCAGACCCTCGCACCCGTCCCGCGCGTGTTTCGTCGAACCCCCTCCTCACCTGTGGGCGGGGCTCTGTGCAGCTGGGCCTCCCGCTCCCGCAGTACGCCCTGCAGGCCGCGGATCAGCGACACCCTGTCCCGCAGCTGCTGCAGCTGCTCACGCTTTTGCTGCAGCTGCTGCTCGCGATCCTGCTGCAGACACTGCTGCTCACGGTCCAGCTGCAGACACTGCTGCTCGCGATCCTGCTGCAGACACTGCTGCTCACGGTCCAGCTGCAGACACTGCTGCTCGCGTTCCTGCTCTAGCCGCTGCTCGCGGTTTTGCTGCAGATGCTGCAGCTGCAGCTGCCGTCCGGCCTCTTGGCTGCGCAGACGGGCTTGGAACTCGCACACTTTCTCCTGAAGGGTCTGTGGAGAAGGGGGGCGGAGACAGCAAGTGTCAATCACAATTTAAAAAAACAAAACATTTTTAAAAAAATCACAAATAAGGGAATGGCCTGCTTACCACATGGTCCAACTTTGAAAACAGAAAATTGGGACCAGTACTATGTCCCCAAAATGGCAAAGAGTGATCTGATAACAACAGAGACCTGTGCCTCTCTGTTAGGACCATGAGATAAACTGACCCAGTTTCTACAAGGTCCTACGAGGTTCAAGGGGTTGGACCCAAACTGAGCTCTGGGTCACGTTAAGGACTCAAGCTAAGCTGATTCTATAAAATCCTGGGATTGGCTAAGGCAGTACTCAATAGCACAAGGAACTAAGACTCAACCATAAAAAAATGTAATGTGAGAATTACACATGATGCCATCCAGGAGCATGACCAGGTGACTTTCTGCCGAGGAACGTCAAGGCAAAGAGAGAAAAATAAAAGGAACAAAGAGAAAGAAAAAGAGTGAAAGAGACAAAGACAAAGAAACACAGAGACACGATGATATGTTGAGTGACACTGTGAAGTCATGTGACACAGAGAATCCAAAATGCATGCCAGAGGTTCTCTCAGGGGGTGCTATTGTGAGGTCACAAGTGTGTGAGACAAAGGTCACATGGCCCGTTTGACCCAATCAGGCCCTCTTTGACAGTCAGCATACCTGTGAATGGGAATGCTGAGGTAGGCAGACCTGATACTTGGGTCAGAGGGCTTAAACTACAAAATATAAACACAGCCTAAATTTTCCTGCTGAACTGTCATTTTCTCAACTGGTATCAAACATCAGCACACCTTTACTTCAGAAAAAAACAATGAAGAAGAAGAAAAACCCCTCAGACACGAGACTGTCGGCTGTCGCACAATTAAATTTTAAAAATTGACAGTTGGTCGGGTCTACTCGCTGTATCAGAGGCTACACTGTACCTTTAACAGGGAGTACAGCTTAGACCGTGATTAAGGGAGTGAAGTAGGACCACAGTCTGCTATCTTGCCCAAACTGAATGAGGGCTCTGATTCATGCCTGTCTAAGACGTAAAGTCAGGATCCGCCTGTACAGGTTGTTGGGACGTGTGTCTGTACAGTTGGTTGGGTGTGATTTGAATCTGCCCTGGTGGGTGTAGGTGGGGATCTTCGCTGTTGCAGAGATACTGCTTCAAGGACAAATGTTGACTTGAATTGATGGCAATTGGCAACTTGAGCAGAAGAATGAAACTCTGTGCATGTCTATAATTAAACACAAACAGCGGCCCAAATCCAGTGAGAAACATTTCACTCAGAGGTGAGCAGCCATGTAAACTGTTGGTATGGCAACAGGAGGTTGAGGTAAGAAACTTAAGCTAGTGATGTCACCGTTAGCTTTCCCAGCCCTGTGGAGTCCTCACAAACATACCAAAACACACACACACACGCACACAGTCCTCTCACACGCACGCACGCACACAGACCTCACACACACACACGCATGCACACACACACATGCCCATAACCACACACACAGACCTCACACACACACAGACAGACAGACAGACAGACCTCTCACATGCGCGCACACACACACACACACCCCCACACACACACACACACGGCTCGAGGACCGCTGGCTAGCCAGACCGGACCAGGCTGACGCAGGGGCACACACGCACTCACTAATGGCATTAAAACTCTGGGAAAAGGACTGAGGTTCTGCCCAGCGCCTGTGTGGGGGGTTGGGAGGGGGCTGCAGGGATTTGGGAACACAAAGTCACAAGACTGGATTTTCACCACTTAAAATGCAGTGCCAGGAACAGCAACAGCGTGTGTGTGTGTGTGTGTGCGTGTGTGTGTGTGTGTGCGCGCGCGTGTGTGAGTTTGTGTGTGTACATTTTCCTCTCGTGACTCACCTGTATAATAAGCTGTTGGTCACCTGTACTGCTGGTATCAGTGAGGTCAGAGGTCACACAGTGGCGTGGGAAGACTGAATTCTGCAGTGAGAGGAAGGAGCTCTCCTCCTCAGCCTCACTCAAGAAATCCACTGAGCTCGCTGTGGAGACAGAACAGCACTTTACATGCATGTACACACACACACACACACACACGCCTCAAACACACACACAGTCTCACACACACACACACACACACACACACTCACTCACACACACACGCGTGCCTCAAACACACACACACACACATGCCTCAAACACACACACAGTCTCACACACACACACACACACTCACACACGTGCCTCAAACACACACACACACACACATGCCTCAAACACACACACAGTCTCTCTCACACACACACACACACACACACACACACACACACACACTGTGTGTTTCTGTGTGATCGTTCTGGGTCTGGTAGACTGATATATCTCAGGAGATTTGGTGAAGGTTGTATCTGTAAAGTGCATGTAGGTGAAACCCCTCATCCTCTGTCATGCAGCTAATGTCTATGCCATCCCTGAAGCATTTCAGCTTACACTAGCTTTACACCACATTTACACCAGCTTTACACCAACCTTACAGCAGCTTTACACCACATTTACACCAGGCTAATACCAGCTTTACACCAGACTTACACCAGGCTTACACCAGCTTTACAGCAGGCCTCCATAACCTCCCAGGTGCCTGCAGCAGGGCCTGGAGCTCTCAGTTCTTTCCCACACCAGTGCTATGCGGGTCTGTCCCCGTCTCTCACAATCAGCCCGTGAGTAAGATAACATCCCCAGAGACGGGCCCGCAGCCGCCCGCCGGCAGTGTTAATGGCTGATGTATTAACCCCAGGTGAGGCAGGCCGTGTTGGCCTAAGCCTCATTCCCGCTAAACAGGTAGGGGGAAAGCCTGTGGGAGCCGAGCGGCTGACCTGGAGTCAGTCTCACTGCCGGCAGGACACAGGCTCTGTGGTTCAATAACCCACCTGTTACTACAGCACCCGTCACTGACCCCCCATTAACCCCAAGCAAACCCTGCACACGTATGCTGAACCCAACACAACCGCACATCCAACACAACCGCACATCCAACACAACTAGCCCTGTGCTAACCCTAACACAACCGCACATTCAACACAACTAGCCCTGAGCACTAACCCCCAACACAACTGCACATCCAACACAACTAGCCCTTCGCTAACCCCAACACAACCGCACATCCAACACAACTAGCCCTGAGCACTAACCCCCAACACAACCGCACATCTCACATCCCCCCAAAAACAGCCACACATCCTGAGCACCCAGGGCTCCACATTAACCCAACCACGTCCTACACAGCTAGCTGCCTTAACCCCAACACAACCGTACCTTCAGTACACCTGGCTCCACATCCGTACCTCCAGTACCGCTGAGCATAACCCCCCCCCCCCCCCCCCACCCCCACCATCCAAACTGCGCAGACACAATCACTGCTCCCCACTCCACTCACCTGCAGCCCAGCAGCGACAGAGAGGACCGGCGTCAGCCAATAACAATAGAGCCAGTGTGTGAAAGCCCGAGTCATGACTCTCTCTGTTCCATGGCGACAGAACAGACTGGCTTCACTGTAACAGCACCTCCTGTTAACTCCTGTGGCTGTCTCTCCCAAAACACGTCAGCTGAAACTGCGCTGCCTGTCTCCTTCCTGCTCTCTCTCCCTCTCTCTGTCTGTCTCCCTCCCTCCCTCCCTCTTTCTCTCTCTCTCTCTCCCCTTCCTCTCTCTCTCTCTCTCCCTCCCCCCCCCCCCCACCCTGCAGGAAGTCTCCCTCTCAGTAATCTCAAAAATGCGGCAACACTGGATTTCTCACCAGCAGCCACCCCGCCTCCCCTTCCCCCCCATGTGACACTCACTGTCCAATGAGACGTCTTTCTTCCAGAGCTCCTGCAAACAAGGGGCGTGGCCGAGGTCCCAGGTCTTGCGCGTGCTGAACATGACCGCCGGGTGGAGGAGTGCGCTGGAGCGCCGAGCCGGCTGGAGGGGGAGAGGGAGGGAGGGAGGGAGGGAGGGAGAGAGAGAGGGGGAGAGGGAGAGAGAGAGAGGGGGAGAGGGAGGGAGAGAGAGAGAGGGGGAGAGAGGGAGGGAGAGAGGGAGGAGGGAGAGAGAGGGGAGAGGGGGAGAGGGAGGGAGAGAGAGAGAAGGGGAAGAGAGAGAGAGAGGGGGGAGGGAGGGAGAAGGGGGGAAGGGGGGAGAGAGAGAGAGGGGGAGAGGGAGGGAGAGAGGGGGAGAGAGAGAGAGAGAGAGAGAGAGAGAGGGGGAGTCAGAACTGCACACGCATGCATGTACATACACATACATAAACACACGCACGCACATACCATACATACACACACACACACACACACACACACACACACACACACACACGCGCACACACACACACTCACACACACACACACACACACACACACACACACATCACGTTCACAGTGCTTGTGTGACACGGTGCGATACACTCAGTGGACCCACATTCCCAGCACGTATAAACCTGCCAGCTGAAGGCCAGACTTCCTCAGACACTTACAGTACCTGCTCAGCACCGTTTAATCAGGTTAGGTCTCAGTGAACAGCGTTCCTGAAGAACAGCGTTCCTGAAGATCAGCCAGCATACAGTGAGTGGCCTCTAGAGACTCTCTGATATGACTGCACATCATGCCAAACATTTCTAAAAGCAACCAACTTTATCATCCACACTAGTAGACACTCCTGTCAAATAAACTGTACACAATATAGTTTGGTAGACATAATAGATTAATTTCTTATTTGAATGCAAGTTTATTATTATTTTTATTTTTTTTTAGGGATATTAGGCTCCTCAAATAATGGCAAATGCAAGACTTGCAGAAGGCAAAAAAAAAACATTCTGAGGTTAAATGCATTTTCCAGAAGAGGGCGCCATTGCAAGGACTGACCGACTCAAGACTGACAGTCTCCCTGTCAGTACAGCAACAGCAGTATTGAAAGACTATGAGAGATCCACAGAAAAAGCACATTCACAGAAACACTACAACCACCTGAAAGCTCACATTTCATGTAAATGAAATTGTGTCTAAAATGTGTTGTAGGTTTGTGACACCACTGGATCAAAACAGTGTCAGCTTCTCTGTGGCCAGACCACAATATGTGGGTGAGGGAGGGAAGGGAGGGGTAGAACCTGGACAATCAGGCTTAGCCTCCAACCCCCCCCCCCCCCTAAACCTAACCCCCACACACACAGAAACACAACACATACACATGCACACACACGCTGTGACCAGACATTAGTACTGCTGTCAACAAATTCCTGGAGTAATCTTACTTATCTCTCTCACAGACGGTAAACACTTAGTGAGCGCACACACACACACACACACACACACACACAAAGACAGCTTGGCAGCCCACTCAAACCCTGCAGGTTCTGGTCGGGCTCTCTGGGAGGGAGTGCGTTTCCCTGTAAAAGTGACGGACGCGGCAGAGTGTCCGAGCCGTCTGCATCATCGCTGCTTCTAACGAGGTGCAAACTGGGCTAGTAACCGCACGTCTGAGGTGAGAGATTCTGGCACACACACTCGCTTGCGCACACACACACACGCGCACAAACTCTCACACACACACGCACATACACACACACATACACGCGCACATACTCTCTCTCACACACACGCGCACATACTCTCACACACACACACACGCACATACACACACACATACACGCGCACATACTCTCTCTCACACACACACGCGCACATACTCTCACACACACACACACGCACATACTCACTCACACACACACACACACACACACACTTCAACGCTCACTGGGACCTACAAAACACCGCACACAGTGAGAGAGAGAGTGAGTGAGAGAGAAAGACTCAATGAACTGGGTGGAGATTTACGGGTCAATAATCCGATTCCATGGTGACGCACCTCCTGTCCCCGAGCGCTGCCACGCGTACGAACATGCGTGCCCAGGAGCGCCAACCCAGCCAACCGTCATTACCGCCATAAAACTACAATCCCCCAAACGCGGTTACAACCAGCCCTACCGACACAACATAACCTGGGCCCTAACCATAACCCTAACCCCACCTCACAAACATAACCTGGGCCCAAACCCTACCCAGCGACACTACCTCCATTAAACTATAATCCCCCAAACGTGGTTACAACCAGCCCTACCGACACAACATAACCTGGGCCCTAACCCTACCCAGCAACACTACCTCCATAAAACTATAATCCCCCAAACGCAGTTACGACCAGCCCTACCGAACACCAACACAGCATAACCTGGGCCTTTCCAATGGCTGGTAGCATCACCACAACATTGTGAAAACGTTGCAGAAACATTGTGGAAACGTTGAGGAACGTGTGCTGGAGGTTTCGGACAGCCTCCCAAATCCAGCATTCGACACCCGCTCACCCCCCCCCCCCCCAACCCCCCCCCCCCCACCACTCCGCCCTCGCTCTTACCGCACCTGGAACAGGCCGTCCCGCAAGCCGCTCCTGTCCCACCAGGGGAAACCCAGGTCCCGTGTTCCAGCCAGCCCCGGTTAAAGAGGGACCCCATCCACCCCAACATCCTGAGCGACGCCCCACCTCGTCCCGACCCCACGCTGCACCCGAGGGACCGAACACAGGTGCGTCTCGCTTTCGTATGGGACAACGCTGCCGCGCACAACCAGGTCAGCCGCCTCCCCGCGGCTAGCCCCGCCCACGGACACTTAAGGGAACTCATTTTACCCATAATCCCATAATCCTTTAAGCAGATGCTCCTCTGCTCCACCCTGACTTTGTTCCCCTTTATTTTTGCTCAAGTGACCCCTGTGACATCATCAAACAAAGATAAGCTCCCAGGGGCAACAAGATGTTCATCTCTCATTTTTCAACGGGGGCAATCAATTGCATCGAACAACTCTTGGACAACAAAAATACAAATCAATCGCATAGCAAAAATCAATTGCAAAGCAAACCAATTGCTATATATAATTATACATAAAATATTTCAGAAATGAAATAATAAATATATAAAATATATACCTTATTTAGTCTGGCTTCACAGCAGTTGAGAACTGCATGTTTTTCCACTGAGACTGGAATATCATGGTATTGTTCTACAGTTCTATTTGGGGTGGGAATGTTGTCATTCCTGGAATTCCTCTCCCCCTCCTTCATTTCATGTTAAATAAGAGGAGGGGCAGGTGCAGGATCTTATCTCTTCTGCTGGGAAACAGACATGGGGGTGTTTAGCTGTGTTTAGTTGGTAGCACCAGTCGTTGCCATACTGACTCGAGCGACAGGCTCTACCACCTGACTAGGTCCTCTAACCGGTTACCGTGGGGGAAGTATCCATGGTCCCGAACACACAGGGGATTGTGAGTAAGTTTCATATTTAACAGTGCACCCATCAGCTGAGGAGGACAAGGAGGGTAAGGAAGTGAAATGTCTTATCTTTTGGGGGGAGGTGGGGGGGCAGAGGGGTCATATAACCTGACCACAAGGGGCTGATGGGATACGTAGTTCGGTCGGTCGTCAAAACACACAAAACGCGTGTCACGCCATTTCATATCTCTGAAATGTTGCGTGCCCTTGTGTGTGCTCCCCCTGGCACGAGGCATAACCGAGTTTCAGTTCCCCCCCCCCTCAGCTCTGGGACCGTGTGATGAATCGAGCAGTAAAACCGAAGAGAGCTTTACTGTGTTCTGGCACTGAAGCGGCCTCTCGCCAGCGAGATAAAAATAAAAACCCCCACGTCGTAAATCCACGAGCGTTATCAGTGTCCTGCTGAGTAAATAATACTCCCGTTCCCTTTGTTGCAAAAAGAAAATACAAAAATAAAATAAGAAAAAAAACCCTTTCTGCAGCAGCAAGGCCATTCATGGTATCCGATGAGCACCGTCTAAAAATACAGCAGGTTAAGGCTGCACCAGCAGGGGTTATTAAAATTCAAAAAGGGGAAGAAAGAAGAATTCCTCTGCCAAGACATAAAACACACGGCACAGTCTCTTCCTGGAGGGGATAATCTGAGGCTGTCATACTCCTGCAGGCATCGGATGACTTATTAGCATCTCATTATATTTCCTCCTCCCCCCCCCCCCCCCGTCGACATCTCCAGTGGGATGAGGGTATTATTCTAATCCCACGCAGAAGAGGATAGCAGAACCAATACGGCTCCGTACCGTGAATCACTGCTAGGGATTCCTATGAACCCCCCCACACACACTCCCCCCCCCCCCCCCCCCCCCCCCCACCCCCACCCCAAAACCCCTGCCAAAGAATCCGGCTCCTCTTTGAGCAGTGCCCCATTTTCCCTATCAGTCAGCCCATAGCCCCCCTACAGATTTCACTCTTTTAGTCACGGGCTGCTATCCTGCCTGTCTAACCACTGCCGTTTCCACATAACGCATGTGCATGTGAAATGCACACGCATGTACAAGCACACGCAACACACACACACAGTCCATTTACACACAAAACAGACACGTGCACACACGCACAGAAAATACACACGCAGACACGCACACACGTGTGCACACACACAAACACACAGATGCATTCATATGCGCACACACACACACACACACACACACACAAACACACACATGCACACACACACACGTGTAGACACACACATGCAGCTCATCCCCAGTGTGTTGCTCATCCTCTAGTGCTGACAGGCTGTTTTGAATCCATGTGGCAGAGAGCAGAGGGGGAATTGGGAGGGAAGGGGAAGGGGGGGGGGGGGGGGGGGGGGGGTTGGGACGGGACAACAGAAGATGCTGACACTGAAGCATCTCCAAACAAACAGGCTCTAATAGAGCTCTGCGGCAGATCCACTGGGACCTGCAGTGTGTGTGTGTGCGTGTGTGCGTCAGTGCGCGCGTGTGTGTGTGTGCGCACGTTTGGGAGTGAGTGTGTGTGTGTGAGCGAGCGCACGTGTGTGTGTGTTTTTGAGCGCACATCTGTGTGCGTACAGTATGTGTACACATGGATAATTTGGCATCGTTAGTGGAAGTGTGGCATCTCAGTGTTTTCAAACAAGTGCAGCGTTCCAGCTCAGGAGACACAAGTCAGCTCTGCACCACAGGAGCGTGACTTCAGGGGTGCGGGTGAAGGGGATTATGGGTACAGGCATGTGTTCAGGATACAGGCGAGTGGGTTTAGGGGTACAGGTATTGCGTTCAGGGTAAATACGAGCAGGTTTAGGGGTACAGGCATGTATTAAGGCAGGGGTGTTAAACTGCAGTCCTGGAGGGCCACAGAGTCTGCAGGAATTTTTGGTTTCCTTACAATCAGCAGCCAGTCAAGGCCCTCGAGAAGGTGGTGTGTGGACTCTGCAGCCAATCAACAAGCTGAATCAATCACTTGTGCTAAAAACACAGAGAAAACCAGCAGACACAGCGGCCCTCCAGGACTGGAGATTGACATCCTTGTATTAAAGGGATACGGATGAACAGATGGACCTTAGGTGCAGTTCAGGGGTACGTGGATGAAATCAGGGGTTCGGGGGGGGGGGGGGGGCAGGTTCCTGGGTACAGGCCCCTTAGCTGAGAGGGACAGGTGCTGAAGTTCAGGTGTTCAGTAGGGCGAGACACACCCCGCCAGCGAATGACTCGCTGCGTGTGTGATCGAGTTCGATTTTTTCGCGCTGACTCATAACCCGCCCACTGCTGATAACGATGAAACACTCCCTGCTACTCCGTCCCCGGCTGACGTGCAGAGAACGGAAATAAACGTGTTTATGAGACCAGAGGCGGGGCCGCAGGTGGCTGGTCCCACAGCGAGCTGGCCAGAGAGAGGGAGACAGACACTCGGGTCAGTACTGGGGGCCGTTTCCAGTGCTCAGACCGCACTTCATCACAGAGCTCTTTACCATCAATTATTCACACAGACAGGACAGGGCAGCGCAGAGACTCGTCCAGCAACACCACCAAATACACCCAACCCCCCCCAAATCGCCCAACCCCCACACCCCCCCTCCCCCACCAAATGCTGAGAGGCGAAGAGGTGGTTAATCGACCGCTGTCCTGTGTCTCTGCCTTCAGAACACGAAGCCCATGAGAAACCCAATCCCCCCCCCCCAAACTCACATCAAACTCATTATCAACACTGCGGGGTGTTAAAAGCTCTCTCCTCTGTGTTCTCCATTAGACCCGCGCTGGAGGAGTTCTGTCTCACTGACACCTGCTGGGGGCCCATATGCTGAGTCTATAGCTGGGCTGTGGGTTACACACACACACACACACACACACAGACACAGACACACAGACTCACTGCATCAACTCACGCACGCACACACGCGCACACACACACAGACAGACTCACTACATCAACTCACACACACACACTCACTCACTCACTCACTATACATCAGCACACACACACATACACACAGACAGACACAGGCGTGCATGCACACACGCACACTCACTATACATCAACATACACACACACACACACACACACACACACTGGTGTTGCTGGTCACCAGTAATGGCTGTATGGTACTAAGGCAATCATGTGACACAACCGTTGCTCCCCCCTCCCCACATACAAGCACATGCACATTCAAACAATGCACCAAACGGAATGCACAAAAGGAACCATTTCTTCCTGAAGCTGTCACATTAAACATTAATCTCAAGGTAAATCGAAGCACCTCCACCCCAGGGGGGGGGGGGGGGGGTAAATAATTTAATTTCAGCATGATTCCGGCATCGATTCCCCGTCAGAGCCAGACGGCACATTTAATCAGAGAGGAGGAAAAGAGCAGGAGGTGTGGAGTTAGACAGACGGTACGGCCTGCAGAACAACTCTACCAGCAGCATCCCGTCAAAAGCCCCTCACACCAGGAACAAAGGATTGTGGGATGCGAGTATGAGTATGCGTATGCGCGCGCATGGACTGCGCCTGCTGCATGCTCCTCAGCACGTCCTGCAATTTCTGCAGCCGCTGCACATGCTGACATTAGGGAAGCACTTTCAGCAGCAGAAGGAAAAAAAAAAGACTCATCTCCGGTGAGACCCAGATGAGATGGAACCAGACTGAGGAGAGAACAGGGGAGGGAAGACTATCCTCCGTCAGCAAGCCACGAACGCCTGTCGCATTCCTTTTGTCCTGTCTCTCACTCCCTCTTCCTCACTCTTTCCCTCTCCCTCACTGTCTCTCACTCTCTCTGTTCTCTCTTGGTCCCTCCCTCTCTATTCTCTCGGTCCCTCCACCTCTCTCCATCGGTCCCTCCATTACTCTCTCCATTTCTCTCCCTCCATCTCTCTATTCTCTCCCTCTGCCTCCACCTCTCCCCCACCATCCCTCTATTCTCTCTCCCTCCCTCCCTCCCTCCCTCTCTCAGCAGGTGAGGGGGGGGTCGTTACTCACCTCCCGGCGCGCGGTTCTGGCTGTCCGTTCATCGCCTTGACACGCTGCCTCCCCTCCTCAAATCCAGCGTGCAAACGCACAAACGCGCAAACGCACAAACGTGCAAACGCACACGCTGATCCCTTCACGCCACTGCCGGCCACCGCCGCCTCGCTCGCTCGCTCTCTCTCTCTCGACTCCCCTGCACCGTGCGCTTTCTTCCCGTCTCCTAGCAACGGAGGAATCCGAGCCACAATCGCAGGTCTCCTCGGGAGCCGACACATCCCCCCCCTCCCCCCCTCCTCTCCACGCCTGTCCCTCCACACTCCCCACACGCACGATAAATAATTTAAACCATAAATGAAGACGGGGGCCGGGCTCTCTTCTCTCCGCCCCCCTCCTGAAATATTAATCAGAGAGGTGGGGGGGGCAGGGCGGGGCTAGAGTTTCAGGCGAGTGACAGGTCGGTGAGGAGGCCGTCATGCTGAAACCCTTCTCCCCCCACATACCATACTGCCCCAGTACAGGAAACTCTGGGATCTTTAAACTTCACATGAAACCCTTCTCCCCCCCACGTACTGTACTGCCCCAGTGCTGGAGACTCTGGGCTCTTTAAACTTTGCATGGTCATGGGCGACCATGCGCAAGGCCCAAGGTCAGAATGTTTGGATGAAGAGCCTGAGCTGGCTGGTGAAGAGGGAGGCGCAGGATAACAGAGAGGACTGCTTCTGCACAAGCTGTTCCCTCTGTCTGTAAACATGCACACTCCGAGCTCACACCATGCCAACGCCAGGTCCTGGTCCAGCAGCTTGCTCAGAACACCCCTACACTGCACCCCAGATCAAGTGAACACGCACACACCAAAAAAAGGAAAAAAAGAGTTCCCCTTGGAGATGGGAAATGGGGGAGAAACTAGGTCATCAGGAACAGAGTTTGCCCATATTTCTGCACGTTTGCGCGTGTGAGTGTGTGCGTGTCTGAGTGTGCCTGTGTGAGTGTGCCTGTATGTGTGTCTGTATGTGTACGTGTGCGTGTGAGTGTGTATGTGTGTGTGTCTGTATGTGTGCGTGTGAGTGTGTATGTGTGTGTGTCTGTACATGTATGTGTGCGTGTGAGTGTGTCTGTATGTGTATGTGTGCGTGTGAGTGTGTATGTCCGTATGTGTATGTGTGCGTGTGAGTGTGTATGTCTGTATGTGTGCGTGAGAGTGTGTCTGTATGTGTATGTGTGCGTGTGAGTGTGAGTGTGTATGTCCGTATGTGTATGTGTGCGTGCATGTCTGTATGTGTGTGTGTATATATATGTGTAAGTGTGCAGGTGAAATGGCCTTGTTTCCAGGTAGTGCACGTGCGCATGAATTATGCACAGGCGGAACCGATGGATGGGGTTCCGTTATTGTGAAGCAGCCGTACAGGAAGTGCAGACTTAGCCGGCAGGTAACACAATCCTCCCAAATAAACCCCCCCCCCCCCTCCACTCACCCACAACAAAGTCAAGCCCCCCCACCCCCCCACCGACATGCAGCCGTGTCTCGCTGTGACAAGAAGCCTCTCGCAGAGTTACGGGAGGAAAGTGGGGGCGGGGTGGGGGGGGGGGGGAACGGAATGACCTAAATATGCGATCAGCTTCGGTTGCCAGATCAGGCTGATGGGCGAGGTGGGGGGACGGAATAAATTACTGAAGGAAACCAGCCTCCGCCGACCAATTTCAGTTCCTGGAGAAAAATTAATGAGGATTCAGCAATACTTTGGATAATCTGACAAGAAAAAAAATGGTTTGGATAATCTGACATACGAGAAAAAGAAGATATTATTCTTAAAGGATAAGATATTTGAATATGTAAAGTTGCCTTTACATATTCCCCATTCCTCTGAACTGTATTCCAACGCTGTTTACTTAAAACATGAGAATTGTGCCGGTTTTATTCATCCAGCATTTGCGAAGGATATTACAGTCAAAAATAACCCTCATACGGTGTTGGACAGAATCCGGCCCGTGCCAGTGCCGACTGTGGCCAGAAGCCCCGCAGAGGTGGTGTATAATTGGCTTTCTGTTGCCCAAGGGATATAGGGGAGGGATTCAGTCAGAGGGGATAGCGCTGTTCATTGCTTGAGCGCCCCCTGTTGGCGGTTCCTGCACTCGTGACTTGCTCTGTGGGCCCGCGTATGATTGGGTCTCCTCCGGCCCCTGCTCGGCGCATGCACAGCTGGGCAGCTGTGATGTGAGAAGAAGCAGCCGGCTGGCACCACGTGTTTCAGAGGAGAACCGCAAGTTGTTTCCACTCTACCGAGCCGGCAGCAGTGGCGCACGTGAGCACACTTGTACGTAATTTACAGATTACAAATTTGGGTGGGATTACAGATGCCAATTTAAAAATAAATAAATAAATAAAATTATTATTTTAATATAAAATAACACATCTCACCGATACTCATTTTCCTGTCTAAAGTAGAGGGAATGTACACCTCTTGGCAGCAAATAATAATTTCAGACACACTTATAAAATAAAAAATGCAGCATTCCATTATTTTAAGATTGACTGCCATGGTCCGTGCAATATCTGAATATCAACTGAATTTTTACTACACTTCACTAGTGACTGTATTATGGCCACAAGATTGCATTACCGGGATTAAAATATATATATATGAAAAGGTGGATCTGCAGATTAGAGACCACTCTTCATTACGCAACATCGCTGATCCCCAGCGATACCTCTCAGGGGCTGAGCTCCGTATTCCATCATTACTGCGCTTCACCATTACTGTGTTCATTTAACATCCACAGCCACGCATGCACATGGCACTCTTTATGGTATGCATACATACAACCGGCACACACGCACACACACACACACCCACGG
This sequence comes from Anguilla japonica, assembly GCA_025169545.1. Classification (NCBI taxonomy): domain Eukaryota; kingdom Metazoa; phylum Chordata; class Actinopteri; order Anguilliformes; family Anguillidae; genus Anguilla; species Anguilla japonica. Next base: position 60,090,506 of record CM045887.1, on the reverse strand, counting down.
TTCATGACTGTCAACACCATGTCTCCATTTTCCAGACGGCAGAGTACATTTCTTCGGCAAATGATCACAGAGTGTAAATGTAGAGCCTCGCGCCTCCCATCCATCCCTCTAACACTCCTCTAACTCTGCTACGCCCGCCAACAGATGTAGCAAATTTCTCCTAATAAATAACACAGGCTTAATGGTTTCTATATGGCCCCGGACTTAAACATCTAAAAGCTAGGCTGTCCAAACAGAGAGGGGGACTCCTGAACAGGTGTGTTCCACTCACAGAGGGTGCAGATCGCTTCAGCCAGGTTCCACAGACCGGTCCCACACAGAGACACTACAGTCGCACCTGTACCCTGCACTTAGGCAAGGTAACTACCCACAATTCCTTCAGCACCAGTATCAATCAGTGACATACACATTTTAATTTAGCCAGACACCCTGACTGATGACGTCTGCTTAGGCAACTACCCATTATCATTATTATTGTTATTATTATAACTTCCAGCTATTACCCCACATGGATGGGTGCTGCCCACCCGTAGGTACAGCCTGGGGGTGGCGGAACGTTTGTGCCCTCACCTTCATCCTCCTCTTCCTCTCTGGAACATTCTCAGGCCTGACTCTGGGACTCGGCTGGTCCTGGTCCCCCTGGCTGCACAGACTGTCTGCAGGGCTGTGTCCGGCTGCGGAGCCGCAGCTGCAGGGAGCCTCGTCCCTCTTCTCTTCCTCGTGCCTCTTGTCCTCCTCATCCTCCTCTTCCTCAAGCTTCAGGGAGCGCCACCTGGCCCTAAACAGGCTGTGCAGGGTCAGCACCGCCAGGGTGCACAGGACGTACATGGTTCCCACGGAGACCCACGGCAGGCCCGGGATGGGTCCTCTCACAGCGATACCTCAGGCCGAGACTCCAGCTCTATCGGGCTTCCAGAACCCCCCCAGAGCCGCTGGAAAGCAGGGGCAGTCCAGCTCTGCTTCTGAGGGACAAAAGTCTGCAGACGGCCCACTTTCGGGTCCTCCTCGTCCCCCTTCAGGCCCCTGTACTCAGGGAGCGCCTCCTCGAGCGCTGTACCTCCTACCGCGCGCCTCCTCCACCACAGTCCGCTTAATAACCAGAGTCCAGAAACGCCACCGTCCGTCCCCCTCACAAGCGCCCGGCCCGGTCCTCTCCTCCGCTCGTGTGCCTGTCTCCGTTCAGGTCGGGAAGGCAGGTGAGGCCGTTTTGCATTTAGGGGAGTGAGCGAGTGGATTTGCCAGGGAAATTTGTGAAAGTGACACAGGGGGAGGGGGGTGGGGGGGGGGGATATAATCTGTCTGGGGGGAGGAGAGACGGGTTGCTGAATCCGGTCTAAGACGTCCTCCAGGTCCAGCAGAGGTCATTCGAGTGGAGATAATCCCCTATCGCCGTCCGACTACCGCAACTGCCTGGGCACGTCAGCGTGTCTGTCCGGTCCGTGGATCTGTCTGGTCCGCGCGCTTCGGCAGCTTCAGCATCGACTGATCCACCTGCGCCGACCCACCTGCGCCTTATATCTCACCTGGCCACGCCCCCCCGCCCCAGCAATCAGGGCGTCGGTGAAGGGCGCGGGAGGACTCCGGTCGGCTGTCCGTCGGAATGCCGACCGGTCGGAATGCCACGGAGGCGAGCGCCGCTGATAAGGTTCGGAGTTCCGCGCCCCTCCCCCGGGAGGCGAGAGGAGGAAACCTGACCCCCGGGGACCGCCTCGAAGCGCCTCGCCGCCGAGTCAAACCACCCCCGTCACATGACCTTCACACCCGCACCCGCGGCTGGCTCCGTTCCAGCTCTGTTTTTTTTTTTATTGCCACCGCCATTTCCACACTGCTGAAGGACGGCTTTACCACGGCAACAAAAACAGAGCCGTAAAGAGCCACGGAAGCTTAAACGCACAACAGCGCCCTTTGTGATGTCACAGGCGTTCTTCTGGTCGTCAGCTCCATCTTATCTTCTCGCCGATAGCAACAGGTCCGGTGAAAGTCTCTTCTCTTCCCTGGCTACCAGGCAGAGTCGGTAACCAAATTCCTCCTCGGGAGGAGGGGGGGGGGGGGGGGGGGGGGGGGAACAGCACTCTCCCTCTCTCGTCCTCCGTCCCTCTCCCTCTCTCACTCACCCTCGCTTCCACTGACAGATGACAGGTCCAAGAGCAGCATCGCCCAGCACGAAAGAGTGAAATTATCTGATCGCACCCTCCCTCCCTCCCTCCTTCCCTCTCTCTCGCTTCGCTCTGTCCATCTGTCGCCACGGTGACAGGGATAAGCGCGGGGCGTACTGGTGACCTGGTATTTGCCTGCGTTCGTGTGCGCAGTCGGTTGTTCCATGGGGGGGGGGGGGGGGGGGGGGGGGGTTGGGGGCTGGCGGCGGCTAAATGAAATAAAACCGCTCTCTGCCACCGAAGCGGTGGCTCAGGATGTGATTGGTTGCGGCCTGATGAGACGACCTCCGACCTCATTCCCGGCGGTGCCCCCCGGTGCGTTACACGACGGGGCCGAGGGGGGGGGGGGGGGGGGGGGGGGGGGGGGGGGCCGGGCAGGGGGTGTTGGGATAGCCATAGAGGGCATCGGGGGAAACTGACACCCTCAATCAACCGCTTGAGTTGTGATATGCCAAACGCTCACGTTACAAAGGCCTCCAGTGTCTGCGCTCCAAAAGAAAGTTCCAGAAAACACACGGTCTCCTCCTCAGCCACACACACACACACACACACACACACACACACACACACACACACACAAGCAGCCGCCTGGCAACAACAACAGCCTCGCTTATCATAATTCCACGGAGGGCAAATAAAGGTTTATATTATGAAATGAAGTTCAATATTGAAATAAAACTTTATAATAAAGTTATATAACTTTATAAAGTCATAACTTTGTAATAATTCACTTAGCCTAACAAATCTGATATGATAAGCTTCCACCAAATTCTATATACGCTGGCCTACTTTCTCTGGGTGATAAAGAAACATAAATACAATACTCAGGCGTTACCTCTTCAGTGGAACTTCAGTCCGATTCAATTTTATTTGCATCGTGCTTTTTACAGAGAGACTCAGTCACAGCGATGCTTTACGGAGGAAACAAAGAAAAAAGAAAAAGAAAAAACAAGGTCTGAATCCCCAAAAAGAGCATTTGAGGTTTAAAAAAAACAAAAAAAAAACTTCCCAGCACTCAAAAAGGTGAAGCTGCGTACATCAGCCTACACTCTGAGTTGATGAGGAAGATGAGTGGAGGCGAGGAAGATAATCCTCTTGGACAGGTACACGACAGGTCTGCAAGACCACCCCAACAAAGCCGCTCAGATATTGAAACTGCAGCACTTTTAAATCCCAGGCACCGTCAATGGCTGAGCGGGGCATTTACACTGTCATCATATTCTCTCTCTCGCCTCTATCTCTCTCTCTCTTTGGTTTGTGCATTCAGTCAGCTCGTGATCATGTGAGGTGGGGTGAAAGTGTTTTCATTCACCTGCCTTTGTATGTTTGTCTCTAATGACCCGACAAATTGCCTTTCCTCAAAAAAAAACAAAAAAAAAAAAAAAAAAAAAAACTGCAAGGGTGTCTGTCTCTGCCTCACTAGCCTCGCCTTGACCCCATAACTTCTCTCTCTCTCCCACCCACACTCCCCATTTCTCTCCCTCCCCCTCCTGCACTCCCTCTCCCTCTCTCCCTCTTTGTATATGCACACTATGTTTTGCATGAAACTCCCTCGGTGAGGGTCACATGACGGAAGGCCCACTTATCCGCTGAGGGTGATCATTGGCCATCGTTTCCTAGGTGCATGGATGACTTGCACAACTTCATTGCAAACTGCAGTGCACTGGATTGCTTTGACTGCATGGTGGATAAAAGATTCCACCTTCTGTGTGGTAGCAGAGAATTGCTTTTATTTTGTTAGTGTCCCAGGTTAAACACCTTGTCCACAGTTTTAGAGGGTTAGAGTAACAGTGGTGTTGTTCTGCAGAGTAAAGTACTCCTGAGAAAACAGGCAGCACCGCAAGCTGACCAATTTCATTGTTGATCAGGCAAAACTGGCCATATTTAAGAGCCACAAAGCAGCGATGGAACTGCAAGTGTCTCAGGGCTGTGTGCAATTGCTATTGGTGCTGCTTATTTCTCAGGCAATGTTGGAGTTTTCATGTTTCTCTCCCTCTCTCTCTCTCCCTCTCTCCGCGAGCTCACAGCTCTGCAGTCTGAGGCAGCCAATCCCGTCGCTGCCGTGTCTTGGCCCTCGCTTTAAATGAGGCGTCTTCAAACCAAACACCTTCCTGGGTGGGCGCAGCCAAATACCTTCCTGGGTGGGTGCAGCCAAACACCCTCCTGGGTGGGCGCAACCAAACACCCTCCTGGTAGAGCTCTTCCCCTGCAGCAGCGGCACCGGTTCATTCACAGCCCTTTCACGAGTGTATGACCCGGCAGGTGTGGGGTCCAGTCCCCCTGTGGCGTATAACCAGGCAGGCATGGGGTCCAGTTCCGCCGTGGCATATGACCAGGCAGGCGTGGGGTTCAGTCCCTCTGTGGCATATGACCAGGCAGGCATGGGGTCCAGCCCCGCTGTGGCATATGACCAGGCAGGCGTGTGGTCCAGTCCCCCTGTGGCGTATAATCAGGCAGGCATGGGGTCCAGTTCCGCCGTGGCATATGACCAGGCAGGCGTGTGGTCCAGTCCCCCTGTGGTGTATGAACAGGCAGGAGTAGGATCCAGTCCCTCTGTGGCGTATGATCAGGTAGGCTTGAGGTTAAGTCCCCCTGTGATGTTGCTGATGCAGTTTCGCCCTTGAATGGGTTACACCTCACCTTTGTGACTGCGATAAGGTTAGGAACAGGCCTAGTGACCTTAAGGTTGCAGGTTCCATTCCCAGGTAGGTAGATTACCACAGCTGTTGTCGTCCTGAGCAAGGTTCTTAACCTGAATTGCTTCAGTATACATGTCCAGTCAACAAACAGGATAATGTGAAAATGCACAAATCGCTCTTGCAAACGCCTGTAATGTCACGTAAGGTGATCCTGAAGGGGAGAGGCTTTAATTAAAGTATATAAATCCCAAAAAAACCAGGGAAAAACCAGATCTAAGTGCAGAACTAAATTGCCTTTATATTGCTGTCATTTGGCAGATGTTCTAAGCCAGAGCCAACAAACAACACAAACACAAGCGCATATATCAGGGATTAAAGTGCAGGGAGGAATCTAGCCCTGTATAGATAAAATAAAAGTGCAAAAGGACCAGGTTCAGTCAACTTGGCAGCCACCATTGGCAAGAAGCATCTAATAAAGTTATACCAATTAACAAAACAAAAACTACGGGCTCAGGAATGGACAAAAATAACAAAGTGCTCCACATCAGAGCTAAGATCTGAAGACTAAGGGGACCCAAGGTGCAGCCTGAAGAGGTGGATTGTGGGTCTATCGGAAAATGGGCCCAGCTTCTCAACTGTCCTGAACACCGCGGGACAGAACGATGACAAACAGGTGCAGGGAAAAGAGGAGATTTCAGCCCTCTGTATTTAAAGGGCATACAGCAGAAGACTTTAATTTAAAAATGGAATAAGCACTCTGCTTTTCAGTAAACAAAACTTTTTTTTTTTTTTTTTTTTAATAAGTGGGGGATTCAGGGAGATTTACCAAAATAGATTTACCCAGCAGCAGAATGAGATGCTCAGTTAACCTCACAAAAACTGTTCTTAAAAAAAAAAAACAGCATTTTCCCTGTCGCTTACCCACAGTGCACTGCACACACCCTTCTCCTCCCCCCTCCCAGAAACTATTTTTAGGGAGTAAATTGCACAGTTGAACAGGACCGGGGGAGGAACACTGCATAAGCACATAATGACAGGGTAGATAGCATCGCCGCTGGGGTGTGGATGTAGGGGCAGGACTGTGCAGAACCCCATCCTGCACAGAGAGGCAGTGATGTGGCCCTCACAGCAGGGCTATGTAGGGCCAACAGGATGTGTGGTGTCCGGTCTTAGTTTATCATGTGTGCTCATTCAAATTATAGAGAAAGGTAGGGAAATACTAAGGCCTTATGCTTTAAATGCACATTACCTATCTCTGCGGGGGGGGGGGGGGATATTGTATAAAAACGATGACCCCCCCCCCCCCCCCCCCCCCAAAACACCAACCTTCACAAAACGACCAGCCCCTCCCCTTCCCAGAAAGTTATTTATATAAACACTTCCACCAGCTCAGCCTGTTCTGTCATTAAAGTACATGTTTTCACACAGTCTGTTCAGGCCCACTGACTGCCCATAACGGAAAAGTTGACGACCGTTGAGGGTGAAGTAAAAACGGTCTGTTTAAAGCAGTTAACATCTGCGTTGCACATGTCAGCGCGCGGTCGGGACATTTGGCTCTAGCCACGACAGGACGACGTCGCTTGCAAATATAAGCTCTCACGAGAGATCCTACATGAATAGGGGCACAACTGGGACACAGTACGGCTGCAAGTACCATACATTCACCCGGGAGTTGAAACCACAAAACTACGGGATTACCCAATGAACTGTATAAAAACAGTACAGTGGGATCACTGGCACATTTCTGTGAACATCCGGAGTTTGTTCTCCATGCAACTCCTGCTTCTCGAGGACTGCAATTTCTCTTGGCGGGTGGCCTCACGAATTCACAGCTATATATATCAAAAAAGTCAGCAAGCGAAGCAGCCACATATCCACAGTTTCCCTGCACCCTCTCGTTTTCAGTGGCACAGCCAATTAACTCCTCGCCTTCAGCTACGGCATTTGCATCTGCACACACTTTCTCTCGTTAAAATGTTCACGGGGCTAATGTGCCGTGACAGCCGCAACTTTTGCATCCCTTCCCTACTGCGTATTTTATCCATTAACAAGCGACAACGACCCGGGGAAACTGTAACAGCCAAAACGACAGCGGCTCTAAATCAGTATTCCACGAAATGTAATTATCTTTAATTAGTCTAAAGGCTCCATTCTGTGTAAATGTGACGTCCATGAATACGGAAACTCTCTTAAAAATGAAAATTTACAAGCGTTATTTGTGCAGACTTGGATTTACACGTCTCAAGAGTCCAACGTGGTAAACGTACGCCCCCTGCTGGATTTATCGGGAACAAGCCTAGTCCTTTTGGCTAAGGCGAAGTCACAATGATCTGTTCTGAATCAAGGTCTTACATAACGGCCATATAAAGTTGCAACATTTCAGACAGAGATTTTGGAAGTAGGGACTGGAAAAAAAGGGTGGATCCACGTAGTTCTTTCCCGAGCCACAACATCCTGCACAACTTCCGTAATATCTCAGCCACCAAGAATATTTTCCCTCATGATCTGGACACAAGGTTAAAACAGGCAGCGTCAAACTGCGGCTATTTTAAAACAGCATTAGAAAATATATAATCCATTGTTTAATTTGTAAGCTATACAGGTGAAAATACCAGGTCTGGGTGTTTTTTTTTAAACGTATACGATAGACTAATAAGTAGGTTACAATCACAGAATTTAAGGACACCAACAATATATTCCCCTGTTACTCAGACAATGAAAAGCTCGGGAAAACAAAGACAAAAACAAAACTGCGCAAAATCGTTTGGCGTGGACTATTCTTTACAGACACGCATCTGATCGATCTATTCAAGGCCACGGGGGGCACAGGGACAATACCCCTGGAAAAGCGAAAGGCAGGATTTCTGAATGCGGAAAGATCACGAGTCGAGTCAAAAGCGCGGGGCGGTCACGTGCACCGTGGAATAAATGACGCAGACCGCCAGACAGGTCTCTGGTTTTCAAACAAAATATGAAACACACTGAAACATGAACCTACATTTTTACTTGATTTTGTTAACCTAAAAATATAGGTGCATCTCAACTGAAAATGTTTAGGTTAATTTGAATTAACCAAAACATTTTAACGTTTGAAAAGCTGAAAAATAGAAGTAACAAATGTCTATGAAATTAACCATTTTTTTCAACGAGTAGCTTTGTGTAGTTTTTAAAAATCACCCGTCAATTGCAATAATTTATTTGAGCGCATAGCGATAGCCGACAGGCTGTAGAAATTCTTTTGACAGGACAGGAAATTAAAGGCTATTTCCTCACTGAGTCATATTTATTTTTTTAACGAATAGCCTAGGCTTCGATGGGCGACTTTCAACCGAACAACTAGACATTTTTTCCATAAGGTGACACACAAACCCGTCCATCTTGCAACCAGTTCCGTCACCGTCCTTCTATTTACTGTGAAGCTATTGTGATGTCTTTTTCTTGCATGCACCCCCACCCCCTCCCTTATCCCTGTCTAAATAGCGGCAGATGAGGCCAGATGTCAAAAGCGTCTTTCCATCCGCGCGCTGCCCGGATAGTCCTGTGCGTTACCGCACAACCACCAGCCACTATCGTAATTTTCACGCGCACTAGAACATCCAGAGACACAAACACTGAACTTGACAAGAGATTAACTGAACCAAAAGAGTGGAACAACTAAAATGGAAAATTAGACGTCGAGTTTCTCAGCCGTGCTCTATTTGGGAATTTGGCACGCTGGTTGAGCTAGTGGAACAGAAAGGAAGGATAGCCTCGGCTATATAGCCAATGTGCGGGGGACGACCAACAGGGCCCCAAATGGCCTAGGGGTTGTTTTATATGCCGTGGGGATGTAGTCCACAAACAAGCTCTCCCACCCGGAGCGAAATATTTCGTGTGTGTTTTTAAAAACAGCCCTAGACTCCCCTGTCAGAAATCGTAAACCACGCCACGCTGGCTCGCGGGTGGAAAACCGCCGACCTTTTATTCTTCGCGTCCAGTGCCCATTCATGATTTAGAAACGTACAGACGCGAAAGACGTTTACATTACCAAACCTGTCATTCTCAATGCGCATATTGTGTAGCCTATTCAGTCCCGTACCGCTATCATTTAAACAGCCCATTGTATGTCAGCCACTCCGTTCCCACACGGTATGTAAGCAAACTAGCCCGTGCCGCGTCCTCAATTTGTTGGCCTTGTGTTTAACGAATGTCTGATTTGCGAAGGAATGTCTTGGCCGCACTATTAATAGGACATCCGTTGGTTGGATCGGCCCTGTCCTGGCACACCCGATACAATCTCCGTCAACGACTCCCACGTTTTGTTCAATCCTGTTTTTTGGGGGGAATTACAAAAAGCCAGGCTATAACACGTGTAGGGTATTCGTAAATCAAAGCGAATAAAGACAAAAAGTAAAAATCGCTATTTAATCTCTGACGTAGGTTGTTAAATGTGTATAACTCTGTGAAACTAAACTGATGCACTAACACTTTGCAAGCGTGTAAGAAATTCGTTTCTGTGCTTAATTTTGCTCAGGATTTAAAGGGTGTCGCAGCAGAAATGCGTTGTCCCAAACGAGTAGCAGCCCTAAAAACATTTTCGAAACGAAGATTCCAGGTAGTTCACGAGAAAACATTCATGATTTACGAACGAGCCTTGATAATCACACCTGTGAATCACGGTTGTTGTAAAGCTGTTAACGAAACAGCCCGAGAAGTAGCGCCAAATCCAAAATATGTTCTTACCTCTCTGGCCAGCGGGCAAACTTAAATTCCTAGAACGCTCCGTATATCCTTTTAGATTACTCCTGTGGTTCTTTGAAGATAAAAAAAACGAAACTGTTGGCTTCTCCAACAAAGCGTTACGAGCCCCTTGACTGCGGCACGAGAATGTAACTAGCGTAGCGTACCCACAGTTGAGAAAGTTCCTTCCTTAAACCGCCTCTCGTCTGCAGATGCTGCGAACCAACCAGACCCGCTGGAGAGGACAGAGAGCCAGCCAGCTGATTCAATACAAAAGCAGTGACGTAATTCTACGCTTTGGTTTAAAGCGAGAAAGCACGCATTTCCCGTTTCACGCACACAGCTGGATAGTTTAACCAGCGTTGCGACCACCTCACTTATTTTTAACTACAAATTTAATTTAAATAACAATTCAATTATGCAACGGGTCCTACTTCAAGGTGCTCTCAACAAAACAAAAAAACATTCTCACTGGCGGATCTGTGGCCTGCTGCTATTAATAAACTACCAAACTAAGGGGCGGATAATGAGCGAGGGTCTGATTGTGACGTGAATTTGAAGACGTTACACCTGTCCTATTTTATTGTGAAAAGCAGCATCGTATGTGATTCTTTAATGGTGCATGTGTATTCCGCGTCACTGACCTGTTTTTCATTTCAATACGGTCAATAGGTCTCCTAGCTTTGGAGTCGGTGTCACCCAGTTTCCACATCTGCCAGTATCCACAACAACCACCACTACGACGGCTACTTAACAACAACAACAACAACAATAATAATAATAATTACAAACCAATCAGAAAAATTTCGAACACTTTTACTAATATATTATATACATTTTTTTTACAAGCCACACAATTTAAAAAGCATTAGCAAATTAAAGTTGATCTCATTTGAGAGTATTAATGCAGAGTAAAGCAGGTCAAACAACCCCGTATGTACACAACTAGCAGGATACAAAAAAGAGGACTTCCATTTTAATTCTATACAAACATGCACATCCGAACTGTGGAGAATGAGCCGTTATATCTGCGAGGCCATAGCAACACACTGCTAAACTGTCAAAATCAAAAGCCTCCACTAATGTTCATGAACAGTAAAAAAATAAATAAATAAAAATAAAAATAAAAAGTCCTATACACTAAGTATGAGCATGTACAGTCTAGCTGGCAGTTTCAGCAGCTGGTTCTCAGGTTGATAGCATCTATATACCTATGCTTAATTATTATAAAACTTTTAAAAAAGTCAATTCCACACATGATCTTCTACAGTAATCAATCGGTTCCGACTTGTGTTACCACATGGAAATAAAACACACAACGCATTAGGGCCTATTGAACATGATTAACTACATTCAGTGTCTGGTTTTCTCACAGCTTTTTGAACTGGATATCAGATATTATATACAAAAATAAATAAATAAAATACTAAATAAACATATTTACAAGCCAGACGTAGGGTGTTGTGGCAGGAGCATCTTGTCTGCACTGTCCTGCCTGAAAGGCTGCAGGGCAATTTTACACAGCGACCTAAACTGCTACTATACACTCCTACATTCAGAAGAAAGAGCGGAACACAGTGTTTTCTGAAAAAAAAAGAGATAGTTGGATACAGTTTTAAGGTTTCTCTTAGTTTTTGACTACTGGGAAGGCATTTGCAAAACATAACACTGAATTTTCTTGATCTAAACAAAAGCATAACTCTTACATAGCTATGAAAATAAGCACAGCATTTGTGGTGACTGAAAAAAATCTCAAAAGGTAAGCTCATGTGCACTGCTATATACAACACAATGAAAACAAAATGGCGATGTCTTCCTTCGGCTGTCTGGTTACATATAAAATCACACAGCAGTCTCATAATATAAACATCTATGCACTGGGAACTGAGCAGTCTTCAAATATTTCAGAACTATCAATAATAATTTAAAAAATGAAGCTTACTTAATAAAACATTACCGTTTGATTTCAGCAATTAAAAAAAACAAAAAACAAAAACAAAGGGAAAATAGTTACCGTTTTCATAACATTCTAATTTTTTCACGACATGCTTTTCAGCTTCTGTATTTTGGTTCATTTTAAAAACAAAAAACAGCAATCCCCCACACAATGACAAACACAAAAAGGACAGGTGTTAAGTGACCAACCCCCTGCTATTTCTTTGTGTCATTCTTCAACAGATGCAATCAACCGACAAATCATGAATGGAAAAGTGATCAGTAGCAATGTACACCAGCACATCATTAATACTGGCGATATTAACAGCAGCTTTGGACAAACAAATAAATAATAAGTAAATCAGTGAGCACTGGGATCTATTTGTCATGTGAGTCATGTACTGTGGATAAACAGACATCCTCACAGGAATAATTAAAAGTCAATGGCATTGTAATGGATCTAGCTGTACGCTATGCAGTAGCACAGAACATGCAGTCTTCTGTAACTAACAACAGTGGAGCTCAATCTTTCAATTAATGCAGAAAGCACCACTGAGCTTCCACATAACAGAGAACCTAACAGTGAACCTGGCTTGAGGGAACCAGGTTCCCTTAAAAAACACAGGCTTGCTCAGCATTGTTTAGTCATATTTTTTTTTTAGCTTCGTGTCTGGGCGTCGCAAACACAATGACTATCTTCCAGCGACTTCCTTCCCGTCTTCCGCTGTGAGCAGAAGTCATATTCAGGATTTCCAGGCATTTCTACCACCGCAGTACTGCCACTGCCTTGCCTGCCTGCCTGCCTGCTTCTCAAAATTCAGGCCATTTTTAAACAGAGATCTTTTTCTTTTTTTTTTCTTTTCTTGAAAAGCCTGTTTTGTTAAATTGACCCAGTGGACAAGCACGGTAAAATGGGCAGTGATAAATCAACTTTTACAGAGTGCACATGGTGCCAACTGGACTCTGTTAGCATGGGAATTAACACTGGAAATGTTGCTGTGCACGTAAGACACATTTGCAAAAAAACGAGCATATTGACCTTTCCCTTATTTTCAGTCAGGCTCAGCTGACTTCCTCAGTGTAAAACCTAATTTAAATCAGAAGCTGTGAAATTAAATGTCGTCCTGTCATGTGGTAAGGGGTTGAGTTCACACACACACACACACACACACACACACACATAGAAAATGCAGGACTGTTCGCTCAGCTCAAAACACACGCAAAACACGCAATGCTGGTGAGTTCACATAAACTCCTCTGCACAGGGCTGGAAGTTGACACGCAACACATAACACACAACACGCAACGCGGGTGAGTTCAGACACAGAACACACAATGCCGGCGAGCACACACACAAAACACACACTGCTGGCGGCTTATATTTTAGTTTGTATCATTATCTTGCTGCTGTAGCTTGTCATGCCGCCTAGTTTGACTTAGCATAGGTCAGGTCAGAGAGTAGTGTTTACTGTGTGAACCGGACTTAATGTGTTCACGGCTATGGGCTATGAATAGCTGTTACACAATGCGGATTGCACCTTATCGGACCTGGGTTTTGTAGTTGTTCCAATGACCTTTGGTATGCGCTTACTGTACGTCGCTTTGGATAAAAGCCTCTGCTAAATGAATGTATTGTATTGACTTCACACATTAAACACACAACGCTAAGGTCACACACACACACACAAGGTGCAATGTCGGCAAGTTCACACACACAACCTAGAACATTGATGAGTGTGTAACCCTGATCAGCTCACACACAAAACTTGCAATCTTGGTGAATTTCGATAGACAGAGCATCAACATTAGCACAGCAACGTGAGAGAGAAGTCACAGCACAACACCACCCCTGTACTTTTCTCAGTGCAAACTCAGAGAATAAATACGGTCTGTATAATATAATTAGTTTCTCAACCAATAACTGAATGAAAAATTAAAAAAAAAATACATATTTGCATTTTTCACCACCTTCCCACTGATATACGGTACTGATGACCGTCTAATCTACTGAAAATATCGAAGGAAAGGATTTTTCCACATTGCATTGAGAACTGTGAGGGGACCGTGCAGGAATCGATCCCAAACGCCAGCGATGGTTCCATAGTGTAGAATCAATATGAAGCCATGTTCCTTTTACAGTAGGTGTCAGTGGGCTGCTCCAGTTAGAAAAATGGAGGGGGGGGGGGGGGGGGGGAGTCACTCCCCAAGTCAATCTATTATGAATGTATGAATGTTTCCACAACATTTCATCGATGTTACAACAGTATTTCTACGATTGCAAAATGGTGTGACAAAACATTCGCTTGGCATTCATCCCTGGATGTGGGAAACAAAAAAAAATTAAAAAAAGCACTAACAGCTAAAAATAGCAAACAAACAAAAAACAGCAAATAAAAAGCCTGAGATTATCCACAATGGCAATTATCCACTATTATCCACTAACTACAAACTCTTCTGGGTTCTATAGCTGGCGTTACTCCAAGGGTGGTCGAATGCAAGGCAACTGGCCGGCTATTGTCTGGCGGTGCTTGTAGCACATGCTCCTTATTACAAAGACAGCTGTAAACTCTTTTCCAATCTTTATCGTCAACACGACACAAAAAAAAAAAAAAAAAAAAAAAAAAAAAAAAAAAAAAAAACAAACTGCCACAGCTTGAGAAAACTACACCTACAGCAAAACAGCAGCAGAATCTGGCGTAAAAAACAGAGAATGTGTTACTCTGGCCCTCCAGTCCCCCGACAGCCCCTTTCAAAGATCAGTCAAAAAAAAAAAAAAACTAAGCACAGAAATTTATTATGTGGCTCCTGGGTCCTACAGGAGCCAATGAGAGCACTGTTACTAGGCAGAAGGACAGCGCCTGTATGGGGGGCAAGTGAGGCAGGAGGTGGGGTGACGGGTGGAGGGGGTTTAAGCTGTGTTTTGGCAGGTCCTTGGGACCGGTTGTGTGTAAAACAGTTTCAGCAGAGCAGACCTGGAGATATCCCGTCCCCATGCAGGTTTAAGGGCCCATCCCCGGGGGGTCCAGCTATGGGCGGCTGACGCCCTCAGTCGCTGTGATACCCCGGGAAGGACCTAAAACGCTGCTCGGGTTTCAATCACAAAACAAAAGGAAAATAAAAAAAAACACTGAAATTATAGGTATTGGCGTCCCCCAGGGGTCAGAGAGGGGATCGAAAAATAGACTTTTCCACAACGCGTGTCTTCGCTCGATCGTTTTCCTGGCGAGAGAGGGGGAGGGGAGAGCAGGGTGCGCGATGGCGGCTGTGTGGTTTCCGTGGTTACTCCGGGTCGGCTGACTCAGCCTGGAAGCAGGCGCCGCTCCCCGGGGCCGTGAGCGGGCGGGGCGAGGGCGTGGACCGGGCGTGGCCTTTTCAGGGCTCCTAAGCGCAAGAGATCAAGGCGCCCTGCTCCGGGACGAGAGGGAGGGGCACGGATTCTCACGCCCTGGGCCTTCTTACCCGGGCCACCCAGGCTACTCCTTGGGCTCCCCTTTCTTCTTCTCCTCCTCCTGCTCCTGCTCCTCCTGCCGCCCGGGCTCCTCCCCGCCCTCCCCGCCTCCCTCCCCCGGCTGCAGCTCCACGGACAGGACGTCCTCCCCCTGCGGCGCGGGCGAGAGCCGGATCCGCGCGGAGCCGTCCTTGCTCTCCGTCACCACCTCGTCCTCGTCCTCCGCCGGGCCGCCGGGGGTCGGGGAGGAGCTGGAGGGCTGAGGGCGTCAGAGAGAGAGAGAGAGAGAGAGAGAGAGAGAGAGAGAGAGGGAGGGGGTCAGAGGCAGAGAGAGAGAGAGAGAGGGAGAGAGAGAGACGAGAGAGAGAGAGAGAGAGAGAGAGAGGAGAGGGGAGAGGGAGGGGGTCAGAGAGAGGAGAGAGAGAGAGAGGGAGAGAGAGAGAGAGAGAGAGAGGGGGGTCAGAGGCAGAGAGAGAGAGAGAGAGAGAGAGAGAGAGGGAGGGGGTCAGAGGCAGAGAGAGAGAGAGAGGGAGACGGTCAGAGAGGGAGAGAGAGAGGGTCAGAGAGCGAGAGAGAGGGAGGGGTTCAGAGAGAGGGAGGGAGGGAGGGGGGTCAGAGAGAGAGAGGGAGGGGTTCAGAGAGAGGGAGAGAGGAAGGGGTTCAGAGAGAGAGAGAGAGACAGAGAGAAAGGGGGAGAGAGCGAGAGAGTGAATGACAGGGTTTCATCATGTGGGACAAACACAGCTGCTGGGGCAGTGGAATGTGCGCAGTACACACAAACACCCTCCTTTTCTTTTACACACAGAGAGACCTGCCGTGTGCGGTGAGGCTCCAGAACAAGGCTTACTCTACGTGCACACTGCTGTGGGTACATGGCCTGCAGGAGAGACACAGAGCTCGTGATGTATAATAACCATTTCAAGGCCTTTGGAAAAATGTTTGTTTCATCCTGTGTAAATGAAGGCCTGTCTCTCAGAAAAACCACTTGAGTCACTTTGGTGAATGCACGTGTGTGCGCGTGTGTGTGTATGAGTATGTGTGTGTATGTGTGCGCGTGTGTGTGTCTGAGTGTGTGTGTGCATGTGCATGTGTTTATGAGTGTACGAGTGTGTGTACGTGTATGCGTGTGTGTGTGTGCATGTGATGTGTTTATGAGTGTACGAGCCTAGCAGGTGCAAGTGTATGCCTTTGCTCTAAACATGTAAAACTCTGTGCCAAACGCGTGTGTGTGTGCTCTTGTGTGTGTTGTGTGTGCACGTGTGTGTGTGTGTGTGTATATATGTGTGTGTGCGTATATGTGTGTGTGTGTGTGTATATGCGTGTGTGTGAGTGTGTGTATGCGTGTGTGTGTGTGTTTGTGTGTGTGTGTGCGCGCGTGTGTGTGTGTGTGTATATGCGTGTGTGTGTGTGTGTGTGTGTGTATGCGCATGCGTGTATGTGGTGTGTGTGTGTGTGTGTGTGTGTGTGTGTGTGTGTATATGCGTGTGTGTGTGTGTGTGTGTGTGTATATGCGTGTGTGTGTGTGTGTGTGTGTGTGTATGCGTATGCGTGTGTTCTCTCATTCTCTGGCAGCGTACCCTGGCGCTGGTCTTGTAGGTCTTCTTCAGGATGGAGAGGGTTCCCTTCAGGCCGGACTTCTGGGTCATCTCCAGAGCAGCTTTGAACAGTTTGGGGGTCTCGGGTCGTGGGGGGATCACCTGGGCGCCCTCCTTCGCCTCGCCACCTGCCGGCTTCTTATCCTTAGTCAGCATTTTCCTGGGGCACAAACCGGAAGAGCCATGAGCACGGATTCCTAGATTTGCACTTGCAACTGCCAGCTTCCCAGCTTTCCATTTTCCCAGTTTTCCTCTGGCTCAGGCCAGTTCCCCTGCTGGGTTATCCACCCCCCCCCCTCAGGATTTCCGCCAGGTCCCCAGGTACTGCCAGGAAAAGGGGGGGGGGTGAGGTTGTGATTAATGAGGGATCACAGGATGTACTAGATCAGATAATAAGAAGTGCCCTGCTCCACCCCCCTCATGCTCTGGCTAATAATGTGAGTAAAGAATGGTTTAAGATTTCATCCCACATACCCCCCCCCCCCACCCCCACTCCCCCATCTCACTCGCTCATGACTGGTCATGTGACATGAAAGCTCGAGCTGTGATCAAAAGTGATCTGAAGGAGGTCAGGTGGACTCAGGACCCCCCCCCCCCCCCCCCCAACTCTCCCACTCATTTGGACTCCCTCCACATGAATTCCTCTACTCCTGCTGATGAGCCAGAGAGGAAGGCCTCCTGACCATGGACCATTTCAACCACACATAATCCTAATCCCAATTCACTTAAACCCTGTGGAGGGTAAGTTTTTTGGAATGTTTGGAAAGTCAATGTTCTAGAATCACCGCAGTGTTCTGGAATGTTTCTATCACCACAGTAGTGATTGTCACATCAGTATCAGAATGTTCAGCTAAGAACACACATATCTGTGATCTCAGAGAAGTCCAGAGAAGGACGCTTATCCCAGATCAGTCACTGGGAGAAGAACCTACTGATTCTTCCCCTCCCGGAAACCGGAGGAGAAGTAAAGGGGAGGCGTGTCAACACTGGTCAGGTGACCTAACCACGTGACCCAAATCTGCTGCTGTGATTGGTGGGTGCAGGCAGCAGGCCCTCTCTCACTTGGCCTTCTTGCGCAGCAGCTTCTGGGACTCGGGGTAGTGGACCAGGATCTCCGCCAGGTCCTTCTTGTCCAGGATGAAGAGGTTGGCGAAGCCGTGCGCCACCACGTTGGCCGTCCGCCGATTGCCGCCGCCCACCGCCAGCAAGCTGCAGGACGCCGCGCGGAGCGCGGGCACGGGGGAAACCGCGAGGGTTACCGGGGTTACGGGAGGGAAAGGGAAACCGGGGGTTACGGAGAGCCCAGTTTGTACCAATGAAAACTAATTCATAGATAAAGGTCGAAGGTCACTGAATTCATATAGAACAGTTAACAAATAACCGTACCATAGCGCAAGTCAAAAAGCTACTTGTTCTATTAACCGATATACTGTAGCGATACGCACAGTTCTACGCTGTTTATTGAACCGAACCTCGAAGCGGAGGAACTGTAGGGCGGGCCTACCTGATTTCCCCGAACACAGACCCCGCCCTCAGCGTGACGAACACCGTCTTCCCGTCGGGCCCGCCCACCACCTGCACCTCCCCCGCCTTGATGATGTACATCTCCCGGCCAATCTCTCCCTGCAGCACAGGAAAGGGGGCGGGGCCAGGGGCACGTGACACGTTACACTCTGTCACCCAACAGCGATTGGAATACCAAATTCGAATCCAAATTCTAAACAGAGCAAACATGATATCAAATAATTCAATTCACCCTGTTTTAACTGGCATGGGATGACTCAATATTATTTTGTGCAGCACATAACTCAATAAATAATATTTTGAATAATATTAAAAAGGAGCTTTTTGACTAATTATCACTATGTGGACAGCCACGGGAAGCAGACTGGCAGGCACACCTGGTTTGAAGGGAAAAGTTTCATTCATAATTCAATATTTTAATATTCTCATGCTGGAATAATGGGCAGAAAATCCATAATACAGCAATTCTCCAGCCCCTCACCTTCTTGCAGACGTAGTCGCCTGGGAGGTAGACCACAGACCTGAGCCTCTTCAGCATGTCAAAGATCATCTGCCTGTCACAGCCCTGAGAGAGAGAGAGAAATACTTTTATACTTTTAAATACTTTTTTACTTTTTTAGTATTTTAAAAAATACTTTTTTTTTTTTTCAATTAATTTAATTCAGTTAACTTAATAGATAATAAGTATTACGTTCCTATCATTTATGCTGTTATTGTTGTTGCTGCTTGTCTTCTTTTTTGTTTTTGAGTATATATTCTTACTGTAGTTGATTGCTGTTGTCACTGCGCTTTGGCAATATGTATTTTTAAATATGTCATGCCAATAAAGCATTTGAATTTGAAAATTTGAACTTGAGAGAGAGAGAGGGGAAGAGGGAGAGAGGGAGAGAGAATGATAGAGCGAGAGACAGAGGGAGAGAGAGTAAGAGAGAGGGCGAGAGAGAGAGAATGATAGAGTGAGACAGAGAGAGTGATAGAGAGGGAGAGAGAGAGGGAGAGAGAAATGTTTTGTCTTTGTGGCCAAGAACAGACATGCAGGAAAGTGGGTGGAAGGTTCACTTGAGGTTCCAAATGCCTTAAGCAGGCACTGGCCCTGAACGTTCAGCTCACCTGGAAAAGAGCGACTTTACTGACGATGGAGTAATTCACATCCACAGCGATGTCCAGCCTCATCTTATCCGGCAACTGCATGAGCAGCTCCTGCTCATCTGAGAGAGGGGGGGGAGAGAGAGAGAGGGAGAGAGAGAGGGGGAGAAAGATAGACGAGGGGGAAGGTGTGTGGGGGGGGGGGGGGGAGGGAGAGATGCAGAGGGGGGGTGAGAGAGGGGGAGAGAGGGGAGACAGATGAAAAGAGGGGGGGAGAGGGTAGAGAGCGAGAGAGGAGAGAGAGATAGAGAGAGGGAGAGAGGGAGGGAGAGAGTGGGACCGAGGAGGAGAGTGACAGGAATAGACACGGGGGGGGTCATAGAGGGACAAAGTGAGGGAGAAAGAAAGGGAAGGAGACATGGAGGGATGGTGAAAGAGAGAGAATGGAAAGGAGATAGAGGAGAGTGCAAGAGAGGGGAGGAGAAAGAGTGAGGGAAGAGGAAGGAGAAAAAGTGAGAAAGTAGAGACCGATTATTATAATTGCTATTTTCATCCCACCCATGGCTCTGTGTTAAACGATATAATCACAGTGGCTTCACATAATTACAAGTTTTGTGTGTCGAAGTACTCTACTGTAAAACCGCGCTGTTTGTTATTCTGTTAGAGCACCGTTGAACTGAACAGAGAGATGCAGAGGGGCAGGGGAAAACCCAAAAACCCACAGCTCCTTAAAAGCACTCAATCATCAGCCGCTTAAAAGACAACAGCCGCTTTTCCCCCTCCTACACGTAAAAACACACAGGCCTAGCCGCCTTACCCAGCATGCCCTGGGACTGCCAGGTGTAGTCGTACCAGGTTTTGACCCGGTGCTGGACGTCCCGTGGGATGCGGTAGGAGGTCATGTATTTGACGGTGTTGTCCATGCAGGCGCGGTAGTAGGTCTGTCCCGCGGTGGCCGCGCCCACCACATCTCTCATCTGGGGGGGGGGGCGGGGGGGAGGGTCAGGGAGGACACGGTTAAACCAAACTATGGCCTCCATCATCGGAGGACAGGCCAGGGGCTTGTGGTAATGCATGACATTCTAACTACTCGTTCGGTTCAAGTCCATCCATGCATTGTAGTTACTTTGTGTGCTTCTTGCTCCAAACCAGGGTGAGAACTACTGACACTTATAACTGCAAAAGCCACAGCTGCACACAACATCAGTCCAAACCATCCATTATCCATATGCGCTTATCCTGGGCAGGGTCGCAATGTGCACAGAACAAGGAGAGCCAAACGCAACAGAGCCAGTGTCCATACACATAAAGCGTCGTGGAAGTGGAGAGCTGATCTTGGATCAGGACCCCCCTTCGTCCAATAGGACAAAGCTAGGATACCGAATTGCGATTGGCTCACCATACCACTGAACCCGATGAGAGCAACAGCCCACCTGACCAATCATAATGGAGAAAGCGAAGACTCCCACAAAGTAGTTGACCAGCTGGAAGATGATCTCGAAGAGTGTGGTGGGGTCGGGCAGCCCCCCGATGGTGATCAGGGTTTTCACGGCGAAGTAGTAGCAGCGGATGTAACTGTGGAGAGGGGGGTGGAGGAGGAGCGTGTCAGAGCGGAGCATGGGGGGGACGGGGGACTGGAAACTAACGCCCACGCCTGAGCTGTCTTGCTCACCTGTTTCCCAGTCCGTCGTACACCCACTTAGTGGAGCCCAGACCCTGGTAGTCCGACCCCCAGTAGAAGAGACAGGCGTTACAGTGCAGAGAGTACAGCAGGTAGGTGGTGGTGCGGATGACTCTGTGTGTGAGAGGAGGGGGGGGGGGGGGGGGGGGAGAGGGAATGAGAGAAACAGGGAGAGAGAAAGGGACAGTGAGAGGAAGGGAGAGAAAGAGAGGCAGAAGAAGAGAAAGGTGGAAAGAGAGGGAGAGAGAAAGGAAAAAAGAGAGAAAGGGAGAACAGGGGAGAATGAGAGACAGCAAGGGAGAGAGAGAGGGAGAGAGAAAGGGACAGTGAGAAAGGGAGGGAGTTAAAAATACATTGATTTAAATAAACCTTACATTGAGAGAGACAGGATAAAAGAGATCTACAAAACCATGTTTTTCAGAGTGGGAGAGACTGGCAGAGATGGCTAAGAAAGACACACCTTTACTGGAGAGCGACAGAATTGCCCCAAAGAAGACATTAGCGAACACTTGCATAATCGTTCTTTCCTCCATCTTACCTGTAGATATAGGCCTTGCTCAAGATGGCCTCCAGGCGGTCATTGAACTCGAAGAAGGCCATGTACTGTGGACCGGAGAGGACTACATTAAGTGTACACAATCACAGCCTCTGGTCTAACCCCTCAGACTCACATAATTCATATTTATACGTACGTTGAAATGTACTGAAGCGACTGACCAGACCTAACACCGGTACTTCAGACTCCTCCCACAAAAAAAAAACAAACAAATCATACTAATATTTTTATAATAAAAGTTTACTATTTTAAAGAGGGCAAGTCACATGCATTACTTCCTCTATAATTTGGATGAGTGTCTAGCCACTTTTTTTTTTACCATATTAAAAAAATATTACATTTTGGGAAATATTAGCCTTGTAAGACCGATCTTCGACGCTTGACTGTCACAATCCATTTCATGGCCGACACCGTGGAAGTGATCATCCAGAGGCCGCCTTTACAGACCGATATAAACCCACGGTTGTGCTGATTGGACGAGAGACACGAGCGGCCGCTTGTCATTGGCTCTGGAGCTGGGGAGCAAGCTTGTCATTGGTGCATGAGCTCTGGCGCTGGGGAGCGATACCTTGAGGAGGCGGGGGAAGCGGAGGAGCGAGTTGACGCCGGTTTTGATGTAGAACAGCTCCAGGGGAATGAGGCTGACCACGTCCATCTGAAAGACAGGGACACACACCGGTTAAGGAGCCAGGGTGGTTCTGGATTAAAACACTATTTCTGTGCTCTATTGATCTTGCCTGGTGCAATTGAGCCTGCCAATATGACCAGAAGGCGGGATTTGCACTTTTTGAGAGTATTTCACTGGTTCCAATACACCAGACAAGATCAGTAAAGCAGTAGAAAAGTATTTGAATCCAAAACAAATATGTATTTGACCCAGGTCTGGTGTTGAGGCTGAACCAGACAAGTGTAGACAGTAAGAGGTTCCGCCTTGGCAATCAATTCACAGCACTAAATAACCATAACATCACATTACTGGCATTTAGCAGACACTCGTATCCAGAAAGACTTTTTTTATTTTAATTTTTTTTACATAGCATCCATATATACAGGTGGATATATGGGTTAGGAGCTGGTCTGGTAACCTGAAGGTCACAGCATCGATTCCCTGGTAGGACGCCGCCGTTGTACCCTTGAGCAAGGTGCTCAACCTGCATTGCTTCAGTATACATCCAGCTGTATAAATGGATGCAAAGTAAAAATCCCATATAAATATTGTGTAAGTCGCTCCGGATGAGAGCGTCTGCTAAATGCCTGTAATGTAATGTAAGGTACAACAGAGTGCTACCTGGGAAGTGGGTTCCCCAGCCTCTGTGCTACACCGCTGCCCTCATAACGGTGTGAATGAACGAGCCGTTACCTTAAAGCGCAGAGTCTTCATGTAGTTCTCCCTCATGTCCTTTTTGTCACACTGCGATGCAGAGAAAGCAGCGAGACTAATTAGCAACACGTCAGCTTTCAGTTCAGCAAGCAAATCTGTGCGTGTGTGTGTGCTTGTATGTGTGTGTGTTTATATGTATGTGTGTGTGTGTGTGTGCATGCGCGTGTGTGTTTGTGCGCGTGTGTTTGTTTGTATGTGTGTGTGTGTTGTGTGTATGTTTGTATGTGTGTGTGTGCCTGTCCGTATTTGTATGCGTGCGTGTGTGTGTGTGTGTGTGTGTGTTTATAAGTATGTGTGTGTTTGTGTTTGTGTGTGTGCATGCGCGTGTGTGTTTGTGTGCGTATGTTTATTTGTGTGTGTGTGTGTGTGTGTGCATGTGTGTGTGTGCCTGTCCGTATTTGTATGCGTGCATGTGTGTGTGTGTGTGTATGTGTGTGTGTACAAGAGAGAGCAGAGATGGAAGGTAACTGGTGAGAGATATTTCTTTAGTCTGTGTGTTGGATCTATGCTTCTGTATGTGTGGTCTGTGTGTACACTGTCAGCCTTCAGATATTCTCTGGTCTGTACAGTACACTGTGTAATGTACAGCATGTTGTGTCTGAACACGCTTTCTATGTAATATGTACTTGGACAGAGTGTGCTATAGCCGTGTGAAAAACATTGCACTATAGCACTTCAGTCCAGTTCCTGCTACATTAGACACAGAGCCAAGAAGCTATTTATGCATCTGACTGAAAAATGGCAAAAATGTAGCTGTTTTTTAATTTTTTTTATGATGAAGAATTTGTGTCTGTGAAACAGTACATGGATATCTCACGTCTGTTTGCGTGTACAAAGTACAATTTGTACATTTGCCATGATCATTTATATAACAGAGGCTATGTGTCTGAAATGGATCGCACGCACTCTTATCAGAGTGAAATGTACAGAGTTGATTTAACACCGAACGGTTTACTCCTGATCGCCTGGCGCGTCTCACCACGATGTCTCCGCCCCTGACGAACTGGAGGCGGGGCTGGAAGACCAGGATGTCCAGGATGTAGATGGCGTCGCACAGGTAGTCGGCCAGCAGCCACAGGTAGATGTTGTCGGGCGTCTGGTAGGGGAAGGCCCAGCGCACGGGGATCAGCCACACGTTCCAGTTCCAGGCCATGGTGACGAAGAACAGCCACAGCACGTACATCAGGTCTGCGCCAGACGGGGGTCAGAGGTCACCGCGAGTCAGACGGCAGGGAGGAGGGGTCAGAGGTCAAGGTGGGTCAGACGGCAGGGAGGAGGGGTCAGAGGTCAAATGGCAGAAATGAGCCAAAAATGCACAAAAATGTGTTTGGTTACAAAAAATAAAAGAGACAGTCTTCCATTGTCACAAAAACTCCTTGGTGTAGGGGTCGATACTGGAGGGGAAGCGGGAGGGTGGGGGGGTTGGGGGGGGGTAAAGAGGGTGGTAGAGGAACTCACTGGTGTAGGGGGGCCCAGAGGGTGGGTGAGGGGAAGGGGGCCCGAGGTGTAGTCACTGGTGTACTCACTGGGTCGATGCTGGAGGGGAAGCAGGAGGGTGGGTGAGGGGAAGGGGGGCCCGAGGTGTAGTTGGCGGGGGGGGGGGGGGGGGGGGGGGGGGCCCGAGGTGTAGGGGGGTGGGAGGTACTCACTGGTGTAGGGGGATGCTGGAGGGGAAGCGGGAGGTGGGTGAGTGTAGGGAGGTGGGAGGTACTCACTGGTGTAGGGGTCGATGCTGGAGGGGAAGCGGGAGGGTGGGTGAGGTGGAGGGGGGCCCGGGTGTAGTTGGGGGGGGGGGGAGGTACTCACTGGTGTAGGGGTCGATGCTGGAGGGGAAGCGGTAGTTTATGAGTGTGCTCATCCAGTCCGGAAGCTTCACCCTGCGCCACAGCTTCTGGTACCACTCCCCCGCCTCCTCTTCCTCCTTTTCGGCCGGAGCCGTCGCCTCCTTCTGCTCCTCGGCGGGAGGGGGCGGAGGGGGCGGAGCTTCACTGGCCTTCTTAGCAGGGGCTGAGGGTCAAAGGTCACAGGTGAGCGGTTACATTTGCACTTTGCAGACTCTCTAGTACACAGCGACTTGCAAAAGTACACAAGCAAAGGTTTAGGCAATGTGCAGAGATGATACCTGGGTAATCCTGGCCTGTGTGTGTGCGCGCGCAGGCAATCCTGGCCTGCGTGTGTGTGTGTGCATGCGTGTGTGAGAGAGAGACAGAGTGTGTGTGTGCGTGTGTGTGCGTGTGTGTGAGAGAGAGACAGTGTGTGTGTGTGTGTGTGTGTGTGTGCGTGTGTGTGAGAGAGAGACAGAGTGTGTGTGTGTGTGTGTGTGCGCGCTCGTGTGTGTGTGTGTGTGTGTGGTGTGTGAGAGAGACAGTGTGTGTGTGTGTGTGTGCGTGTGTGTGTGAGTGTGTGTGCGTGTGTGTGCGTGTGTGTGTGTGTGCGTGCGTGCGTGCGTGTGTGTGCGAGGGACTCACAGGCCGTGGGGCTCTCCTCGTCCGAGTCGTCGGGGTCGATGAGCTTCTCCTTGGCGCGCTCCGTGCGCTCCTTGAAGAGCTTGACCAGCTCCTGCAGACGCTCCTGCACCACCGTGCTGGTCTGACTGGCGGCCGACGCGGGCCGCTCCTTCAGCCTGCCAATGGGAGAGGGCACCCACTGTGACATCATTCCTCACCTCACCCCCCCCCCACAGGAAACGGCAAAGACAGGGCACCCACTGTGACATCATCCCTCACCTCACCCCCCCCCCCCCCACAGGAAACAGCCAAGACAAGGCACCCACTGTGACATCATCCCTCACCGCTCACAGGAAGTGGAACCCTCATCACGGAACGAAAGGTGACATCACAATACGCCAGGGATTACCAGGAAGCTTAACCCCCCATACACACTGGCTGATCATGGCTACACCTGCTCCATCGACCAGACCAGACCACTGAGGGCTACTGCCACAGCCATGTGGGGATTATTATTATTTTTGGGCTCGTCTTGCTAAGAAGACAAGTCTGGACCTGCCCAAGAATTCACACAACCTCCATTAAATATGACTCCACCTTCACTGCAATCAAAAATAATTAACAGTCTGAAAATTACCAGCCAGCCCCAGGGCTGCTAGACACACCCTACATATTGCTAAGCACTTTAGGGTAAAATGTTTGTCTGATATTGCCTTGAATACAAGGATGGGAGGGAAGAAGTGGACAGCTGTGTAAATGAAGATTATTTTATGTTTTTTTGGAGACCATATTATTCACTAAATTAACATTTTAACTTTTTATGTTAACATTTTAACCGACCAATCAGAAGTGTGTCCATTTAGTGGGCAGCCAATCAGAAATAGGCCTGAAACAGCAGTCAACTTAGACATACTTCTAAGTTTCAATAAAATCTTCGAATTTACATATCAAAATATTGTGGCTTAATGAGCACCATAAGCGCAAGAAAGAAAGTGAAAATTGCACAGGGTCTTCAAAACCACTCTTTCAGAAGTTTTCCATATCCCCCCCCCCCACCCCCGGCCCCCCCCAGTGTGTTGTTCCCCGCCCCTGGAATGGCGGTGGGGGGGTCACACACCCATCGTCCGCGCTGAGGAGGCTGGCCTGACTGGGCCACGCCTTGATGGTGGTCTCCTGGTCCGGGTCCTCCTCCTCATCTTCATCCTCCTGGGAGTACAGCTTCTTTCTGATTGGGCAGAGAGCAGGGCGCCAGTGAGCACGTGCGCGGAGACACAGAGTCACAGATCTGGGCTGGGGATTCAGGGGAGGAGATGCGTGCGGAACATGAAGAGGGCGAACAGGCTTGTGATGGAGAGGAACCACAGAACATCTAAAGCACACTGTGACCTTGCTGAGCAGTTCAAAACACGTGGGGCCCTCTTGGCCTCTATCCAAAGCATGCAGTTTGGATTCCACACACCAAGGAGGGCCACTTTCACTGTGATAGAGACAGACACGATCGACAGACACGATCGGCATCCCCACAGGGGGGGATGCTGGACATGAGGTGATGCTTCTGAGACCTGGTTTATAAGTACGGGATGATCGTGGGATGGGATGGGAGAATGAAGAGAAGGTATGGGGGAGGGCAGGGATGGGAAATGTGGAGCACAGGCTTTGGGATTGATGATGACGGGTAATGGGTAATGTGGGTTACTGGGTGGTGGTGGTTTTGGTTGGATGGGTCTTACATCGTAGTCCAGAACTTCTCCAGTTTGCGCGTTCTGGGGTCCACCCATGGATCAGTCCACACAGGGGTGTGAATATTGGGGGAGTTGGGGGGGGGGGGGGAGCAAGGGGGGCACAGGACGGAGGAGGGGGGAGGGGGGTCAAGTGAAGAGGAGGGGTGGGGGCCACATAGAAGAGAGAGACAGGAGTAAAACTACAGAGGAGCCAGGACTTAGTCATCACGCTCCAATCAAGGGCAGACTGGAGCCTATGGCAGTGCAATAAGCTTGCAGTGAGTTTCATCAGAAATTCCCATTTCAATTCAACTCCGCTACTCACAGGAATGAAAAGGGACCCACAAGGTTTATGCTTCTCAGACATCTATGCATTCTATCTACAATACCTGCACAGCAAAACGCAGAGTTAAATCTACCGTAGCGATTTATGAGCTCAGGGGTGACAAAACACTACTACTACTACTACTGATTTAATACTGAACATTTTTCATGTCCATATCTATCTTCCTGAGGCTCAAAAATATTGCATACACGCTATAAATACACCATAAAGCATTTTAACAAATGTCTGCAAATTGCTGTTTGTAGTTCTGATGAATCAGATCATTCGGGTCTCAGACAAACAGCCTCAAAGTATCAAAAAACAACAGACACGCTGGAGGTGGAGTAAGCCTTTACTCGTCTTTTTACTGCTTTTATAAGAGCCCAACAACACAACATGGACTAGAGAGAGGAAGAGAGGGAGTTTGAGGTGGAGAGAGAGAGGGAGAGAGGGAGAGGGCCTCAGAGAGAGAGAGGGAGAGGAGAGGAAGAGACAGACAGGGAGAGACAGAGAGAGAGAGAGAGATGGGCGCTGGTGACTGCAGGATGAGGGTTGTGGGATTTTCACATTTGCTGTTCAAAGTAAGCCTGTAACCATGTTAATGAGATTTACTACAGCACACTGTGGGGACCGCTATGAAATTCTAGCATCCCTGCATTCTTACTTTTTATCCACAGCTGTGCTGCACTTGTCCAAAGACAAGAGGGCAGGAGAGAGAAAAAAAGAATGGAAAATATAAATAGAGGAAGTGTATAAGTTGGATCAGTATTTTAAGCATGTTTGCAGGGTCTGACTCTTTAGTGAAAATTCCCCGAGGCAAACGATGGTCACGCGCACACGGCTCACGCAAACCGCGGCTCACCTCCGGGCTGCCATGGAAACGCCGGGCACGGTCAGGGTCTTGGGGTTCTGGTCTTGCGGGGTGAGGATGCGGGGCACGTTGCGGGGACCCCCTCCTGCCTCTGCGTCTGAGTCCACATCCTCCACGTTCACGGCCGGGTGCACACTGAGCCTAGAGCTCTCTGCAAAAACAGACAGGGTGACCGTGACTACTGGGCACCGGAGGACACGCTCGCCGAGGTCCAGGCAGGCAGATGAAACAGCACTTGATTCTGGGACTCCTGAGGAAGGCACAGGAAGAAACGGATTGCAGAATCAATCAGAACCATTAGAGACTAACAACAAAGTTCTGGAACTCTCTCAGTGACTAGAACTCCAGGAAGAACACACAGGGGACAGATGGCTCCGGAACTCCCAGGGGAAAAAAACAAACAAAGGAGAAAAAACAGAGGCACGTATTGTTCTAGAACATACGGGGAAGACACAAGAAGACAGTTCTAGAATTATGGAATTGAAATCACAGCATAAAATGACCGTAGAACTTTGATGACAGCACCACATGAAACTACAGGGCACAGCACAGCACAGCACAGCACAGCACAGCACAGCCCCGGGGGGGTGGGGGGGGGGGTACGCCTACGAGAGCAGCTGGTTCACCTGAGGGCCGGGCGGAGGAGGGGCCGTCGTCCGCGTGGAAGCCGGGGTTGGAGAGCCCGGACGCCGGCCGGCTAAGGCTGATGGGGGGCAGGCGGGGGTAGCTGGGCACGTTGGGGAGCTCCAGCACGCTGCTGGGGGAGGACGGGGTGGGGGTTCGGGGGTGGGGCTGGAGCGGGACCTGCCGCACTAGCCGGTTTAACTCCAGGTCTGGCTTGGGCGGTTTAGGCATCCTGCTGCTCCGGGCGCTCCGGCTGAGGCGTGGGGTTGCTGAGGCGGTTGCGGACGTTGAGGTAGCACTGCCTGGTGAGCTGGGGCAGCTTGGTCAGCTGCTGGGGCAACTGGGGCAGTTTCTCTGGCAGCTTGGGCAGCTGAAGCGGCAGCTTGGGCAATTGCTGGGGCAGTTTGGGCAGCTGCTGGGGGAGCTTTGGCTTGGGCAGGTTTTGGGCGAGCTGGTCCAGCTTGGGCAGTTTTGGGAGCTGGGGTAAATGCTGTCTGAGCTCGGCCACGCCCCCGGGGAGGCGGAGCTTGGGCAGAGAGATGTTGTTCTCCTGCAGCAGGAGGGCGAAGCGGTCCAGGCACGGAGACAGGAAGGGGACACGCCTAAAACAGCTGTGTACCGCACTGCAGCTGGCGGGGACTGGGGGGGGGGGGGGGGGGGGGGGGGCAGAGAAAACAGCATCATCAAGCCAGCACTGACAGCGATGCGTCATACAGACGCGGGTACAAACCCACGCGCACACAAAGGGGTAGCCAAGCACAGCCTCCTCCAGCCGCTCCACACAACACAAGATACGATTACCCAGCCGAGCTAACAAACCGAGCACCTCCCCCCCCCCAACCTGCCGGCTAATCGCGCTCTGATTGGTACTCAAGGGACCGCATCAGAGCCTCGAGTGGAAACCGTGGCGACGGGCTGCTCCTCTAAACTCCTCAGCCTGAGTGACCTCAGCCGCTCACAGGCCCAGTCACGCCACCCCGCACGGACGGGTGCAGTTACGGGGGGGCGGACGCAAGTCCGAAAACGGACCCCGACATTCAGACATCCTGATGTGTGCGGAACGTCGGAAACCACAGCTTTGTGTCAGAAACGGACATAATTTTGGGCACGGAGGAGCTGAACCGCTTTAATTTGGACCCATCCCTCCCCTTGAACAGAATTCTGGCTACGCTGGTCTTGGGTGACAATACATTAGCCGCCGGTACCAGGACCTTGGTCTTGAGCTCAGCAGGCTGACCAGATCTCTGTGTGGTGCAGCACACAAGCTCTGTGGTTTAAAACCTGCCTAACCCCCATCATGCACATAAATACTCAAAAATGGATAGATGCACTCAAGCAGAAACTGCTAGAGGGAGAACCATTTACAAACAATATACCTGCAACAGAACTATTACAAAAAATGTACCTATAATATCAACATTGTCAACAAAAACACTGTCAGATAATCCCAATAATTTCCAGCGGGGGGGGGGGGGGGGGAAGAGGCCAAATAAGCATTTGATATTCAGACACTCAGTAAACATACATAATTTTTGCACAGTCTATTGCACTGCATCACAATATACACAGTAAAATGTCCAGCATTAATTCAATTCTCACGGTGTACAATAGGGACCATATGAACTCGTTAACATTTGAATTAATACTGAACATTTTACAGTGTATAACTGAGCCCAGAGACCGAAGTTTATCTGTTTTTTCTTCTATATTCTCCACATCCTGCGCTCTATATTCTATGTTCCATTTCGCTTCTGACATTCCACTTTAAGACAGCACTCAGAAGACTGACCTCCACACCCCTGCTCAGCGACCTCTTCTTCCTGCAGAGACACAAGAGGAAAACAGGAAAATTAAACCGCGGCGGGAGAAATCAGCGGGATCCTGCCAACGCAGCCATGAAGCCACACACTGCGTCGATGGCCATGGTTACCAGGAACATCGTTACCTGGGCGGCCGCCGGGGAAGGAGCGCCTGTTTCTGCGGTCGTTGGCTGTTTGGTCACCACGTTCTCGTCCACCTGCAGTTCGGGTTTCGGCGCTTCTTCCGGTATGGTCGAAGCTTCAGTGGGGCCCACATCCACCAGGCACCTGAGGAGAATAGAGTCTGTCAGTGGCCGTTGCGTTTTTGAAGGAAAGAATGCGCGTGCGTAATTGCGTAATCGCACGATAACTAAATGCAAAAGACCCTGCACACTGCCTGGGTCCAAAAATTAAATAGAAAATCTAATTAAGGTTTCGTGACACCTTTATCGTGTTCAGGAGTGTGTCAGTACCTTATTATTTAACGCAGGATCCGTGTCATGAAAACAGACCGCTCTCTCGAGAAAACAAAGTTCCCAACACGCAGCCTACAGGGAGAGTAACGGGAAGCTCGCCGGTAAATATTTAAATCCGAGACTCACTAGCCTGTTGTCCTTCGCGCATTTTCCTGGAATCATTCGTCAGATTTGTGAGAGGACTCTAAAATAATGAGATTAGTACAGAATAGTGTACAGAGACACCAGTGAACAATTGGTTCTGAATGGCCTCGTTTAAATACTGCATTCTGCGTGCAGTTGATCAAAAAAAAACAAAAAAAAAACTCAAATAATCTAATCCTCTCATTTAAAAAATGAAAACAGAAAAAACGTGCAAAAAGACCCTGAGATGTGTGAATATGGGAATTATTCTATTTTCAAACATTAAAAACATGGGCGTAGAGACCGTTACTGTAATTATGGAATTAATAACCGCATAACAATGTGACTGCAATCCTAAAAATTATACGACACACTAATTCCCTCCCAAAGTAATTATTTAACCGCTCGTTGTAATACTTTAAACTATGCATTTCCCAAACCACACCTGAAAGGTGAGGCTAATTCAACGTAACTTGTTGAACTAGCCTATACATAAGCGCCGGCACCTGGTCGTTTTTGCTTTTTTTGTTGTTCCTGCTAGAAATTCTTATCACGCTTTTGACTCCGCACACTGTCTATAAAATGGAAGATGAACATTCAACAAACGCGCAACGATATGTCAATAAGAGCATGTTAAATGCTTATCAAGCTAAATAACTTTTAAAATAACAATTGTACAACGCGAAGGACATGAAAAATTACAATTTCCACGAAATAAAAGAAAACCACATACATATAAATAAACGAACCCAAAATTATCGTAAACATGTAGGCTACTTACTTTCATTTATTATAGTTTCTTCGGTGAATTAAGTGCAAAATGATTGCCTTCGGAACAAATCCACATGAGGATAACTTGATAATTTCAAATCTGAATGGTTTATACATTAACAAGATGATTGTTCTTCTCGGTCGTACATATGAATAGTACACCTAAAAGAATACACAAAGTCTCTATTATTTCAAAGTAGATTACTTGTAAAAGTGAAGCTTTTCCCTCAATAATCGCATTTGTTTGAGAAATCCACGGAACCTGCGCCATCCTTTTGCGGCGTCAACGCGGATCAGCGCGCAGCCTGCAAACCAGGAGAAGTTACTAGGGCAACCGTCGAGGAGGGACACGTCGTGACTAGGGAGAGGGGAAGCAGTTGCTATGACGAATCAGCATGTTGCTATAGCATCTGGATTAATTAATGAACATCCGCAAATGATGGGGAGAGACAATGGGCAGAAAATCTCAAGACACTATCGTAGGCACCATATAAATAGTATATTTAATTACTAGAGAGACCCAAAAAAAATGGTTTCGCCTCTAGAATAAACTAAAATGTTATTTTTGAGATTAATCTGTAACGGGATGATCACCGTAACTTCTTATCGTCTCATCTCGTTTGGATTAGATTTTGGTGTATAGCACAACGCGGTACGAATGACGTGACTTATATTAAACAGACTAACGAATAAGGAGTAATACTTTTGGAAAACATTTCAGACTATGCCCCTTGCAGCAATGAAACAGAACGAAATAACAGGAAGCCAAAAAGCTTCATGCAGAAAGCTCAGTCTACAAAACAAGCTTGGAGGCTCTAACAGGCAGCAAGATAGAAGCCATAGAATTTTTAAAAATTTTATCTTTACCTTTCCACACTTTGATTGCATTGTCTATGGGTGGCATTGTAGTGAAATATGCAGGAAACTGAACTTGCAACTCAAAGGTTGCAGGTTTGATTCCCAGGTGGGGCACTGCCACCGTATCCTTGGGCAAAGTAGGCCAATGCAACCCAAACTGCTTCAGCAAAATGTCCTGCCTTGTAAATGGATTGTAAAAATTTAAGCTCTGCGAGACTGTTTGTCAAACGTTTAAAAATTATATTTTTATCATAGCCTACTGTTGACTGGTTTAAAAAACCAATTGGGATTTATTTTTATTGTAAAGGACAAACCGTAGAGGGAGAGAATTAGAGGTTTGGCTGTGTGACTCAAAGACTGCAGCTCTAAATCATGTACGCTGCTGCAAGTGTTTATCCTAGTGCAGGTAAATCCTAGCCTACAGGAAGCAAATAAAAAATAAATACACGACAGTGTTGCAAACGGTGAAGGGTTCATTTGATTCCATAATGGTGTGGACTGTACACCTGACACGGTCTGGTGCATCCATACCCTGAGAAGCAAGGTTGATGACAGTCTTTATTTAATGTAACCGATGATCACCTTCACCTTAAGGTACGCCATTTTCTCCTGCAGAGACGGGTGACTTTCAAAATGCCAATGCCCCCTGTCCACAGACAGTGTAACTGTTAGAGGAGCACGACAGTGACGTCCAAACTGTATGCTCCATCAGACACCAGATCTGAGCCCAATCAAGCATTAATGGGACATAATGTATGATTATGGATCACTGAAACAGCGTTTTCTACTTCCATCAGCTAAGCATGAGATGATTAACTTTCTCAGGGGAGAAAGGCGGGTGACACGATGGTGCAGAGGGTAGCACAGTTGCCTCACAGAAAGTAGGTCCTGGGTTCAAATCTGGGTTCGAATTCTGTGTGGGGGTTTGCATAATTGGAGACGCTAAATTGCCCATAGGTATGTGTGTGTGAGTGAATGGTGTGAGTGCTCTGCGATAGATTGGTGGTCCTGTCCAGGGTTTATTCCTGCCTCTTGCCCAATGCACACTGGGATAGGCTCCAGCTAGGGTTCAGTGGTCAAAGGTAAAAATGTAACAATACAGTAGATGGGAAATTATTTTGAGAAGCACGACGAGCAATGACACAGGGCTCTAGTTAATTTCCCTATCACTGCAGTGTGGTTGCATCCCTAAACAGTACTCTACTTCTTACAAAAAAAAACCCCCCAGAATTAACAAACATAATGAGATCTTAACATAGCATAACATAACATAACATAACGATTGGAACAGGCCATTCAGCCCAACAATGCTCACCATTTTCCTGACTCAATTAGTGCTCTGATTACCTACACACTAGATAGTACCTAACACCGTACGAAGCCTGGTCTTGAAAATCCACAGAGCTTCTGCCTCTACTATCTTGTTTCTTGTACAATAAGACCCGTTGGGGAAAGAGAAATGTCACCAGTATAAATGTAAGCAACATGTTTCTCAGTGGCTAAGCATTCCCCTGCTATGCATACAGTTATTAAGAATTATTTGTGCCAATTCCAATGAACAGCGGGTGTTAGTCGTGCGAGTTCCTCTGGACACAACCCAGAGAGGTATAACTGTTTGGTTGTCCTGTCAAGCTGGTTGTGTCAGTGTGTGTGTGTGTGCTGTACATGGTGGGGTTTGTAAATCCAGCTGTGTGTGTGTGTGTGTGTGTGTGTGTGTGTGTGCTGTATGTGGTGGGGTTTGTAAATCCAGCTGTGTGTGTGTGGGTGTGTATGTGTGTGTGTGTATGTGTTGCGCAATAACGGCACAGTGAAAAGACAGGCCTGCGGATGGAATGCATTTAAATCAGGACATCTGGAGATTTAAGCAGCTGGCAAAGAAAACAGAAGAGTTCTGAGAGAAAAACCACTGGGAGGGGGAGGGAAAACAGGAAGTGAGGGCGTGGACGGGAACTTACTCTGGGTCCTCCTCGCTCTCTGCCTCCTGGATACCAGGGCAATCTTTACGAGAACAAACAGCGAGTGGGCCGATCACCTGAGGGCGCTTTCACCGGCCGATTTGCAGGAGGTTGTTTACCCACAATGCACCACGGCGGCACCATAGCGACCCTCCTCCACAGCCTGTACTTACGGGGCGGTGCTTACGCCTCTAGGGATCCCGCTGAGAGCTGTGCCCCATGCTAACGGCGGGGGAGAGAGGAATGTTCGGCCTGGGCAGGGTTTAACCGTCCCCCTGTGGCCAATCAACCCCAAGTCCCACAGGACCACAGTGTTCACGGGCGTTAGGTTCAGCAAGGCAAGGCACACAACTATCCTCTCCAGGAAGTCGATGACTCAGAACTAGTCTCAATATTTCCCTTAACCTTGACGCCCAATTGCTTTGTGTATCTGAGCGAGCACAGCTTGGCGAGCTTGCAGGTTTTTGTGGGTTTCCCTTCAACTAGCAGCAAATTAAACCATGGAACCAAGGAGTGTGGACTATTTTTTTTTCTTTTTTTGGGAAATTAATAACAAATAGTAATCTCTTATGTGTTGAAATATAAAAACTAGCAGACACTAGAGGCCCTATATGACCGGAGGCTGGCACCCCAATATCGGTGGTTTGAAGAGTACCGGTGAGTTGTCCTCTGCTATAAAACCTGAGGACCAGATCTGAGCAGTATGGGGGGCAAGGGGGGGTCGAGGGGGGGTCGAGGACCGTGCGGCTGAGCGGGACGGCTTACTGCTCTCCGGCGTCTCCTTCCCGCTCCCCTCGGCCCGCCTGCTCCTGCCCCAGCTGCCGAATCGCCATCTCCGCGGCCTGTCGCGCCACCCCCTCCGCCAGCCTCGCTGACTCCTCCCGCTCCAGCCGGAGTCTGCCGGGGGGGTCAGAGGTTAAAGGTTAAAGGTGAAAGAGTTGCCAGTCAGAGAGTTCACACAGAAAGTTAAGGGCCACATTTGTATGCACAGACAGACCCTGAAGTCAAACATTGAGCAAAAAGAGAGAAAAAAAAGAGAGCCTTTTCTTTTGCTCACATCTCTTCTAGCTTTTCTATGGTGACCACCCCAGCCTCCCTCTTCGTCCTGTCCACCATTGGGGTCCATTTCTCGGTCTGCGTCTCTGCGTCCTCCAGCACCTGGGGCAGGGAGCGGGCCCCGTTTGGGGTTTCAGTCTGCGTCTCTCTGTCCTCCATCACCAGGTCCTGGTGTGTCGCGCTCAGTGTCTCTGGCTCTTCTAGCTGTTCCAGCTCTTTCGGTTGTTCTAGCTGCTCTGGCTGCTCTTCTTCCTTGATTTCCTCTAGCTGCTCCACTTGTTCTGACTGTTCTAGCTGCTCTGTTTGCACTGGCTGTTCTAACTGTTCTATTTGCTCTGGCTGTTCTAGCTGCTCGGGCTGTTCTTCTTCCTTGATTTGCTCTAGCTGCTCAGGCTGTTCTAACTGCTCCATTTGCTCTGGCTGTTCTGACTGTTCCAGCTGCTCTGGCTGTTCTTGTAGATTCTGGTGCTCTGGCTGTTCTTGCTGCTCTGGCTCTTCTTCCTCCATGATTTGCTCTAGCTGCTCTGGCTGTTCTTCCTCTTTGATTTCCTCTAGCTTCTCAGGCTGTTCTAGCTGTTCTTCCTCCTTAGTTTGCTCTAGCTGCTCTGGCTGTTCTTCCTCTTTGATTTCCTCTAGCTTCTCAGGCTCTTCTAGCTGTTCTTCCTCCTTGATTTGCTCTAGCTGCTCTGGCTGTTCTTCCTCCTTGATTTGTTCTAGCTTCTCAGGCTGTTCTAGCTGCTCTGGCTGTCCAGGCTGCATCCATTGCTCTGGCTGCTCAACCTGGTCTGGCTGCTCCGGGTGATCCTCGTTCTCCCAGTCCGAGTCCACATCTTCCAGTACCATGGCCACCGGCTCCTGTACAGTACAGACTAGGAGGAGGGGGGGACAGCCAAGGTCCACAGCTCAGCAATACCCAGATTTAACACCAAAGATCAACACCCAAGATGGACCCCTTCATGGAAAATCCATAAAGGGAGTGTAAGGCTGCAGATTGAGTGGTGTTTGCTCACTGATAAGATTGCTGCTGTACCTGGCGTCTATATCACTCACAATGCTGCCAGGTTGCTTCTCAACATCAGAAGCAAAGGTTATGTAAATCATGAGCCTGAATTACATTTATTTACTGTGTGGACACGTATGTATGTATATGTATTAGTATGCTTAGATCAAGAAGAGCCGTTTTATTTTGAATGTGTTTGAAATAATTTGTTTAAAAGTAAACCTTTTAAGGCTTCAGGGATGGTGAGTGTATGTGGTTTTGATAATTCAATCAAATTCAAATATCCTTAACCACTAAACCGTTAACATACAGAAATACAGAATATGGAGATGTACGTTTTCAGTGCTACGGTTTGTTTATTCGCTGTTTGCTTAATCACAGCAGAAACCAACGTCATTTTATCGTCACATGGATACTTGAGTTTAAGCGCATATAAAATATATAATTACAAAAACTGGCGCTGAAAACACATTAACCCTTTCATGCATGGTGTCCACTATAGTGGACAGGGCTTTCAAAATCTATTTTTACCTAGTCAAAAACATTTCCGATCTCCAAACTGCTTGATGACAGATTCCTTGGACCTTTGCCTAAATTTTTGATATGCTCCATATTGTTACATTTGTTTGGCTTTTCTAGTTTTGATACATTGAAGGTCAAAATGGTGGGTGGAGGTGGAAATATTCAAAGTACCTCAAAAAAGTACCTGAAAACCTTCTATTCCTAGAGAACAGAGCAGGTTAAAAATATATATGCTTGTTAGGTAAGGTGCAAGGAGAGCTAGAAGTTATGTTTTAAACCAAAAATACTTTAGTTCTTATACTGTGTACGGAAAACCTGCTATCCACTGGAATATGAATATAAGTTTACTGTGAAACCTGCCATCAAATATGACACTAGTATGCAGTCTCCATAGCAAACAACATGACAACGAGACACACTTTTGGTTAAATTCTTTATTATTAATAATATTGCACTGATTTATATATCTTATCATGTCTGTAATACGTTAGCTGCCCTGACTGTGTTAGTAGTAATAGCCTTGTGCACAAAAACAACTATATATAGAACGAGGTGGAGGAATGTGTATTCAATGAGCACAAATACAAATAAAAAAACAGATTTTCAAAGCAGACATGGGTTACGTATTGTTAATACTTAATACTTTAACTCTTTGAACACTGGTAAAATTTGAAAACAGTTCTGCAGCCTCTTAAGAATTTTCAACGAAACATGCTGTACACCAAAATGAACAGCCAATTAAAATGGTCAGTAATCAGTAGGAGTTTTAAAGGCTTCTAATTGGTTAAAGTGATACTGAATTAGCCCAGGTCTGGTTGACACACACATTTACAGTACACAGCTCTAGAGGGGCTCTCTGATTTAGAGAGTGATCAGAAACAGAAAGACGAGTGAAAACATCAGAAGGCCGTTTTTTTAACCCCTTGAAGAGTAGGTTATTTGGAATGTTTCAAAATTCAAAAGTAAGTGTTCTAGAACTCTTTCTTTGCTTTCAATTGGTAGCCATGATTCTTACATCAGTATTAGAATGTTCAGTCAATAACATTCCAAATCCGTTTGTGATCGTATACCTTAAAGGGTTAAAATAACACAGGAATTTTTAAAATTTTTTTTCAAAACTCCATCACCACTTTTTTTGTTCCTGCAATTCTATGGCTGGGGGAGGGTTACAGAGCCAGCCAATGAACTTCTATTGATAACAATCTCACTGACCCTTTACCTTAAGCATTACAGTGGCTTCGTAATGTTAACAGCTATAGGAAACCGGTAGGAAGTGAGCGGTCCACACAGAGAGAAAATGTGATGCATTGTGGGTGTGGGAAAAGCTGAAAAGCTGCCTGATCGCTTGGCTGAGTTGCTATGTGTGTATGTTCGTCTGTCCGTTAGCAGAAAGCTGCACTCTGTTTGTCTGTCTCACAGACTGTTCATGCTCCTCTACCAGCTTGCTCGACTGCTTGACCAGTCTATGCGTGGCTGTCAGTCTGTCTGAACACACCGGTCATTACCTTTCGCTCTTGACCAGACCACCTGACTGTCAGTCTATGCCTGTGTGTCTGTCTGTCTGTTTGTCTGTCTGTCTGTTTGGCTGCTTGCGTAGTCGCATATGCGTCTGTCGGTCAGTGTGTGCGTGCGTGCATGCGTGTGTGCGTGTGCGTGTGTGTGTGAAAGAATCCTCCTCAGTCTTCATTCTCCTTTTGTTTAAGGGGCTCTCACTGTCCTCCCCCCTGAAACAGAAGGAGAAGAGGAGCTGAGTTAGCTTCATGGCGACAGGGCGGGGCCCCCGTCTCTACATCACAGCCTTAAAGTGTGCATGTGCACGTGCACTCGCTCTCTACGCTAGCCGCAGTCTAAATGGGCCTGCCTTAACTAGCGTCTGACTCTGACCAACAGCACCACCTCCTGGGAGAGCAACGTAACTGCAGGTTTGCATGCATGTGGATGTAAAAAAATCACAGCTCAGAGCTATAGCAGCACAGACTTCCTGTTTGGACAGGATGTGAGGCTCAGATTTCTTCTGCTTGTCTATTTTTGGGGCTGATGGGAGTTTACATACACACAATGACTACCCTGTGTGCGGCCGCCGGTCTATGATTTCTCTCTTTCTGTTTCTGAGCAATCGGTGGTTTGGAGGGCCAGTCACAGTACTCTAGATTACACGGGTGCGTTCCAGTGCCCACTAAGAGCTTACCGCTGGTTTACTCCCCAGTCTCTTTGTGACAGTGCGTAAATATGTCAAAGGGGAATGAGCATCAAACTTACCATTTTGCACAGTGACAGCGCACTCCTGGACAGCAGCACAGAGAAATGGGACAAATCAGGCTGATTCACAAACATTACTGTTCTTTAGCATAGCATGGCTAAAGCTCCCTGACTGTGACTGAGAATATATATATATAGTACACATATAGCATCTATGCCAGTGGTCTCCAACCCTGGTCCTGGAGAGCTACAGGGTCTGCTGGTTTTCATAGTGACTCTGCACTTCATCAATCAATTAGAGCAGTTGATTACACAGTTGACTCAACTCACCTGGTGTCTTGGGTCTAAATTGGGTGCTGATTTTAAGGTGAAAACATAAACCAGCAGACCCTGTAGCTCTCCAGGACCAGGGTTGGAGACCACTGATCTATGCACTAGTTATATCTAGTGGGTGGTAGCTGATATCTATGGTTGCAGTGTCATCTACTGCAGGCAAGCGTTTGTTTTGAAAATGTACTGAAATATAAAGGGACTCGTGCACATGAGGCCGAGCAAAACTGCGTTAGCGGCGACTCTTCACTCACCCCGCCCTCTTTGGTCTTTGTGACTGGCTGAGGTACCATTCGGCCCAGCCCCTGGACTATCCAGCCCACCACACTGCAGAGAGAGAGAGAGAGAGAGAGAGAGAGAGAGAGAGAGAGAGAGAGAGAGAGAGAGAGAGAGAGAGAGAGAGAGAGAGAGAGAGAGAGAGAGAGAGAGAGAGAGAGAGAGAGAGAGAGAGAGAGAGAGAGAGAGAGAGAGAGAGCGAGAGAGAGAGAGAGAGAGAGAGGAGAGAGAGAGAGAGAGAGAGAGAGAGAGAGAGAGAGAGAGAGAGAGAGAGAGAGAGAGAGAGAGACTTCAGACGCAGTAAGCAGACAGAGACCTCTTATTCACTCTCTTCACACACAGACATCATGCCCTTTAGAGCGAACGCACATTATGCGATTTTTTACACGGGTTACGACGTCGGGAGTTCGGATGCCCTCTCACACTTAACGAGATTCAGACAGATTGTGACAGCAGGTCAGATGACAGCGTGGACTATACGAGCTCCCGAACCAGATCAGATGACGTTACAAGTCGGCAAAGCACAGCGGGCAGAACGTCATACACGGAGCCACCTCCTGATTGGTCAACGGGAATTGAAGCACAGAATCTGCACCACAATTGACATGCCAAAAAAACTGACAGGAGAGCCCGTACGGGAGCCTGTAAACCAGTCGGATCAGTCCGGAACATTGTCTCATACCTTGAGTTGCGACGTTAAGACCTAATGGTTTTCTTATGATTTGTTCTCGATCTGACAACACCAATCAGGAGCCCGCAATTCGTACGCTGTGTGTACACCCGCACCCATACACAGTCTTCATGAACGGTGAGTGTCAGGTCAAGGGAGCACGAAACAAAGAATGACAGGTTCCCACTTGTTCAAACACCAGCCCCATTAATACTAACCAAGCAGTGGCTCTAACCCATAAGTGTGTTTTCCATGCTCTAGCATGCATCAGCTCTAACTCAGACTTTGTGCTGTGGTTTAAAAGCAGCGATGAAGCACTTGAACTGGCCTGCCTTTTGTGCTATTAATCAGTGTCACTGGTTCAGCTGCTAACGGCCTAAGCCAGTCAGACCAGTGTCAGATATAACGCATTATATTAGCATATTGGACTGGTTCATGATAAGGTTCAGGAAGAACATGAGACAGGATTTGGTATTTTCACCTTTGCTAATTCATTAGCCATATGTTTGAAGCCTAAAGCCTTTTTCAGATTTCCATTGTCTTGAATCAGCCTATAGCGAAGCAGCTTGACAGAGCCGTGGGCGTGGCTAAACTCAGGGCTGCAATTAGCCTAACGCGGCACACTTCCTGTTGTCTGCCCCTCAGTGTGAGGGGCAAATTAAACAGGGCGCAGCAGGCAGGCAGGTACAGCGCTACAGGGAGCGTGCGCTTTCAGGCTCTACACAGATCTGCCAGAGTTTCACCACATACTTGGTTTGTGGCTCCAGGCTGTGATGGCAATGCGAAACACAACCAAAGAGGTGATCACTAAACCATACCCATGTCACCTACATATCAGGTGGTACTACTGGGCACTTGCTGACATGATTTGATGGTCATACAGATATTGTTTAAATTGTGTTGCTGGGTTACAGTACGATGCCAAACAGCACCCCCTGTCTTTGAGTGAAAGCAGAATTTACTAAGACTTAAAAGTATAAATTCACAGAAAAAAAGGTGAAATATTTGTGTTTAGAAGAAGTGGCTGTTGATACGTGCACATGGGGATTTGTGATGGAGTTAAAAATGAGATCTGTCTTTGTGTGAAAACACGAAGAGCGCCCCCTGTCTGTGAGTCTTACACTGCGGCCTTGGGTTCCGTCTCTGCCGGTTTTGGTGGTTCAGGGGGAGGTGAGGGAACTGTGAAAGACAGAGGAAAACACACACACACACGCACACGCACGCACACACACGCACACGCACAGGCACACACACAGAGTATCCATGTTAGACTCAGCTGCAGAACCACACAAAGTGAGATCAGGCCCAGCCCCAGCTTTGCTAGGCCTTGAGTACTGGGAGGGCATCCATATCCAAACATAGTAACGGACATCAGTTTGTGCCCCAGTCATTATATCTGGGGGCTACCAGGGTTTCTGGCAACAATTAGGATTTGGGTTTAGATGGTCATGGTTTGAGTTATGGGTTAGGCTTTGGTTTAGGGTGGTCAGTAAGTGGTTTGAGTTAAGGGTCAGGGTTAGGATTTGGGTTAGTGGGTCTGTGTGTGGCTTGAGATAAGAGTTAGGGTTAGGGTTAGGGTTAGGGTGGTCAGAGTGCGGTTTGCGTTACGGGGTCAGGGTTCGTTTCAGAGTTCCGGACCTTTCTCTGCTTTAGGCTCGGCCTTGTTGGGCTCTGTGCTGCATTGGGACGGGATCTCTGGTGGTTGGGGCACCACTTTCTCAAAGCCCTGCTTCAGCCAACCCAGCACCCTGCAAAAACCAGACAGACAGGGTCAGAGGGGGGGACAGAAAGACAGACGCAACCACTCACGTACTATATATGCATAACATATGCACTATGTACATTATACACACACATAGTATATACGGGTGTGGCTAAAAGTTGCCCATAGGTAAGAGTGTGTGTCTGAATGTCACTGAGATGGAGTGGCGACCTGTCCAAGGTTTATTCCTGCCTCTTACCCAATGCATGCTGGGATGCCCTTGCGATCCCCGACCAGGAATAAGCGGGTTAGATAATGAATGGCTGGATTCACCAGATAGAGATACTCTTATCACACTAACCAGACATAAAGCGAAATTGGACTCCGTACTGGATTTCCGCACGTTTTTGCACATATACATACAGGTAGGCAGACGGACAGAAACAGACGGATAAAGGCGGTTTAGTGCCCAAAATCTCTGAAGAATAATTAATCTAACGAATTAAGGGGGAAAAAAATCACATGTAGCTTAATTCATAATATTTTATTAAAGCACAGACACAGACCGGAGTACAGATGCTTTGGTAAAGGATATCGCAAGAGAACACACCCTCTATGAATATGTGGGGAGTGAACAACTCCAAAATGTGTCATAACAAATGTAGCAAAATACTAGAGAGTTGTGTGTGTAATCTTATCTTCATAGCAATAAAAGTGATAAACTTTATTTGCCGAGCACTTTTCAGGTCACAGGTTCAAAGTGCTTTACACTAACACAATAAAACATCATAAACAAAATACATGCAATAAAACCCACACATTTTAAAGAGAGGTGGAGAAGTGTAAAAAAACAAATACGTTTTGTTCACAAGATGGAAAATGAAAAGACTAGGTCAATAAAATCAGTAAAAAAAATACTACTGAATAAGAAAATATCATTTAAAAAGATGTCTTTAAAGTTATTGGGATGAGAAGATAGGCCTTTGCAGCCCTTATATGCTCAGTGAGAGAGTTCCAGGTTAGCAGCTGTGCTGAAAGACTTTGTTTTGTAGGGGAGTTGCAGGGTTGGGGGGTGGGGGGGGTAGAGAAACGGGACACACACCTGGGGGGAAAGCTGTTGTCCTCTTCAGGGGGCTCCACCTCCGACACCACCTCCACCACGGGGATGTGGGGGAGGGGCTCCGCGTCTGGGGGGCACAGGGCAACCCGGTGAGCACTAGGACCGCACGGTTAGCACGGGGCAACCCGACGAGCGTTCAAAGCTGAGAACGTCGGCGGAGATCTATTTTCCCTCCCTTTTCACCCCAGTTACGGTTGAAACATTTCAAATCCAAGTTCTGTTTTTGCTGGGAAACGGTATCGATTTAATTAAGAAGCGGAATTTAAAAGGAGAGCGTTTTCACCGAGGATCGTACGAAGCACATTTGTCAAAATGTACAACGCATTCTTGTTCTATAAATGAAACTATAATACCTTGAATGTCAATAACTTAGATTACACATCCTGCAATTCCAATTCAGGCTCAGCTCTGTATCCTTGAGGATTTTTTTTCCCATTTAAATTTCAGCTCAGATTT
This sequence comes from Anguilla japonica, assembly GCA_025169545.1. NCBI lineage: Eukaryota > Metazoa > Chordata > Actinopteri > Anguilliformes > Anguillidae > Anguilla > Anguilla japonica. The sequence continues at coordinate 60,046,485 of CM045887.1, read as the reverse complement.
ATGTATCGATTAGGAATCAGTTCCAAAATGATGAATTGACCCCCCCACCCTGTCGCTAGCACAAGCTAACGTTTGGCTAGATGAAGGCACGTCTGGGCTGCTGCTTTGAGCTGCTTTGAGCCACACTGTTCCCATAAAGGACTCTACCGTGCGAATGATTCATATCCACCACAGACAGCACACAGTCACACGCCCAGAACAGCGCCTCGGTTTAACAGCATAATCAAAATCCTGCTGTGTCCCCACTCTAAGGCTTAGTGCAGTACACCCTAAGGAGTTATGTGTACATGCTGTAACACTAAATAAGATAACTGTGTGTGCCTGAGGCAGGGGTTAGAACACTGAGAACCCACACAGCCTGCAAGCCTCTGATTGGTCAATTCAATTTGAGTGCCATTTACCAAGAGCAAAAAAAAAAAAAAACATTTGTGGACACACCGCCAGATATGTACAAGAACAGAAAATCTGGGGAAAATAATATAGCTGATATAAAGTTTAAGTGTTCTAACATAATACAACGGTGTTGGATGACACAAACGTGTAGCGGTGAAAAAAAAATACTCATTACATTTTTATTGGTTGTTCCTTGTAGTGTAGGTTTCAGTATAGTAGAATATGTGATTATATGTGATTAGACTCATGTCCCTTACAGGGAACACAGGTTAATCATCAGTACTTAGGAGGACAGTGCCAACTTGGATTCAAATTCTACGTGGGCTACATGTGTCATGCCCCTGGCCAAGCCGTCTACTTTCAATGATATGACTCAGCAATCAAACTATGCTAAAAAGCCAATTTACCAATATTAAATCAGTGCCAGGATGTTGAACAACACCCGTAAGTGCAATAAACTGACCAGAAAAAAGTCATGTATAGTGTAATGTCGTGCACATGCACACAATGTGCAAAGGATGTTCAGAAGGTCTTTATTATAAAACTTACCTGGCATTTCTTTTGCCTCAAATACCTGCGGAAGCAAACCAACATATCAGGAAGTCAACAAGTTGCGGCTCATCAACATAGACTGAGGTAACTGACTGAACTACTGTTAAATGTTAGCCTTTACATTATATGACTGTGTGGTCATCACTGCAGCCCAATCACTCGACATGCATACAAATAGCAGTACATTTTGTGATTGATGCTGAACATAACTATGAGCACAGTGTTGATCCCCCCCCCCACCCCCTCATTTACTGTTCTTTTTTGGAACCCTAGAACCTGGTCCATTAACTTTGAGAACTCTGATCTCAAACTGTGTCTCCTCCAGATATCAATCTAACTCTATTGTTAAGTAATGCTTTATTCGTAGTTTTTTTTTTTTTCAAGAGAAACATTCGATATGTCCTTGGGTTTTAGATGCTGTGCACATAAATGTTTAGACTTTTATGGCAAATTTGAGAGGGTAAACTTCAATAACAAAAAATTCCGAGAGGAACACCGACAGTGTCCTGTTTATTTGTCTGTCCTGCAGGACGTATTTTGGCAAGGGGGAACGCACACAGCAGGGGGGAAGGGTGTTGGCCGTTAATTCCCAACCCAGCGTTGGTTAACGTTAGCGCCCGTTTGCGTAACACCTCCGTACTTACAGGTGCACTGGCCTCTGTCTTACTCTCCGTGTCCTTGCGGACCTCTGAAATCTAAACGAGAACGGAATTAAACTCCGACGGCATTACAAGAAAAATTAAAATCAAGAAATAAATTCGGGGAAACCTTTATTTATTTCTGAATGAGTTAGCATTGCCGCGTAGGCAACTCATTCCAAAAGCGCGAGGTGCCGTAAAATGGAAGCGCTGGAAACGCGTATTAAGCACGCGGAAGCACACGCATTAAGCGAGCTAAATTCAGATATGCACGTGCGATGAATACGAAGGCGGGAAATGGTATAGCGCAAGCAGGCGATTGGCGGGAGCAGCGTCTTTGTGTCCTACTGTAGGCCAGAGTGACAGAACAGCCACACGTGGTGTAAAGCACCTATACACACAGGTAATCAAATGACACTAGCCTCCAGCATACCATCAACAGCTCAAAATGACTGCTACGCTGAAAATGATTATTTTCTGTCTTTATGTTTTTCCTAAATACCTTATTATAAACCTGTACAACTACCTTTCTCTAAAACTAAATGCTGTTATTGAAACTTTTATGAGTGACATCAACCTTTTACTTCAGGAGACTGGGTTGCTGTCGTTTTCTTTCAAGAATAATTATTTTCAGCAAATCAAGCCTACTGCTTTAAACAGATGTAGGAATTTATAATATAGTAACAGTTAATAATAAATGTTCTTTATTTATTTGCTACTAACTTTGGCTAACTACAAAATAAGTTCTAGCAGCAAGACATGTAAGTGAATTTTTAGAATATAACTACCATCTACCTGACTTAAATGGACAGAGCATGCCCAGTAATCAAATGAACACACACAATCTAACGGCCTTTTACTCCAATCACAGACATCACTTCTGTCTCACCTCTGTTGTTTCTTCGACGTCAGGAGGATCCTTGGACGATTCTAGAAAAGGAACTACTTTGGCCAATCCCTGCGCGATCCAGTCAACGACGCCAGGGCCTTGCCTATGGATATAACCAATGGGATGAGCCTACAGCTTTGCCAAACCTTCACTTCCAAATTTCTAGGCGCAGTGCTGTTTAAAAGCACTAGAGGGCAGCAGATGCAAAACTAAGCAGTAACTCTCCCGCAGTTGCAATAGCAGCAAGCAGCATTAATGTTGACAGTTGATGGATAAGGCTGTACTTTTTCCAGTGAGCTAAATTTGTGCAATCCAGTGTCGTCTGAGAAAAAATCTTGCTGGATGGTTTGTGTAGGCTGGGGGTCTCCAATCTTATCCGAAAAAGGGACGGTGTGGGTGCAGGTTTTTGTTTTAGCCCAGCACTAAGAAACCTGATTCTACTTATCAAGGTCTTGATTGAAGAACATGATTCGTTAATTAGCTGAATCAAGTATCACAGTGCTGGGCTAAAACAAAAACCTGCACCCATACCGGCTCTTTTCGGATAAGATTGGACACCCCTGATGTCGGGTATCTTGCCTGTGCACGCATCACATTAGTTTAACACAAATATTAAATATTTTTGTTCTATAGATGTGCCTCTCATTGTGGTACGAAAGTGAGAATACAAGGCTTCTGTACTGTATGCTGTAATTTTGTGCTTGCTGTTGTTTTCCTTTACAGCCAATAGGTGAAGCAATTTAGTCATTTTTTTCAATTTTCAATTGATTCTCTGCTTTCCAATGAGATACAAAATGTGATTGGTTTTATGATGCTGCAATTGCATACTCAACACTTTCCAAAAAAACCTAAAAAAATTAATTGTAAAAAAAAAAAGGTAATTTGGTTCACTATGCAACAGTTTTTTTAAGCGCTGATGCGTCTGCCATGTAGCTGCATCTATTCTCTGTTTTGAACAAACATCAAGTTGTCCTGTGCTAAGTGAGGTGGCCCTTCATATACTGGGTTGTCCGGAGGCCCCAGAGGAGAGCCCCCCACCACATTCCTACAGTGGAGATGGTATTAGAATTGGGGGGTCCAGCAGTTTGCCAGGTTTATCTGTGCTATATAGAGAGTCACCTGATGTATAACCAAATGCATTCCTATCTAGTGCATAAGAATAGCACAAGTGTAACTAATAGCGACTCTGAGTTATTATTTCTGCAATCAGAGAAGCTTGTGCTCTTTGCGTAGCATTACAAAGAGCCTCTTTGGCCTTGAATTAAAGTGCTTAAGCATAAGCCAAAAAGCCTAAGAGTGCTGCACATCTACTCACTCTTCAACGGGCGTACAGCTGTCCGTCACACAAGAGAGAAATAACACAACACACGTCAATCAACCCGAGAGCAAAACCCTCCCCAGGAATAACACAACACTATTTAGCCTGCCCTTCGAAGAGTAGGTTTTTTGGAATGTTTTTTTTTTTTTTTAAAACTCTATGCCAGTGTTCTAGAACTCCATTGCTTTCAGTTCCCAGTAGTGACTGTTACATCAGCATTAGAATGTTCAGCTAATAACATTCTAATCACATATTGTTGATCTCACTCCTTAAAGTTGGAGTGCGTGATAGGGTCAGATGTGTGACAGGGTCTGTCACGGGGGGGGGGGGGGGGGGTGACTGGAACAGGGCTGCATGTTTGTGTTCGGGAAGTTAACCCAGATAACCCCAAACTATGCAAGCCTAACCAGGGCCATGGAAGTCAGAGACCAATAAGACCGTGACCACTGTTGAACCCTAATGGTCCGAGAGAGATCTGACCTTCACCACACCTGAACCCCCCCCAGGGCTGTGATGTATTGACTAATCGTCCCTCTCTATTTCCACCAGAGTGAATGAGTCATTCAGGAAGACCAATATAGGTGCTTCCCAGCAGCATACCTGTTTATCTAACGATAAGCACCTGTGCCTTTCAGTCCACAGACTTTCACAACCCATGAAATGTCAATCAACATGAGCTTAGCAAACCCACTCCGAGAGAAAAGGGAGATTTTGTGGGAAAAAAACCCCCCAAAGCTATTGTTGTGTGGTGCATGTCTTCTTAGTGAGATCACTACCGTCCTTAAATTTAAACCACACTCACAGACTCTGACCACTATTTAGGGTTCGAGTCTCAGAGATGTAGTTCACCGTCCTACATGCACCACGTGTTCATGCCACAAGGGCCCGGGAAGATTAAAGTCAACGCTATCTTAATGACCAGGTTGTGGAGCAGATTTTTAAAGTTACAAGACTGAACATCCCACTCAGAGCTGACCTGGGTCAAATGTCTACTTGAAATACTTCAACTCTTTGGATGTCAGTAAAACACTCCCTCAGATCCCTGGGAATTTTTTCCAAGGCATTACTGACCAAAACGTACATGAAAGAAGAACAAATTGGTGAAAATGTGAAGTTTATTTTCACAGTGTCTCGAGGTTTTCTTGTGTCTAAAGGGTTCAAGTATTTCAATTAATTACTGGACCCAAGTGTGACTCAGACTGACTGTCATGCCTCCCTGTCATACTGTCTTTGTATGTTAGACAGATGGTCGGATGAGACAAAATTCTCACTTTCACTGTTTAATTAGGAGTACCTTTGATGTAATCAGTAGTTTTAGAACTCTTTGAGTGTGTGTCCTCCATATACAAATAAGAGGGAAAGGCCATGTTTGATCAGGTCGTTCTACGACTACGATGTCGACGTTACCTGGTGTCCACGGCATTCTCTTCCTTTTTGGTTTTCTAGAGGGAAGGAAACAGGAAGTTGCACAGAATCGCATGTGTGATACACAAAGGTCAAATGTCAGGTTTGATCAGGGGTGGAAGCATCTGTTGACACTGCATTTTGAGCAGATGCGCAACAATGAATTAAAAATGGTCGCAAACTCAGAATCAAAATAGCTTATTGTCTGTTAAATACAGTATATAATGACACATTTTCATAACAGAGAAAAAAACATGGACAGTGGAAATATAACCGAGTAAATCCTCTTATTTTATGGCTGGACAGTAAAATGTTTGGGTGTCTCTGTGATATTCGTCACATTGCGAGTACCTCCGGTTCAGGGTTGGCCCTGTCGAGTTTTGGGGTGCCCACAGGCTGGGGCAGGGCATTGATGAATCCGTGGGAGATCCAGGTGAGCACACCAGTCTGGTTTCTGAGAGAGTGAGAGGGTGGAAGGGTAGGGAGGGAGACAGAGAGCCGTCAGAATTGAAAACCCATTATTCCACTGTTTTTAATGTGATTGTGCCACGGAAATAAAATGAATACATAATACAGCACAATTTTGAACATTCCTGAAGCTTTGAGACTGAAGGTCCTAATAACCTTAATAATAGAATCAAAGAGAGAGAAGACCAGGGAAATGCATTGCCACTTCACACACAGACACACACACTGAGCCACACCAATAAACACTATCATCTCTCTCTTGCTCTCTCTCTCTCACACACACACACACACACAAACACCTACCCTGTTTCTGTGGCTCTTTCCTCTGTCTTGGCCTTAGGTTCTGTCAAAACACAAAAACATGAAGAAGCAAGGTGAATGACATCATCAGTGGCTCTGTAGCTAAACCTTGCCTCCCACCAGCCCAATTACCCCCACACTACTGACTATGTCTTGTCTACTGGTGATCATATTGTACCTCTAATGTTACACTGCACGTACTTCCTAGCAGACATGTAACTTTCCCACAACATTACAGCAACATTCTGGCATGTGCACAATTAGACATCAGCATAATGCTGAAGCATATACCCCCTGTCCAGACACAGGAAAAGTACACTTTTTTTTTGGTAAATGGTAAATGGACTGCATTTATATAGCGCTTTTATCCAATGCGCTTTACATTGATGCCCCCTGTCCAGACAGGTGTCTTGCTCAAGGAAAACACGCCCAGGGCGGGGTTTGAACCGGCAACCCTTTGCCAGACAATCGCTCTTACCTTTGTTTTGCTGCAGCAATTTTATACAGTCCAGCTTACCACAGGCGCACCATTTATTTTGAGCATTATGGCCCTCAAAAAGTCTGTGCATGGCCCTGGCAACAGTGCAGAACAGTTTGGTTGCTAAGCGTTGGCTGAGAATGCAGTGGCTAAGAAGAACTGCCAGGGGTCCTGCTTCAGGGTTCGAGGTTCAGGAGGTTTTATCATATTTAAAAATCCTCACCTTCTTTCTTTACTTCCTGTTTTACTGTCACTGTTGTATTCTGTAGAGGAACAAAACAGGGAGTTTTTTGACAGATGGAATAAAAAAAAAAATAACGACAGAAATTATATTGTAATATCAGCCAGCACAGTCACACAGGGACATGCACGAATACACATTTACAGTAATGTGTGTACATTGTGTGTGTGCGCGCACATGTGCCAATTTCTACCGGCCACACACGCATGAACACACACACACACACACACACACACTCACATACACACAGATGCACAAACACACACACAAAATCTCTCTCTACCTCACATACGCATGAACACACACATGCACACATACATACACACACACTTACTGGTGCAGGAGCTGGCGCGTTGGGTTTCTCCTCTCCGAGTTTTGCTGGGGGTTCAGGGGGCTGGGGAACCACTTTCACCACCCAGCTAAACATCCTAGAGGCTGGCAGCACAGAAGGGTTGGTGGGGGGGGGGGGGGTCACCACGGCAACCAGATAATGCTAGGCTAGCCACAGAACATCATAGCATCAATAACAATCAATAACTCTACACTGACAGATCCAGTGCGTTACAGGTGTTTCTCCTCTTAAATGATTAAACCTCCCCACTCACTGACGCATTCCACTGGGCTGATGGGTAGCTCGTCTGTTGAAAGCCAGAGAGGGAGGTGATAAAAGGGGAAAATAGATCTGCTGGTTTGGAGCAATATGAAAGGCCACATTTACACGTTCCTGGATGAGCCCATTCTCAGCCCACACAATGTAAATGCTGACATTTCAGACGACATTTGAAAGTTTCAAATATCGTTGGCATTTTCAAATTGTTAATTTCAAGCAATCATTTCAAACAAACAGACAGTTTTATGAACCTTTTTCCCAATTTCTTAAGTGGTCCAGCTTTCAATAGATAAGGTACACTGGACGGCAGTAGAAATGGTAGGATATGTATATTGGGGGGGGGATTACCCTTGCTGCCATCACAAGCCAACTTGTCCCTCGCACTTAATGGGCCAAAGACTTTGACCTTAATCTTGTCGAGACAGTTTTGGTGACTGAAAATACATGGATCATCTTCACCCCAGTGTCCCCATGTAATACTGCCAGGCTGAAGATATATACAGAATAAAAAAAACCCACCCATATAATCTTCGGTAAAGAGAGTCAAGTGATTTTATTGCAAAACGTAACACCATAAGTGGGGCGACCTGTTGAAAAGCTTTTTGAGCGGTTAGCAGTAAATAGACTGTAAAAAAAGCTGCACGTATGTGGCCAAAAACAAAACCCCCAACCAACACGCCGGTGGGCGAACTACATAAACCAGACCACAGAGACAAAAGAGATCAATGCCCTGTCTACCACAAATATTTTATGACAGCAGTTAAAAAAAATAAATTCGCTCGAGCCTTTAGTGCCGTTAGCATGTCTGTCAAGTTATTATTAGGTTCACATCCTGGCTTATTTTGGTCCTAGCTGGAAACTGGTTTCAGCAAGCGGTTTGACGAAGCCAAAATGTGTCAAAAACAAACGCTTCCATTGGTCACCGTGGAAACATCCTGACAAACTGTTTTCGGGCAGGTGCGGGCAAGGCTGATACAGCCCACACAGCATCAGAACAAAGTTACGCTGCTTTGTACACATTTAAAAAAAAAAAAAAACCATTCAACATTAAGATAAATTAAGATGTGAAAATTACCGTATGTCTCACTTCCTCCCGTCTACAATTATTCGGAGATTAATAATGTTTTAAAGGAGTTTATCAAAGTCTACAGTGGAGTGTGTAGGCTACATCGGACACACAACAGCTGGCTTCAGAATCAGGCTGCGGCATTCCGAATTAACACCGTCACTGTAACACCGAAATGTTCAGGGTTAAGCACTTGGCAGGGCTTACATGAAGAATGAAATATATTCTATCAGGGCTGATTTAAAACGAGGAATTTCACTTTGCACTTCCACTGACACTGACCCCCTCACCAAGGAACTATGACGTGCTGAACGGTATTGAACATAACGATAATATACGCAGCAGGAAAGCACATTCATTGAGTTCACCCTCTCTTCGCCTTTCTCGCTTCCTCCATATGTCTCCCTTTCGCTCTCCTTTCACACGCACACAGCTGCATCAGCACACACGAGACTTTTTATCATTGCAAAACTGGTCCTCAACCCCACTTGGATATATTCCAACATTTCCTCCGCCCCTCCATTTTAATTTTCACCCTTGACCAGAAACATTTAAAGGCCCTGTCACCACTCAAAACCTCACCTTCCCACGACACCACATGCAGCAATCCGCCCCCAGTACCAAACCACAGTCTACATTTGTCATTTCCCTCCTACTCTACCTGACAACGACCACAATCTTATTTCTGAACACCACGGTATCAGTTTCGCCCGTAACTTCCGAGAAGTTCCGTGCGAAACTTGCTTCGGACAGGTGGGAAACGGAAAATGGCGTTTACCTGCACACTCAGCAGCAGTCCCGCATCCCAGAGATAGGGTCTCGATTCCCGCTGTGGGGAAAGCAGCTATCTGTGCGGATTAGGCAGGGCTAAATCCTGGCTAACGAGATTAGCATCTGAAGGACAGCGCTGATGGGGGTTAGGGTTAGCGCTGGGGAGGCGCGGCGGCTCAATTTAGCCCCAGAGATTCGCACGTCTGTGGGTTTAGCCTCAAATAACAAGCCCTTTCTGTTACCTACCGACTGAGGGTCTCAGTTGAAGCACAGGCCTCAGTTACTGCAGGCCGAGTGTTAATGAAATTCTGAAACTAGCCTACTACCACTTCTGCTACTACTAGCTACTAGCCTGCTATTAATGCTACAGGTATAGCTGTGGCTATCTCTATATGTAATTGCATGAACGCTTCTAGGGCTCCTGTTACTGAAAAAAGTAGCACGCATTCTACGGTGGTTTTGGGCCCTCTGACTACTGAGCCTGCGCCCAGTATACCTGTTTAGTAATCCATGTTTGCGCAATAATGATAATGAGCTGACTTGTAATAATAATAATTAAAATCATAATAATAATCATAATGATAATAATATATGACAATATATAATAATATGATAACAAACTACTGTTGGTGCCTCTCGCCTACTGAGGGAGACCATTCATGTAGTTACTTATATGATATTTTCTAATACTTCTATCACAACACATTCGCGCTATAGATTTAGCAGTCTTAAAGGTTCTTGAAGAGAATAAGTAAAGAGAATTGTTTTTTTGCTTATTTTTGAAATAAGATCCCCATAAAGGAATCCTACTATTCTGTAGGTTGCAGATCAGTTCCATCTTATTTTCACACCAGTCCTCTATGCTACCTGTGTTATACAGGAGCACCTGCCATACAGTAATAATACAGCTGTAAACCAGGTATGAAAGTAGCTCAAATCAATCTGCTTCCTTTCTCACTCTTCCAGCCATAAATATATATCTGGTCAAAACGAGAGAAAAACAGGTTTATATTTTTCTTCTCCCCCCCCCCCAACCCCCACGCTCCCCTGGCACTTATCCAGGGAGGGGGGGAGTAATGACCCGATGGTCCAAAACACCTTTTAAACAGACCCATGCAGTGTCTCACACATACTTCTTCAAGGTGGCCAACCCCACAGCACTGTGCTGACACATGGAAGCAATATGGGTCGTCGCGGTTACGGGACCCCTTTGAAGTCCCCCTGCGTGTGTGCGGTGACCCCTGACCCCCCTCTCTCGTCTCCACGGCCTGGAGTCGCAGGTGCCCCCCCCCCCCCCCCCCCCCCCCCCCCCCCCCCCCCCCCCCCCCCCCCCCCCCCCACGTACACACTTATCTGTCTGTCTGTCTAGCTTTAATCCCCAAGGAGAGAGAGAGGAAAAGAAAAGAGGACAAGATTCTGTCTTTCCTTTCTCTCTATCTCTCCCTGTCCATCTGTCACTTTATCCGTCCCACTTTGGATTCAATCTAAATGCCTTTTTGCTGTAACAATGTTCCTGCAATCAATTCCTATTGATTCCTGGTATGAAAGATAACAGCTATGAGGAAAGAATTAAGATGCTTAATCTCTTCAAGCTCAGTAAAAGGAGACTTTTTAGAAATTTTTACATTCATAAAGGGGATCAACAAAGTGAATGAGAGATTCTTCATGTTGAGTTCTTTTGGAAGAATGAGGGGACATAAATGGAAATAAGCAAAAGGTAAATTCCGTACAGATATCAGGAAGAATTTTTTTTCACACAGAGATGTGTGAAATAGCCTGCCAGATCACGTAGTAGAGGCAGAAACACTGAGGATTTTCGAGACCAGGTGTGAAATGATGTTAGATACTATTTAGTCTGTAGGTATTCAGAGCACTAGGTACAATTTAGTCAGGAAATTGGCACGCATTGTTGGGCCTGTTCTCATCATAATGTGTTGTTATGTTGTTAGTATATCTTGCTGAAACTTTATTTGTCCCAACAACTTTATTGTTATGACAGTTAAAAGAACAATTATAAGAAAAGCTAAAATAATGATAATAGAGAAGTGGTATCGCTCTCTCTCTCTCTCTCTTGCTCCTTTTCATTACTTATCCCTCACCGCTCTACCTTCTCTTCCTCTCACCTGCTGTACCTTTCTCGTCTTCCTTCTGCTCTGTCCTTCCCTCTTCTACACTTTCTCCCTCAATCCCTCCATTATTCCTCAACCCATCCTGCTCTCCTCCTCCTTCTCCAGCACCTCTCCTCCGTCTTCCCTCTGTTCTCTCCCCTGAGAAAGAGCAAAAGAAAAAGATAGAAAGAGGTAGAGTGTGATGGGTTTGGAGGGTGGGACCCAGCCTGCTATATCCTCCCTTTTGTCCTCCCTCTTCTCTCTTTTATTCCCCCTCTTCCTCTCCCTCCCTCCCTTCTCCCCCAGTCTCTCCAGCAGTGGTCATACGGTGAGTCGTCCCAGT